>CM060845.1:91127500-91435000 GCA_030762175.1 Metallyticus violacea
AAGTACCTTGCATACTAAAATGGTACTAAACGAAATTAAATATCAGTCTGACTTTATGAATAATCTTTCAACTATACATATTTTAATCTCCTTGTTCTCATCTAATTTTGAGGAAATAAAATGTAGTGTTCTTTTATGCGTTCTGGAAAAAATCAAGCAACAGAAGCGTTTTCTTGTGCGCTGTGCTGTTACACATTTTTTTTTTTTTTTGAGTAGTGTTTAACGCCCGTTTTTACTACTGAGGCACCACAGGCGGTGGACACTGATGATACATGAAATGAAATGATAAATTGGGAAAGGATATTTTTTTTTAAGGAAGGAAGCGTTACAGGCCTAAGTTTAGGTACCTCCCCGGCATTTGCCAGTTATGAAGACTGAGGAAAACCTGGAAAAAACCCCAGTCAGGGAGGACGGTCCTGGCGGGATTCGAACCGCAGACCTCCCGCTCACGAGTCCGTGCCTTAACGACCCCTGCCACCCGTGGCGGTGTTACACATAAAAGGTCGTTTCTTACTGTTCCAAACTGTTACGAACTTATATCCGGCTAACTTCTCGCTTCGAATCAGTAATGAATTGAAATAAAAATGTGTTTATTCGCTATACATAATCACGCCAAAATATTTTAATAAAGCATACTATTTATTAAACTTGTGAAAACAACAACTTTTAGCGTGTTGTGATACTTACTCATAGAATTGCAAATATAATGTGTGTGTGTGTGTGTGAGTGATTAATGCTTTAATAGTGACATTCAGCAACCTTTGTAATAACTAGGGATGGAAGTTCCGACACCTAACGTACTAAGTTAAATATATCGCGTGCTATACATTACACATATTATAGTAATTACATCAACTTAAACTCCATTCAGATGAATTATCATTTTCTACATAAAGCTACACGTAGAGCTCCAGCACGATATGTTTGCACTTGTAGTCCGTTACTGTAAGAGACAAGTAAGAGAAAGTTTTTCATTAAGAGAGGTGGAACATCATACGCTGCACACAAGCTTCTTCTGCAGCAGGTATAATTTCCAAGGAAATAAAATTCTGTGCTTGAGCGAGAAAAGTACGCGGCATAAGTGAAAGCGAAAATTGTAGTATGCCATCTTTAGCTTGTGTACCTAGTCATTTTTAAAGTAATGGGCACTTAAATGGTTCACTGGAATGTGTTTATGCAGTTTAGTTTAAATGATGTTCCTGCAGTGGCTCGAAGCAATGTAGTACAGAAGCCGCCTTCACCTGTGTTTCTCCTGATGACCTCACTGGGCGAGTAGGTTGCAGTTCCGAAATATCCTCCTCAATCCTTAACAATCCAATACAAACAAATCCAAACCTCTTAAATAGCATATGTTTTCATTGCTGTCGTTAGTCAGATTGTATTATTTGACTTATCTCTAGAGACAAGAGGCTATTTATGCAACTTATTGTAGAGAAAAAAAGGGGAAAAACAATGTGTTAAAATATACAGTATGTAGATAATGCTACTGTTGGTTTGATAATGATATGCTGCAACAATTCTAAGGCGAATAATTTGCAGTATGTCTAAAGCTTTCGACTACATTCAACACAAAAGTATCTGAATTATGAAAAATTGTTTAGGAATCGTTAAATTCGCTTAATTAGTGTTAATCAACTAGAAACCAACATTCACATTCACATCATGTAATTAAAAGTGTTCTATTATGATCCAATGCTAGAGGCACCACTTTTATTGATTTATATTAATGATTTATACCAAAATTTAGTAGTAGTAGTGGTAGTAGTAGTAGTAGTAGTAGTAGTAGTAGTAGTAGTAGTAGTAATAGTAGTAGTAGTAGTAGTAGTAGTAGTAGTAGTAGCAGTAATAGTAGTAATAGAAGCAGTGGTAATAGTAGTAGTAGTAATAGTGGTAGCAGTAGTAGTAGTGGTAGTAGTAGTTATAGTAGTTGTGGTAGTAGTAGTAATGGTATTAGTATAGCAGCAGCAGTAGTAGTAATAGTAGTAGTAGTTGCAGTAGTAGCACTAGTAGTAGTAGTAGTAGTAGTAGTAGTAGTAGTAGTAGTAGTAATAGTAGTAGGAGTAGTAATAGTAATAGTAGTAACAGAAGTAATAAGTAGTAGTACCAGTAGTAGTACTAGTAGTAGTAGTAGTAGTAGTACCAGTAGTAGTAATAGTAGTAGTGTAGTAGTAGTGGTAGTAGTAGTAGTAGTAGTAGTAGTAGTAGTAGTAGTAGTAGTAGTAGTAGTAGTAGTAGAAGTAATAGTAGTAGTAGTAATAGTTATAGAAGTTATTATTCCAATTAAAATAGATAATATGGAAATGCATATCATGGTCGCATGACCGTTCATGCTCTTGTAAAATACTTAATTTCAGAAACTAATTCCAATAAATAAAACAACAACACTAAAAAGAATGCACTCACTCACACACACACACACACACACACACACACATACACACACACGAAACAGACTACAATAATTCTGATATTCACATATATTTTGTATTATTTATGTACAATGTTTATAGAAAATTCTTGTCCCTAAAACTACGTATTTTATTTAAGAAAATGACCAGGTTTTGTAACTTTTGTCTAATTACAATTAAGTCTCAACTTTCCCTACTGGAAGTTAAAAATAAATCCTGGAGAAATTTTATCTTAGCATCTTCTCTCTGTGCACTTTAACTATGCACCTAGTCTTCCGTTTCCGAGCATAATTGGCAAATCCTCCTGCCGTCCTCGTCAACAACTTTATGTGCCTTCTAGCCTCCCAGTCTAAACTATACTATTGCCTACCTCTGTTTTATGCCTAGCTCCATAATATAGGTCTCTTTCCCCACTCTGCAGATCTAGAGATGACCTCTGCATGCATTGAGCCTCTCTGTGGAAAAATTAGGGCATAAAGGGCTTTCCAAGAATATAGTTAATGCACTAATGACATGTATAAAGAAGTCAAATTTGTTATTAAGACCGATCTGTATATCAGATCTGAGTACAGCATAACGTAGAGGGGGGCGGGGGGGGGGGGTTAAACAGAGTCGTGTATCATCACCGTTACTCTTTAATTTAATTATTGATGATATCGTTAATGTAATGATGATGCACTGATAATTGACGATAAACAAATACTTATTCTTTTATATACCGACGATATATTAATTCTCTCTAGGACGGTAAAAGACCTTCAAAATGGCCTAAACGCACCGCAAGATTATTATAAACAGTGGAATATGCAAGTAATGATATTTAAAACTCAAGTTCTTACCTTTAAAAATGGGCATGTTTACGGCAAGCTGGAAAAATGGAGATATGAAGGAGAAATAATCCACACCGTTAAACAATTTGACTTCTTTGGAATAAGATTTGACATGAGTGGAAAATGGAATAAACATACAGTTTTTGCCATGCACAAGGGAAGTACTGAGGTATGGAGACAGCTCAGATACCGGATATGTCAGTCAAAACATTAAAAACTACGTATGGGGCAATGGTTAGATACTCATTGTTATATGGAATAGAGGTATCTATGAGAGGTGGTAGGCTGGGAAGATGCAGTCTACAGCAAAATAAATGTAACTAGATACTGACTAAGAATAATTAAAGTGTAACAAACAACCCTGCGTGTAATATTCTACTGGTACCAATTAAAAAACAAGCATTGTCCAAATTTTAATATCTTATGTTGAGTTCATAAAGAGTTTCCAGAAATGCTTATAGAGCCCAAATTTGCATGTATTTTTCTCATAAACTCTTCCATTCGCTTTTTAGGTATTCAAATTTCCCTATCAAGAGTCTATAAAAGGTATACTAGACTAAGAAAGCTTATCTTTAACTACCCCTATACTTTACACATTCTAGGGGAGTGAAAGAAGTAGAGCATTACAGTTGGAATGATTAACCGAGAAAATGGAGAGGAAATATCGGAAAGGATTTGCATGGCACCACATATGCACCCTCGTAAATCGGTCACGAGTGAAAGTGAAGTTGCCAATTAATTGGGAGCGGAAAAGATTGGGTGCAGGGAGCAATGCATGACCAAGACCCTGAATAATCCCCCGGGAGTTCATAAGTGCTGATGGAAGGAAAGATTACGAGATGTATAGTTTTTAATCATTAATTCTTAAGACATTGTATTCTGTGTGACTTCTTAGTTGAGTTGAGTACTAAGGTACTGCAGGTCTGGTTAGAGGCGGAAACACCCTCACGGAGTTCTTGGGAGCTGTAGCTTTTCTGTGGACAGTTGTCCGTCCTGCCATTCTTGCGGGTATTTGTGGTGTTGGGCAGCCACTGTTGGAGTTAAATAAGTCCATGTGTATGTTTCCTACGGCATGTGAGGGTGCTTATGGTGAGGAGTTCGGTAAGGCTGTTGTGAGCCATGTTGCAGATGTCAGTGAAATTCTAGTTCTCTTGAAGTTTTTGCTTAAGGCTGTCTGTTGATTTGTGTGTGAAAATCAACAATCGGTTGAGACATCTGGGTGCTTCTTGAAGCTAGCTGGTCAATGGTTGATGGCCAGCACTAGTCTCCTGTATTTTCTAGGTGCTGGCATACGATAGTCATTGTGAGTTTATGGACCTTGCGGTGAGGTCGTTGGCTGAGGCCTGCAGCTCGGCTGTGCTGGCGGAAATCGACGTTGGTAGTGCTGGGCTCTTCGTTTCAGAGGGTTTGTCGCTTCTATCAGATGGTGGCTGACAGCGATGTCTGGAATAGGTTCGTGGTTGCTGTTGCGGTACCAGTACCTACGTCGACTGAGGTAATGGGCAATGCAGTAATGACAGCGGAGAGTACCGGTACACCCTTCAGCCGGGTGCCCATATGGAGCGGTGCGCTGGTGACGCTGCCTTCCATGGATGCAGGCGTCCTTCAATGGACAGTCCTCTGCTGATGGCATCTAGGCATTCCTGCTGGTAGAGAAAGATAATTCTCATCAAACGGCTAAGGTCTCAGAGAAGAGTGAAATCGCCACTATGATGACTGCTGACCATTGGCGTTGAACTGTGCATGGTAGAAATGGTCGATTGAGGTTACGATAAATTGTGGTGGCTACTACTTTGGATGTACGGAGGCTGATCGAGTGAGCAAGTGTGATGGATGAGAGAGAGCAAGTTCAGGATGATGGGACGGTGGACCGCGGGCTTCGTCGTTGCTTCCGGCAGAGTGCCTGCTATCTGTTGAGGTGCCCTTAGATCCCAGGCGCTGGTATTCGAAATTCGCGTACTCCTTGTGTCCTGTCTGGAAGGATGAAGGCTCAAAAGCAGCTGGAGTTGTGGGCAAGGTCGAGGGACCGTCTGTCGGTGGCTGTTGATATGAAAACTTGCGTTTGAGCGCATCTCGGCGACCGGTCTCGTCTGTAGTAAGCTCATCTCGGTTTCCAGAAGGATCTCGGGTGAAGTGCTGGTAGATTCCAGCTGCTCATAATGTGATTTTGTTTGTCCCTGTGTTCACTAGTGGCCGAGCGGATGCTCAGGTGAGACTGGAACAGGCAGCAAAGTCGAGGTGCAGGCTTTATTATATTGACGGTCGAAGATGGCTACTGGCGGTTAGTGTTGAATTCTTTTTCCACAGCGACTCATCTTGGGGAGGTGCTTATTTTCCCGGGTTTGTCCTGAGAAGGACAAAGCGCAGAATGCTTGCCAGTTTGGATAACTGAGTTGTTCCTATTTATAGCCTATTAGGATGCAGCGACAGCCTAGTAATCTGCTATTGTCTGTTGTCCTTACTCAAAAGTTAGCAATACACACACACATGTATTTTGGACCTTATATCCAACACCAATTAGTTAACTTTTCATGATTATAATTGTTGTGTTACATAAAGTAGTAATTAGTAATTTAATAAACATTATTGAGATTGAGGCGGAGCTTCCGCCTCCTACATAATTTGCATAGTGAATAAATTATAAATAATTAATATTATGAAATATCTCATATATTGTAAATAGATGTAAGTATACTGTAGAGACCGCCACGGGTGGCCGAGGTCGTTAGGTCGCGGACTCGTGAGCGGGAGGTCTGGGTTCAAATACCGCCAGGACCGTCCTTCCTGACTGAGGTTTTTTCCAAGTTTTCCTCAGTCCTCATAAATGGCAAATGCCGGGGAGGTACCCTAAATTTAGGCCTGGAACGATTCCTTCCTTAAAAAAT
Organism: Metallyticus violacea; assembly: GCA_030762175.1. Taxonomy (NCBI): domain Eukaryota; kingdom Metazoa; phylum Arthropoda; class Insecta; order Mantodea; family Metallyticidae; genus Metallyticus; species Metallyticus violacea. The sequence goes on from CM060845.1 coordinate 91,133,624, forward strand.
AAATCCTTTCCCAATATATCATTTCATCTCATGTATCATCAATGTCCATCGCCTGTGGTGTCTCTGTAGCAAAAACGGGCGTTAAACACTATTCATTGTATACTGTAGGATTAATATCTAGCTTATATTATATAAGAGTTTTATAAAGGAGAGAACTGGGGCCGTATGTGGTATGCGGTCGTTACTCGTGAGATGAGGAGGAAATTAAATGATTATTTGATTTCTTGGTTGGGTGCTCCTTTGCTTCGCGATTAGGAATATTTATCTCAGGGAAATTCTGGAATTTTGTGACTCGTTTGAGTCAGATGGAAGGGTAGGAAATCTAGCAGGCTACACGAAAACACCAAAGTTCTCAGTTGACACAATTTATTCGCTGTAATTATAAAAATATCGGGCTGTTCGTATTGCCTTGGAAATATTTCCAATATCTCAGTTGACTACTAGATAATACTTATATGTTCAATATTTTACTAGACGTACAGTTTATTGTATTGATAGTAACCTCCCCCCGCGAAAAAATAGATCCACAAAACTATGGAGCTCGGTTCGATTCTAATTGCTTTATTGGTCCTTCCTTAATACTATAATTATATAGACACGCTGCAATTCGTTCAATTTTGTACGATTCCTATTAGTTGAGTTGGACTGATTTTCTAAAATAAATCTTCTCACGTTGTAATAATTCCAAAAACGGACATTCCTGCCATAAATATTCGGAAACTTTTCTGGTCTGATATAAATTCACTTTTCTAGCCTTTCAGATTTACCCACAATGAAATCGCGATAGACCACGTCGCGGCCATAAATAAGAAGCCTCTATTTGTTTCGAAAGTCATTCCAGAAACCTGTTAACGTGTCTAAATGTTGATGTTAAAAGGGCTATAACACATATGCTGTCAGCTAAGGTTGACATGTGTTCCTTTCTCGGGAGAATTCTTCCCTTATTGTCATTATGCACCGTTACCATTACCTATTGAAACAATACTTCTCTCTGCGCTAGTCAAAAAAGTATATTCCAAGTCTCAGGTAATTGTTTTCCCTAAATCCTTTCAAAAGAAACGAGTTCGTGTCAGAACAAAGGGGTCTTCTTCCCTGGTCGAACTATTTAAAATTCCATTGGGACAAACTTCAATACGACACATTCCATAGTTTAACTAGCAATCCGGTATTGTAGTCTGTACTTTCACACAAATGCATAATGACTTTCTACTAAAGATTTACCACAGGTGCTACTAAATGAATACAATGCCCTTAATACAAATTACATACATGCATCAGATCATATTTACATTAATTATTAGCATCGATTATAGCCGTATTAATTTAATCAAATGTGACCTTTATTTTCGGCTACAGAACATGATCAGAAGTCTGATATTTATTGTATAATTATTTTATATAACTTTAAACTATATAAGAAAATTCACTATAAAGAGCAAGTATTGGCAAAACAGTATGTCGCTTTGTGCGGTCGCTCTTGGCCTCAAGCGAAAGACTTGAACACGAACACGATAGAAGCGTGCACCGTCTAGAAAAGCTATAACAATAACTACTTTGTATGTTACAGAAAACACTAATGCTATAAGGATAATGGAACATTTCTAAGGAGACGTTAATGCAGATGTTTCCTTCTTAGCATAACAAGGAGGCCCATCAGAAGCTCATCTATGAGGATTCAGTTTTTAAAGGGATGAGATTGAGCGCCGTCGAAAGAATTTAGACTCGCAGAGAACCTCAGATTTCAAACGATAGTAGTCCGTGAGTTAAGTTATGAAGCCCCGTAGCGCGTCATGAAACACGTAGTGACATTTCTGAAGAGAATATAAAAGGAGAAAACTTCCTTGTGTGGTACGCACTCTTGAGTACACCGTTCGGGCCTTCAATTCAAACATTCTCTTGATTTCAGTGAGGCATGTGGTGACTTTAGTTTAGGCAGTAGACCCGTTTTAGGAATGCGTATTGCAAGCAGTTATCAGTTATACAGTTCCAGCAGATTTTCAAGCTATTCTAGATACCAAGTCGAGCAGAGTATGCAAGTTAAGCATTTCACGCAGTATTAATTCTTATAGTCATTTATTCCTAACGTCAGGTGCACTTCAACGCAAATGTTTGTACATTCTTGAATCTCGCTCGAGTGGCTTCGCATATTCAGTTAACGTCGGCGGCCAGAGCAACGCACCAGGAACAATGGTGATAATAAACACAAAGATCAGCGAATGCAAAGAGTTGTTATTACAACAATTCCTGTCCTTCTCCCCTGATCCCGCGACTCCTTGAGCGCGAAACAACAGAATCGGGCCTCACAGGTTATCATCGTCCGCTAAGTCTGACCGATGTAACCGTAACGAAAAGAAAGATATGCAATGGTATTTTAGAATGAAATAAAAATAATATAAAACAGCATCCACCATGTTTAGTTGGCATCCTTGGCGTAATATGAAATAACAAAGGTTATAAACCAAGTAGTTGGTGCATATAAGCAACCAAATATTGAACACTATCTGAGTTAGCTGAACCAGTTATAAATTTCTTTTTATTGCTGGGATTTTTGAGTGCAGCAAGAGCTTACACTCTGAACTGTAAGCTTTCTTTCTGATTTAGAACTCTGCTGTTTTGTTTCGTTTTGTTTTGTTTTGTTTTTTTGTTTTTTTGGTGGGGTGGCTATGGTTAAATATTATTATGATGGTTATGTAATTATTTTATGCACATTTAAGCTGTACAGTAACAAGCAAGTTTCAGGGATTTTGAAAAATAGGAAAAAATCGAAAACAAAAGATTTGCTTCGAGAGTTAGAGGTCTGACAATTCCCGAAATTTGTTGTACCATCTATTGTTAGTCGACAAAACTATGGCATGCATGCATATTGCTGCGCCTTTTTTTTTTTTTTTTTCCCTGACGATTTCTGCATTGTACCTAAGCTGACAGCAATGGTATTCCTTTCATGCAATTTTGCTCCCTTATTTAAACTTTCTATCAATAAAGGTGGGACAGGGATCGAGAAGGTGTGTTCTCAGATCGGCTCATTAAAATACTGTTAGTAATAAATCGAGGGTTGCATGACAAAGTTTGTAATTAAACATGCAAATTAGCAAAGTAACCAACGGCCTCAAACAATTGGCCAATAATTAGCAAAACCACAAAGAAATTAATGCATAAGTAAGTTGGTGACGTAATTTTACAAGAGGGTATAAATGAAAGGGGGTTCACGTAAAATAACTTGCCTACCAGATTATATTAACAGCTTTGTAATACAATGCCACCGAAAATGGAACACCAAAAGTGCAAATAAGTAAAATTGGGAAAGACTGACAATTTTAGAAATAAATTAAACCAATGAATTTTTCTATCCTTGTTCCATTTATATTGAAAATTAAGAAACTATTAATTATATAAATCTTCAATTGCTGAAAAATTTAGAGTTGAAATAGATCTGAAATTAAACACAATAATGAATTTCTAGGCCAAACTAAGAAAGGAAAAACTCTGTCCCGGAGAGAGAGCCCGAGCGTTTTGCTTCTTCAGAGTCCAAGCTCTAAGCCACCAACTCGATGGCACAAAGACTGGAAGCAGAATTCATGCTCAGACGCCAATATGAAATGTGTATGCTGACGTGCAAATGCAACTGAGAACTAGTGGCAGGTGACATAAGCTGGCGTGCCGGTATGCACAATGTCCACACCATCACACTGTCGAATGTTTCATGGTAGCAGTTATGCGATCTAATAGCAATTACATCGACAACTAACATATTTGAGATAGGTTCTGCCAACTATGAAAATGAGTGTCTCAGCATTTTCCCAACCATATGAAGCCCAGGTTCTGTGATCGATAGTCCTTTCTCAGTTGACTTCACATATCTCGAGCATTTCTTATGTTTAGAATTCAATAATCTGGTAAAGCAAAATAGGAAGTTCTTCATTCATCCTGAGCTGCAAATTTACATTTTCATCCATTTCTGTGAACAGTTTTGTTACTCTTGGATAGCTTACATTGTTTGCACACCTTCCTTACTTCTGACTTTGTAATATCACCACCAAACTTAAAAGCAACTTCCTCGTAGAGCAATAGTTTTACTGAGTTTACTGAACTGACGATCGATTTGTTTTTTGATGTCAGAAATCTTGGAGAACGCTGTTCTTACAACAATGTACAGCATTGTACACTAAAACACAACAGTCATACCACAATCCATAACTGTACGGTCATTTAGTAGAATAACTTTAAAAAATAATATAAAATCCAAATCATGACCCTATTAATTAATGAAATAAAATAGCGTATGACATTTTTGGTGGTATAAGGGGGAAAAAATTAGAATTCTTGCATTCTATAAGCATCACAAAAGAGAAACCACATTTTAGAATTCCTATTATTGTTATTGAAATTAAATTACGATAACTAATGATATACTATTAATTAAATTAAATATATAACCACTAAGGCAAAGCTATATTATTTTTAAAACACTTTTAAATGTAACCATGTTTATGAACTGAGCCCTTGATATCTTTACATTCACTAAAATAGAGAAAATAACAGAAAGTTTCCAGTTACATTGAGATGGTCATATGTTTTAATAAAACAGAAACATTGACAATATACTAAGTAAATATACACAATCAACAATAAAAAATCAAACGTTTCATCGCTTTTCATTGGCTTTGAAATTTATTTAAATGTTATTGTAGTAAAAACATGTAATGCATACGTTTTCTAAAGGTTATTACAGAGCGCTCTTATATACAAATATAATTCTCAAACACAGATTAATATGTCATATGTGCTTTCTTCACGGCGATATTTTTGTTAAATATATAAATATGCACAGTTATTAATAAAGTTTATGTGCTAAATTAATTATATTTTAAAAAGACATAGAGAAAATTAAATCCAGGAGCGCTTTTGAAAGTTCGCTTTTCAAGTACACCTTTACTCTTAATAGTCCAATTTTCTGATATATAGGGATTTTTGTTGCGAAAAAATAAATGGTGCGGCAAGAGTGATCTTTAAATTGTGGGACTCAGGTAAACCTCCACTGCTAATAATCTGGTTTCACTGATTTTCAGAAACTATTTTTCTTATTTGATTTAAATTGTATATACCGAGTTTAGTTGAGAAAAAACAAATATTGGTGCTGCTAGAGTGGTTTTTAAACTGTGGGTTTCAGGGTAACCCCCACACTCCTAATGGCCCAATTTCTCTGATTTTCAGAAACAAAATTTTAATTAAATTGACATTTAAATGGTATATTCGGAGTAATGGAGTTTCGTTACGAGAAAAGAAGTATTAATGCCACCAGAGTGATTTTAAATTTTTGGGTTTCAGTAACCTTTCTTATTTCACTGATTACCGGAAACTATTTTTCTTATTTAATTTTAATGGTATATACCGAGTTTCCTTTAAAAAAATTAAATGCGGCCACTAGATCTATTTTTAATTTCCTTTTAACCCCCCACTCCTAATGGTCTGACTACCCTGCTTTTGTAAAACTACTTTTATCAATTTATTTTAAAGAAATTTATCGAATTTCGTTGAGATATAACAAAAATTGCGGCCGCTATAGCGATTTTTATATTTTTCTAAAAAAGTTTCCTTTGGGTGAACTCCCATCCCTAATGGTCCAATTTTGCTGGTTAACGAACTCAAAATTGATTTGATTTATTTACGAAGGCTGTTTAACACTTCAGGTCATCAGCATCCCATTCAAATCTGGGCGTGAAACGGCCGACAAATATTGCTCAGTCCTTTTTTTTTCAGGCTTGACGTTCTATATTGTGCTGTAAATGTACGACACGTGATCCATGGCTTTGCTTCCCTTCCGAAGGAAGCCATACATTTTTACGCCCGAAAATATCCATCGGTCCTGGCCGGGAACGAACCCGCGATCTTGGGCTTACGAGGCAAGTATGGCTACCACTACACTACCAGGACAGCGAACTAGCCGAATCGTTTATTAATTGATGGCTATATGCCAAGTTTCGTTGATAAAAACAAAAATTGCGATCCCTACAGTGTTAACTCGTATATCTGCATAAATTAAACGGGTCTTCAGCATGCATTTATTTCATGAGGTATGTTCAGTGTACAGATTTAAGTGCAGTAGTATAGCTTACCTTTTCCCAAATTCATAAATGAGCTTATCTTTCGATCTAAAGATGGGCCATTACTTTAACAAAAATGTTTACTCGTTTGACCTCTCTCATAGGTTTGCTGCAAACCTATCACAAATATAAATACTGAACAGTTAGGCAGACACAACTCCCAAAGCGCTGCGCGGACCTAGCTGGACTATTTCAAGCGGTTTCCATATGGTGGTAACCTACCAAACTGTCGCGTTTTCATTTGGATTGGGTTGTAAGAAATTGAAGAGCAATGTTTAGTATTTCAACCATGCTCTATGGCTGACCATTTGAACCTAGGGGTGAACCTCTGGGGGTAAGGGATGAGATAAGGGAGACAAGTAGGGGTGATCCAGGGGTGGTATGTTCCCAGATAGCACCCCGATACCCATGGAATCCTCCTACATAGAATTCTAGCCCCTGTGAACGCATAAACGGGAGGTTGACATAATACTTTAATTTGTGATGTAACATTAGTACAAACGAAACTGATACTAGACAATATAGTAGTCATTTTCTTAAATAATTTGTGTAGTACCACCCGAAAGTTGAGAGGCCCAACGTTTATTTTCCTCCTTGTTAGAGTCGGACCTGGCAGTATAGTGTAACCATGCATACTTGCCTCCTAAACCCAAGATCGCGGGTTCAAATCCGGCCAGGGCATAAAAATCCTAAGTATGGCTTTCTTCGGAAGGGAAGTAAGACCGTGGGTCCGTGTCGTACATTTACGGCACGAAAAAGAACCTCAAGCCTGAAAGAAGAGGCCTCCAAGCAAAATTTACCGGGCGTTTCACGCCTTGATTTGAATAGGACGCTGATGACCTCAAATGTTAAACAGCATCCATAAATAAACAAAAGCAACCACTAACCCTGTTAACTGGAGTAAGATTCACAAACCTTTTTGACTAAACTCATAAAATAAAAGACTTCGCGTTAAACTGTCCACACAAATATAGGTACACCTGAATGTTACTGGTCGACACAGCCTGGGAACCACATTGTGTGACATCATACATTCCAGATACAGATCGCGCTGACCCTCCGCCACAACAGAGTTGTCAACAATTGAAAAAGATATTATATTTAATAGATTCTTAGATCATTAAAATGAAACAATTTTATAATTAGGAGGAAAGCAAGATATTTATAGGTAATATTCAATGAATAATGTAGGATTATTGTATTTTGATCAATATTTTATTATTTTTAAATTGCTATATTAAAATTTACAATACAGAAATCAAAAAACAGTTAGTTGAAACGGTTCATTGCGTATGAATTGCCACTAAGATGCTTCCGGCTTCATGGAGCTTCAGTTGCACTTCGTCTCTCATAATCACCAGGCAACTCTGTACATAAACTGGAAATATGTAAATGACGTTAAATATCTGTGCCAAATCGGTGCCACAGTTAAACCCTCTCTTATCCTATAACCTCTGTTTTTTATTTTTTATTTTTTTATCAGAGTTAAATAGCACAATTGGGGGGCCGGGACTCATTAACGGATATTGGCCTTGCCATGATGACTCTTACCATTTGAGCTACCCTGCCCTGCTCGATACATAGCCGTCAATCTCATCCATCTGATTACATTAAAAGAAGAAGTTACCTTTTATCTCCGCCATGTTAAAAGTTTCATTTTCAATGTTCCTTTTCTGGAGAAGCATTAATAGTAAGAGATTTTTTCCTTAAATAGGCTTACATTTTTTTCCCCCACAAAAATTAATTTTTAGAGCAATATTGAAAAAAATACATATGACCATCTGTTTCTCATTTTTAAAAAGTATACCATTAATGGCCTTCATAATAACACTGGAAAGTTGAGAAATGTCAAATCATTCGTTTATTGGAACAAAGAGACTGTACAAATGTAACCCTCTAGGGGTATGGGTGTTAAAAGGGCTGTGGGTGCTTTAAATTTTTTTTCTAACTTTTATTATTTATTTTTTCATCTAATGTTCCTAAGATAGTATTTATCTTACAAGATTTAAACTTGTACATTATTTTTGTTTAATATATATGAATGTTTTTACATTTTTCTAACTTTCTTGTTTCATTATTGAGTAAGTCATTGACATTTTATTGTAAAAGTTTTAAAATACACTCAAGTAAGTACAACTGTCACATGTGCCCTACGACCGTACATGCTAATATTGTCCTTATTGCAATCAAAATGGCCATACACACATACATATATACATTGTGCCTACATATATATAAATACATTGATATATCTACATCACACGTTTTCTATGAGTAATTTTATATACAAATACATAAAGATGAATAGAACCCTTGCCTTGAGCCCCCCTTTCATTTACTGACACCACCCTCCCAACTCTCCTCTCTACTCGACAGCCATTAACCTCCTTTTCCGGTCTTCTTTAGAAATATTTCCAAATTATGTGATTATTTCGCATGCACCAACACTCCCCAACAGAAATTCAAACGTCTATTAGTTTCATTATTAGGATAATTGTTTGTATTCTTTTAAAAATGCCAAAATCAAGGCCAATATCAAAAAATTGTAAATAACAAATTTTAAGATATTGCCCTGGATATTTTTATTTTGTTGATAAATTGTGCAAGTGCATGATTGTCCTATTATTAACGAAGCTTTAGAAGAGGAACACTGAAAACACAAATTTAGCATTGATCGAGACAGAATTTATATCTTGGTTCAAACCCTCACTAAGATTGTTAAATACTTATGGTCCAGACTTCATATTAAACCATATATTGGTGTTCTTTTATTTGAAATAAGGATTTTAAGTGAACGCTTTATCAATTTATTTATTTAGTTTACTTAAGGACGCTCTTTAACATCTCTGGTCATTAGCATTCCATTCAAATCAGGGCCGATATGATTATTTTACGTGCCGTAAATCTAGATAATGGGCCCAGTGGCTTTACCTCCTTATCGACTCACTTAGTATTTGTACGCCCTAAAAAATTCACCGGGCATGCCCAAGTTTGAATCCGCGACCTACAAATATGGTTACTACAAGATCACCAGAACGGACCTTGTTTATCAGTACATTACAGAGCTTGTAACTCAGAAACTAACTATAGGTTTATATAAACGTTTTGCCTGATTTTTGATTGTCTATGAGCTACCCAAGCTTTTCCACCTATTGTGTGTACCTTTCCACATACTTGAAATGATTTCAAAAGACCCCAGTGTCAGCGGTTAATAATAGCCCGTGCTTTCAAAAACGCTAGAAAGTCCAGAGAAGAAATTGCGCTACCCTTCGGATGGTATCCATTGTTTTTTTTTTTTTATTGTTGAGGATTTTTTTTTTTTTTTTTTGTATTAGGTTTAGTGTCTTAGTATTTTACCGTAGCGTCTTCCAAAAATTGAGAAATATTGGCTATAAATTTAGGAGCCAGCCAATACTAAGCAATTATTTAAAAACAAAGTATGAAGAGTGAAATGCGCACAGGGAAAATCTGATATGAAACAACGTTTACTCTTATTACTGCATGAAAACATATAAAAACAAGGGAGTAGTCTCAAGAGAAGATCAAAGCCTAGAAAACTCCTAAAGACACCTTACAGATATAGGTACATAAATTTCCAGCAATTAGTACTGTACATACATCTAACTGCCAATATTTTCTTGTTCTGAAAAGTGACGAAGGAAGGTGAAAGGGGTTTGTTCAGCTATAGAAAGCTTTGCTAGTTCAGTGAACTACAAGCGCATCCCAGGTAAAATTGTGCTTCCTCCAAGGGCTCAAAATGGAATTACTCCGATGTTTTCAAAGGGTAAAAAATAAAAATAAGAAGACTTTGTTATTTTAAATGGAATATAGGAAGCTTAACACATAAAATCCAGAAAATGTTAAATAAAGTAACAAAAATAAATGTTTTTTCTCTAACAAAAACAAAGAAAACTAAGAACAAATTAGCAAATCTAAAGATATTATGAACGGATCTAGAATCGCAGTAATAGAGCATGAAAAATTAAAGGATCAAATCACAAAAGATGCTTTAATTTCATATACAATAACCCAATGAGGTTTCAAATTTAAATAAATAAATTATATATCCACATTTGTAATTTATACATCAAAAATGAGTGAAAGTAACAAAATAAAAGCATATTAGTTTACATAAATATATGGAAAAGTGAATACAAATTATTACTTAATAAATTAAATGCAGGAATGCACAGACGCTGTTTTTAAGGGTCTTTTGGTAAAGGAACAGACAATAGAAGTAATTTGTTACAGATATCTGGATTCTTTACAAGTCATTAATTGATTAATATTTTAAACATAAAAATGTGTGTCAGAGGCTACCTATAACGTCTCAACATAAAAACAAACGTCGGTCCTGGTGGTTTAGTGGTAATCATACTTACCCCTTAGACCCAAATTCGCGGCTTCAATCTCGGCCAGGATTGCTGAATTTTTCGGACTTATAAACCTTAAGAACGGCTTGTAAAGCCGTGTGTCTCATAACGTAGATTTACGGTACGTAAAAGGACCTCAAGCCTGAAAGAAGAGGTCACTGAGCATTAGTTATTGTCCGTTTTACGCCCTGAGTTGAATGAGACGGTGATGATCTGAGATGTTAAAGAGCATCTATAACTAAAAATAAATAATTAAAAACGGGCATTAAACATATGCAATAAGTACAGGGATATAGTCCTGTGAATATAATTCACAAACTGAAGTCTTGCCGAACCGGCTGTCTAGTTTAGAATAGCGAACTTAAAATAATAAAAAATCAAGATATCCTTAAAATATGTCAAAAACACTTTACATCACAGTTATAGTAATGGTTCAAAATTGGTTTATCTGAAGTAGATTATAAAATAAAATTAAAGATAGAGATTATGTATATTATTAAGTATTGAAACGAAATTATGAAATGAGCAGCTAATGAATAGAAATGAAAAAGGGTACTTACAACAACTGCTACAATATGAACTGAAATTTAGAGGAAGCGCTGTGAAAGTGAAATAATTAGTGAGGAGAAATAGAAAAGAGAACGATTAGAAAGAGATTTTACTGAGGCTTTGAATTCAAAGTTGTTAATAAAGTCAAAGAAGATTCAAGAGATGAATTAAATATCAATTCTATTACAATTACAGATTGGGAAATCATTATCGAAACCTCTTGAAACACAAAAAGAAAATGATACAAGTAGTAAAGTTTTAAATGAACTTGTAAATAAGGAGAAAATGAGAGATTCCATTAATACTCCTACAACTGTAGATTTAACTGGGCCAATTACAGAAGAGGAATTCGGAGAAGTTGTAATTAAAGCCAAGAGTGGAAAGAGTTCCGGAGAGAACGGTATACATTATAAATTTATAAAATATAAGCAAAGAGAATTGCCGGTAAATTGCTGAATAAGTGGAAAACTGGTAAAATTTTCAACTATAAAAGAATATCTAAGGAATAAAGTGAAACTTACAGGAACGTAACATTTTATACAGTTGGGCTAAGCTTTATGCCTATATATTTAAACAAACAGGCTTTCTCAACATCTACAATGATGTTTTATGAACAAGAATAATCAGAACTTTCATAAAATAAAGGGTTGTATCAATTGTGCTTTTACTTTGCAGCAAATTATAATTTTATATCCTTCCTATCAAGTTCAACATCTGTATATACAGAGATAAAATATCTATTAATATGTACGACAGCAAAATATTTATTAATATTAAAATAACGAAAGAAGTAAGCCAGGGATGTAGATGGTCTGCTAATTATTTAAAGTTTCAATAAACAAGATGAAAGGAAGACTGAATAACACATATCTGGTGGGAATTAGTTTAGCAAGAAATAAGCTTAGGTTTTAAAAATATTGTCACATGTTCAACGTATGACAAAGAAAAAAATTAGTCATCCCCAGATTCTGTGTCGATCGAAGAACTTCGGAGACTCTCGTAAACGCCGCATTTTACAATGCGTATGCGCGACTGCACACTACAGTGGGCGCTTTGCCTGTAATGATCAAAATCATAAGCATTTGAAAGAAAATATTAGAATAGACCAGTGGTGGCCGAGCGGTTTAGAAAGCATTGGGGAGACGAACCTATACTCTTAACCACGGCATCACTGCACACTCTGCCACAAAGCTAACAGAACACCGCCCCACACACTAGTCTGCGTCTTTAGTGCATGCCATATAACACAACTGCTGCAGTAGGTACATACTTTGCTTGATACTTTGTGAACCACGCGCTGTATGGAGATTTTCTTTATTTGTCATCAGGGGTATTTTTCAGTCTTGGAAAAAAATTACAGAATGCACCACATCGTTTTAAAACTATAATAAATTCTGATAACAACACATACTTTTAATACGTAAATGGCATAATTAGAAAAATTCGGAGGGAAATGTTCTAAGAAGCATTAATACTTAAAAGACATAGCATTGCGGCAAATTGAGCTAATATGTTATTTATAAATGTGATTACGAATAAAAATATATGAACAATCTTAACAAATGGAACCTTTAATTAACGAAGTCATGAACGTCATAAACGTAATGAGCAAATAAGGCAAAATTACATATAAAATACTTATAAAATACAGTAAATATAATGAATATAAACAAGCTACATAAATGACCTAATATTAATGGTGAGTGACCAAAACATTAAAGCTGCAACTACATTTATAGGTCTTATGATCATAAAAATAAGAAATAAAATAATCTGAGCCTCCAAATAGGTCCTGGAGTCCAATCTTGACCGTCAGCATTAAGAGCAAGAGTAGTAACAAATCATGCAAATCAAAGAAGCAATTCTTACAGAATTTAAAGAATATAGTGAACAGAATACACATGTAATGGTTGTATAACTGGCCACTACTTTGAATGGTTTAAAACTTTGTAAAATCTACTGAGTAATAATAGAATGACTGTGAAATAGGTTTGCATCGAGAGTGATGGTGTTGTATTACTTGTGTCAAATAGAATAAAATATTTGACAAGAAGGCGTTCAAATTCAACGTTTTAATATTTAAAATACACCGAAAAGGTCAAGACAAATATGTACGACTGAATATGGAAAATATAAAATAATTCGTATTGAGTAATAAAACCTGCATGTTCAGATGATACAAATACGAAAAGCTTATGTATGGTGCGCTCTTTTACTTATAAGACCTGTCTGTCTTGTTCTTACATATAGGGTGGGAAAAAAACTAAACATTGCTTGCAAGGGAGACATAATCACTAGTTTTTTTTCTAATTATATTTTCTATTATGCATTGTTTCACATCTTGAGTAACATCTTGACAAGCTCATGAAATATTTTTAATCACTTCATTTTACGAAAGAGACTAAAATGGCTATATTATTGCTCGTTCTTGTGGTTTGTTTGCCCAAAAGTTTTGTAGTAGCCTCTGTAAGGTAAATTTTCCGCCGGAAGGGTTTTTATCTCGACACTATTAAGTCGCGATACATCTAGATGGTGTCAGGCATTATACCCAATTTCATATTTTGCGTGAAAACGTTTCGTAACATTTTGTTCAATAATTTTTAAGTCTAGATTTTTTATTCCCGTTCCCAATATTAGTGCACATCAATTGGTATCTTTTCACCAATAGAAATATAAATAAAGCCAGTTATGGGATGAATACAGTGTTGTCAAACTTGCAACAAAGATTACATTGTTAGACCAAACAGTAACTAAGAAAATCAGATTCCAGATGCTCGAAATCTGTGTATACCTTGTATTATTATATGAATACCAGACATGATCACTAACAGAAAAATAAAAGAACAAAATTCAAACATGTCACAGCAAAATGCAACGCAAGACCCTGGGAATAACTTTGAAGGACAAAATGCCTATAATATTAGAGAATCAGTTATCTCAGACAACAGGCATCGCACAAATAGCTACCAGAAACAAATGGTAATGGGGGCGGTCACGTCGCAAGAATGCAGGACAATAGATGGACCTACAAGATCTCGATGTGGGACCCCCGGATAGGAAAAAGTACACAAGGCAGACCCAGAAGAAGGTGGACAGGCCTCTTCAAGAAACATATAGGCCCAGACTGGCCAAGGGTAGCAAGAGGAAGGGAAAAATGGAAATTTCTCGAGAAGCAACTAGTGCAGTGAGAGATGGAGTAACCAAAGAACAATTAATTAGTCATTGTTTTAAACAGCATACGAACAACTAGCGTGGAATAGCTCAATATGAACAGTTAGGAAAAAGTGAGCTTTCTCTACTTGTTAGGGTTAGTCCTGGTGGTGTAGTGGTAACCATACTTGCCTTCAAGACCCAGATCGCGGGTTCAACCCCGGCGAGGATCGATGGATTTTTCGGGCGTAAAAATCGTAAGTATGGCTTCCTTCAGAGGGAAGTAAAGCCGTGGGTCCCGTGTCGTACATTTACGGCACGATAAAGAACCTCAAGTCAGACGGAAGAGGCCTCTGAGCAAAATTTGTCGGCCGTTTCACGCCCTGAATAGAATGGGACGCTGATGACCTGTGATGTTAAAAAACGTCCATAAATAAACAAATAAAAAAAAACCCTACTTGTTAGGAAGCCTTTACCCTTCAGGGACACAATAGGCTATCTTTATCTTCACTTATCTTCATATGTGTATGAGTATTGGTCTTGTTACCGTTAATGTTATAATTGTATATTGTCACTGAAAATTAGTTGATTGAGCGAAACAGAAGACCCAATGTCCTTAGCTCTGCCTGAATAAATAAATAAATAAATAATAAACGACTTTACATCGTCCTTTTACAATATGTATTTATTAAAGTATAAACTTTCAAAACACACATTCTTTCAAGTTCTATAAAAACACTGTATATTTTACACTTCTTGAGTTGTGCTTTGTATTCTGGGGAGTTTCTTACTTTAGCAAGTTTGCAGCAGTTTTTCTTTTCAGTGTATATTACAAAGGGTCTTTCAGCCACTACTTCTTGTCCACCTTTATCTGCTAGTCCGAACTTTTCGAAGTTTCATTTGTAGTAGAGCAAAAAGTCCCACAGCATTCATACTGATAGCAAAAACTCTTCAGATACCGGTTGCTAAGACAAGGTTCGAGAAACACTCTTCTCCTACCAACTTTTACCCTGCTTTCAAGAGTAGCCATTTTAGCATTTGTGTCAGTTATATTTTTAATAATGACAAAGAAAATAACTAGTGGCCATGTCTGGTATTTCCAACTTTATTGTAACTAGCAAACTAGTTCACTATTTTTCTCACAAGGCTTTCTTTTCTAAATGTTGTAGTCTGAATATAAATTTAATTCAAACCTAAAAACTCATCAATTTAGATATTGAGGGGGTATTTAAAACTAACCTCTATTCAATTTTAGGTTTCACCCCTCACTCGCCGTCACTTCCACGTTTAAGATTGTCGGTCCTGGTGGTGTAGTGGTAGCCATACTTGCCTTCTAAACCCAAGATCGCAGGTTCAAACCCGGCTCGGATCGATTGATTTTTTCGGGCGTAAAAATCCTAAGTATGGCTTCCTTCGGAAGGGAAGTAAAGCCGTTGGTTCCGTGTCGTACATTTACGGCACGAAAAGAACCTCAAGCCTGAAAGAAGAGGCCTCTGAGCAAAATTTGTCGCCGTTTCAAGCCCTGAATTGAATGGGACGCTGATGACCTGAGATATTAAAGAGCGTTCATAAATAAATCAAATCAACAACGTTTAAGATTAAAACCATCACTACCTTTAAATATTTTAGTGAATTCCCAAGAAATGTAAGGTATTGCGGTTGTACCAATGGAGAGCATTTTTAAAAAGCTTTCTAAATTTGCATTGATCGTACCTAACAGGTATCTACAATTAAAAAAAAAAGTTTCTATTTGTATGCATACACATGTGTGTGTGTGTCCGTTAACGCTCTAGCGGTCACAGTTTTTTTTTCCTCAACGAAACTCGGCATATAACTATCGACTAACAAACAATTGGTTCAGTTCATTAATCGGTAAAAATGGACCATTGGAGATGGGAATTAACCTAAAGCGATATTTTTTTTTTTAAAAAAAGTTAAAAATCGCTCTTGCGGCTGCAAATTCTCAACGAAATTTAGCAAATTTATTTAAAATGAATTAATAAAAGTAGTTTTTAAAAATCGTAGGCGATCGAGCCTTAGGAGTGACAATATATCTGAAAACTACTGGGGGTTAAAGCAAAAATTTTAAAAGCGTTCTAGTGGCAACAATTTTAATTTCTTTAAGGGAAAATGGTTATATACCATTACAATAAAATAAGAAAAGCAATTTCTGAAAATCAGTGAAATCGAATTATTAGGAGGTGATGGGTTTACCTGAAACCTAAAGTTTTAAAACGCTCTAGCGCCATTAATATTTGCTTTTTCGGAAGAAACTCTGTATATATGATTAAATAAGTATAGTTTGTGAAAATTAGGGAAATTGGGCAATTAAAAGTGGGAGTTGACCTGAAACCCAAAATTTAAAAATCGTCCTACCACCACCAATATTTATTTATATACAACTAAAGTCGACATATACCATTTAAATCAAATAGGAAAAATACTTTATACAAATCAGAGAAATTAGATTATTAGGAATGGGGTCTACCTAAAACACGAGTGGGAGTTAAAGCGAAAATTAAAAATCGTTCTAATGGCCGCATTTTAAAAATTTAAGGCAAATCAGTATATGCTATTAAAACAAAATAAGAAAACTATTTTTCGACAAATCAGTGAAATCGCACATTAGAAGGAAGGGTTTACCTGAAATCCAAAATTTAAAAATCGCTCTAGCGGCAATGATATTTCTTTATCGCAACGAAACCCCATATATAACATTTTAATAAAATAAGAAAAATAGTTTCTGAAAATATCAGAGAAATTGGATAATTAGGAGTGAGAGTTTATCTGAAACCCAACATTTAAAATCACTCTATAGCCGCAACAATATTTGCTTTTTTCACAACAAAACTCGTACATACTTGATAAATAACATAAGAAAAATAGTTTCTGAAAATTAGGGAAACTGAACTATTAGGAATATGCTTCAAAACCGAATTTTAAAAAGTGCTCTTGCGTTTAATTTTTTCTATATTGATTTAAAATAAAACAAAAAGTTATTATTAATTCATCATATAAAAGGTATTTATAATAAAGCATATTTTTCCTATTTAACAAAAACATCGTCGTGAAGTTAGCAATTTTGAAATATTAATCTAATATGTGTTGAGAATTATATTTATATGTAAGAACGCTCTGTAATAACCTTCAGAAAAAGTTTGCGTTATTTTTTTTACTACAATAACATTTATATTAAATTTCAAAGTCAACGAAAATCGATTAAACTTCCGATTGTTTATTATTGATTGTGTACATTTGGTTAGTTCGTTGTAATTGTTTTAAATAATATGATTTTTAATATTGAAACATATGAACATCTTATTCATAAATACAGAATGAAACTCAAAATTTTCTGTTACTTTTCTCAATGTTAGTGAATGTAAAGATAATATCAAGGGCTCAGTTTATAAGCATTGTTATATTTAAAAATGTCGAAAAATATCCACACAGTATAGCTTTATTTGTCAGTGATCGTATATTTCATATTTTTGTGGTTCAATCTCAATAATGATTATTCTAAAAATGTGGTTTCTCTTTTGTGTTACTTATAGACTGTAAGAAGTTTAATGTTATTCCCCTGTTACTACAGAGTAATGCCATAACTTATTTTATTTCATTAAGTAATAAAACCATTATTTGGATTTTATACTCTTTTTTTATTTAAAGTTACTCTACAAGGTGAGGAATTCGCTTAGTTCAAGCTCGTGCTTGATTTTTTTTTTTTTTTTTTTTTTTTTTTTTTGTAACAACTCTAATGTTCAGGTTTCCAGTTAACGATACAAAATGTAATGCCAATTACATTTCCTTTAAAATTTAATCATCAAAATATAGGGATAGTATTTGAAATGTCGAAGTAAAAGCAGTTGTGGGTGAATGAAAGAAGTCCAAAATTAATCTACATTGTTTTTAAACTTCCCCTCAATAGCTAAATTGAAAAATTTTGTTTAGATTAAAGTTATGTTAAATAAGTAGTTATTCACACTGGGAAGTTCTGTATAATGTTGTAGGTTTGGCGCATTTTCCACCCCGATCATCAATTTGTGTCATCTGGATGCAAACTAAGCTCAGAGCACATTTCTATTTTTCTGATGAACATGCAGTGTGTTCACCGAAGCCCAATATCGATGGATTTATTGGCATGTGTTTCACATGCAGTGGAAATTTGTTTTGTAGACATCATTTGTTTCTTTTCATCATCCCAACATAGCCTATTATTCTTCAAGTACATAACCACGTTGTTAGTTATGGCTGGTTTCCAGTCATTTTTAAACAGGTTATTAGTATTTAGATTAGATTAATTTAAATTATATTTAAATCTAGTAACGTTAATTTTATTTTTATTTTAATTCAAATTGTAATAATAGTAACATTAAATATGTAGTGAGTTGATAAAATATAAAATTTTATCAAAATATATTAATATATTAAAAATATAATTAAAAGTAATTGTTAATTGAAAATTGTTGGAATTGTAAATGAGAATTTTTAGTTGTTTGTTTAGTATTTTTAATTTGTTTTGTTATATTTTATTATTTTAATCATATTGTTTAATATAATTATCTATACAATAATAATGAAAATGGTAAATTTCGTTGGAAATAAATGGTGAAAATTTAGAATAAGTGACTCAGTATAAGAAATAAGGAGCCAAGGTGAGTATTACTGATTTTAATTAATTAATTAATTAATAGTACATAACTACCTCAACCGCTAAACATCTACAAGCTTGGTACCCGTTGAAAACGTTGTGAAATTTAAATTACAATTTATGTTTCGAAATGCCACTCCAGTGTGTTTTTAATTTATAACAGAGATGAATGGTATTAGCCTGTAGACATACGTATGTTCCTACCATTTTCCAGGCTTATTATTATTTTGTCCATTTTACTATTAAGTTAGATTTGATGATTTAGAAATTTGCGTTTTAAGAAAGCAACGAATTCCGGAAAGATGCATCGTGGGCATGGTATTTTTTGTATTCTTTACTTTTAAACCTTGTTTTAATTCTATTCAGAGAAGTTGAACGAAAATGTGCCCTGCTCTCTTTGGCGTGCTTTACTAATGTCTGTTTGCTTTGAGATTATTCTCCTATTTTTATTTCATTTGCAATTATAGAGGAGATGAATTGGATAGTGTTGAATTTGTTAGATTATTATTATTATTATTATTATTATTATTATTATTATTATTATTGTTGTTGTTGTTGTTGTTGTTGTTATTGTTAAGTCAACTTGTGTTCTGTATGTGTGTATTGTACAATGTATTTGTAAGGTTATCGACCTTACTACTAATAGTTAGAGAATTCCAAGCTTTTTCATTTAGCTTGAATTAAATTACATCATTACAAGGCATTTTCTTGCTTTGTAGTTGATTAAGCTTCTAATTTTCTTCGCCTTGTGATTAGTTTTGCTTGGTTCTTATGCTTACAAATAAAGAACAACGAATATATAAACATATATTCATATATGCGAAGTGGTATCCAGAATATTCGAGACTGGTGCTGCCATCTGGTCAAAAACTTACTTTGAGACTAATGACCGCCGTCACTCTCGAAGGAGTTCCCTTCCACGTGTATACATCGGTCCCAGCGATTCTGCCATTTTCCAAGTGCATCTTGGAAGTCATGTTCTTTGAGGGTGTTTAGCACAGACAGCGTTTATTCTTGAATCCTCTCAAGAACTTGTATCGAACCGACGTCCTTTCAACTTTATTTTCAGTTTGGGGAATAGAGCGAAGTAGCAGGGTGCCAAATCAGGCGAGTATGGTGGGTGAGGGACAACCGTCATGTTTTTCGTCAAAAAGTTCCTGGTGAACAAGGATTGTGACAGGGCGCTTTATCTTGATGCAACAAGTTCCCCCTGTCGGTCCTGGTGGTGTAGTGGTTACCATACTTGCCTCCTAAACCCAAGATCGCGGGTTCGAACCTGGTCAGGACCGATGGATTTTTTTCGGGGCGTAAAAATCCTAAATATGGCTTCCTTCGGAAGGGAAGTAAAGCCGTGGGTCCCGTGTCGTACATTTACGGCACGAAAAAGAACCTCAAGCCTGAAAGAGAGGCCTCTGAGCAAAATTTGTCGGCCGTTTCACGCCCTGAGTTGAATGGGACGCTGATGACCTGAGCTGTTATAGAGCGTCCATAAATAAATCATTCAAAAAAAGAAGAAAAAAAAAAAAACAAGCTCCCTTGTCGCCAAAGTTCGGGCCGTCGCCTCCGCACATTTTCACGGAGCTGTTGCAAAACGTCACATTAGTGCATGAAATTCACAGTTTGATTTTTGGGACGAATTTTTTATGCACAACCCCATTGGTATCAAACAAAACGAGGAGCATGCTCTTGACTTTGCTTTTCACTTGTCTCGCCTTTTTTGGTCTTGGTGAGTTCGGGCTCTTCCACTGGGAGGATTGTTGTTTTGTCGCAGGGTCATAACCGTACATCTAGAGTTCTCGTCTCCGGTGATGACTCTGGACAATAAAGTTCGTGCAAATTTCAGCATGCTGCGCCTTCTGATCAGCAGTCAGGATCCTTGGCACAAATTTTCCGGCGACACGATGCATGCCCAATTCATCAGTTACAATTCGTTAGCATGTCTCATAACTAATTCCCACATCATGAGCAAGGTCTTCAATGGTTCGACGTCGATCCTCACGAACGAGGTGTTGAACTTTGGCAATAATGTCAGGCGTTGTGCAGCTGACGTACCTACCGGTAGGAGCATCGTCTTCAATAGCTGTACGGCCGGCCCTGAACCGAGCATGCCACTCAAACACATGTGTACGTCTCATGCTTTGTCCCCCAAATATTTGGTGAATCAATGCGAGGGTTTCCGTAGCATTTTCCCGAGATTTGCACAGAAGTTGATGCACTCTCTCTTCTAATCTTGGATGCATCGTAAAATCGCCACACACTACACACAGAGCATCATGAAAAGTACTATAGAATCTCAACACATTTACCCAGCTGAAACTTTAAACACTAACTCATCAGATATGCTAGTGTTGCCACCTAGTGGTACATAAATCTACTGCAACTACTGTCGAGATGGCTGCACTACTCCCGAATATTGAGGATACCACCTCGTATGCTTATGTATTCCTTGTTTTTTTTTTTTTTTTAGGAATACTATTTTAAATGTCTATTTTAGGTGACTATTCGCTATTTGTAGTTTATTGATTAGTTCTTCGACAGTTCTTCCAGCTGTATTCCTGCAGTCTGATGCTGAGAATATGAGAAATCCTCCATATAGATTGTAGAGAATGCCCGCCTAAGCTAACTACTTAGATTGTGTTTACTTTTGGATACTACATATAGAATGCATTTAGTTGATATTGGCTTTAGACGATTTCTGATAAATATTACAATTCATTTACTTCACAATTCGGAATTTTAACACTTTTTAACTGTTACAAGGATTTTGCTGATGATGTTTCATGCTTAATAAAGAGAATAAACAGAGTATTCTTGCTCAGAAAGAAATTGTACACTGGGGGGAAAATGCTCGAGAGCATTAGGAAGTATTCTATTAGCACTCAAAAACGAGCGGAGTCCACAAGGACGCGTCTCATTTTTACGCTCATCGTTTATCTTATACATATGCATTTTATTTTTTCTGGTAAAATAGGCATCATCTTTATCAGTTTTAATTCTCTTTCACCCTTTTCTATTCTACCTTTACTTTAACTATGTAATCAACTGCACTAAGGCTAACTTTACACATTTCTGCAGTCTCTTTTTCTATTTATAACAGCTGGTCGCCTTTTAGAAGTCAAGTCCAACACAGCAAAGAAAACAATGAGCAATTCTGTACTAACCCTGCTAAGAATAACAACGCTATCACTTTTTTAACTGAATCAAGCCCACAAAAATAGAGGAAACGGTAGCTGTAGATTTAAAAGTCGAATAGCTATGGAGGAATAAAAGACGAGGCAACATTAATGGCAAAAGTGTAACTTTGAAATAAAGAAATAGTACTGTTTGTTCACATTCACTTGCACAAAGGTGTATGAGTGGATTGTTTGCATTATTGTCTGTTTAGTGTTGCTCAAAGTTTTAGTTGATAGCCCACCTATATACCACTGTGGGATAGTTGTTTGGGTTTTTTTTTTTTTCCTTGAGAGAACATTTGTATTTAGATGCATGCTAGCTGTTACTCATATGGTGCCATCTGGAAGGTACGTGTGTATTCAGCATGTTTTCATTAAGGCCTGCCTGCCCGACCATTGTAACACATCCCTTGTGAGCTGTTAATGTCTTCTTTTCTGTTTTCAACACTTTCTTGGACTTAAATAAACTTATATATTATAGATTCTGATCAATTAGAAGAATTCTAAAAATGTGTTAATAAAACAGCCAAGCCGGTTAAATTATGTTCTCAATAATTATGAGTTAGATAATCTTCTCTGTCTAAGTATATCAGCTTGAAGCGCTCATTTGGCTCTCATCCTAACCTGCGGAATATCTTGATAAGTTTCTTTCTTTAGGGAGATTGCCTTACTGGGCAATTAAATGTTAGTTTTGATTCTCCATGAGTATTTTATTTTCTCAGTGCCCACTATATCAGGCTGTGTTCCTCTATCCGCTACCTAGGGAGATGCTCGACGGGGAATGTAGCAATTCCTAGTTTGAACAACAAAACTAGGCATATGTGATGTTAAATATATATAAAGTTCTAGCCGAGCACCGATGGAAGCGAGAATTAGACCCTGAATAGAAAAAAGAAAGGAAGGGATGGGGAGAGGGAGAGAGGAAGTAAGGAGGAAGGGAGAAGGAAGCAAGCAAGGAGAAAGGAACGGAGGACGGACGGAAGTTACAGAGATGCAGGTTCTAAAACGAATAATGGAAATTACCAGCAAAGACCACACCAGCGATATCGATATAAGAGAATAATGTAACATTTACAATTTAAAAAAATTTAGAACAGTAGAATCAACAATAGTTTGAGGACATTAACCATTGAATAACAAAACAAATATTACAGGGAAGGCAATGTTCATATAAAAAAGTATCCTTTTAGTCTGATTCTTGCGAATGAAAAAGAAAATGGAAAAAATATATATAGAAAGAAGATATATTTAAAGTAAGACACTATCCTTAAAAAGTATAGATATTGCTAACACTGCAATTAGACTGAAGGCAGCGAAAATTGATTGCTTCAACTTATCAAAGTACCATTACAGATATACAATATTGTGCTTGTCATTAGACACTTAATTTACAAGTCCTGAAGTAAACTATCCTGCTTTGTTATTGTAAATTAAACTCCAAATACTTTACTAATGCATCAGTAGTAATTTCAGGAAGCAGTACAAACAGTATCATTTTATGCTTTTATTTTACCTGTGAATTTTAGAAGTTTGGGGATGACGAATTCCACTGCAAACCTCTACATTACAATTCCCTGGAATGGAAAAATAACAATGTATTGTTAAAGGGTTTCGTTTTATTCTAGAATACTAATTGTTATTTCTAAGAGTACAGTTAGTTACATGTTCATCATAATAGAAGTAATATTCCGTAGTAAAAACTGTATTCTGTTATAAATACAGAGAAAATAGACCTATTTACCAACGTGCCTCGGTAGCGCAGTAGGCAGCGCGTAAGTCTCATAATCTTAAGGTCGTGAGTTCGATCCTCACCCGGGGCAAATGTCTTTTTTAGTTTAATCCAATTGGTTTCTTGTTCAATACTCAACATTGTTATGAAAGGCAAACCGTATAAAAGTCGAATTTTGAAGGTCATATAAAAAAAGGTAGAAAATAAAAAAAAAGTGCTATGTAGCTGTACCTGCTTTTGTATTTAGGGATTTAGGTTTACAACTTACATAGTTTGAGCTGAAAATGAGTGCTGCAAAAATGGGAACGGATGGCACTTTAATAGCACTAAAGT
This sequence comes from Metallyticus violacea, assembly GCA_030762175.1. Lineage (NCBI taxonomy): Eukaryota > Metazoa > Arthropoda > Insecta > Mantodea > Metallyticidae > Metallyticus > Metallyticus violacea. The sequence continues at coordinate 91,157,680 of CM060845.1, forward strand.
TTAACAATAGGTGTACCTAATGCAAGTCCAATTCTGGAAAACTGCAGGTACTACATACCCCATCTATTACTAATTTCTACAAGATAACATTCATTTGTACTTTCTCGCTCGCAGCAACGAACTTGCAGTCGGATCATGACAAAGCAGAATTCATTGCTTATAAGCATTAACAACCTTACGCTGAGAAGGGTACCTGCACCAAAGTAAAAAGGGGGGGGGGGAAATAGTAAGTTTGGAAATCATCCAAACTATTTAACATTTGGAACGCGATCCCATAACGCTGGAAATCGCCCCCCCCCAAAAAAAAAAATCTTTCTTTGCACATAGTGCAGGTTATCTGTGCGTTTATATGAAGTGTTTCACTAACTCTTGGTCCCAGATTCATCCTTATATCTATCAAACTAATGAATGAAAGTTAATGGCATATGACAACGACATAACTTAGTGTATTGAACGATGATCATTTTATAACGTATGTTAAAAAGTTTTGTCATTTATATCTAAAAATATCTGCATATTTCGAGGTCGAAGTCAGTCTCGTTTTCCTGTCGCAATTCTAAGAGAACCTATCATGTTGCGACACACTTTTCCTTTCATCATTCTCTATAGGAAGAAATCTCGTGGGGTAAGGCGTCCATAGTGACAAAAATTGTTTAGAAATGATGCGATTTTTAAAGAAGGAAACAATGTTGACATAGAAGGTATGGCAGGTGTCACCATTATGCTGAATCTGTTTGGAATAGAATAACTCACTAATCCATGGATGATTCCTGTGTAAACTAAGGTGTTCACCTTTGTCTGGGCAATATTTCGATGTCACGACAAACACACCCCACACCATTTTTCATTCATGAGAAGGCGTTTCATGCGCAATGTGAAAATTCTCACCAGCCCTAAAACGCGTATTGTGGAAATTAACATGCCGAACCACGCATCTTCGGAGAACCATTGGTAGTCTAGTTTCCCCAAACGTATATTAACCTTTGATGGAATAAATGTTTCAGTAGGATAAGAATCCAACGTTGCTCATGTTTTTCAACCATTTTTTCCCCCAAATGAAACTGACTCCGAATGTCAATGAGATTTTTTTTTTTTTTTTGAGTAGTGTTTAATGCCCGTTTTTACTACTGAGGCACCACAGGCAGTGAACACTGATGATACATGAGATGAAATGATATTTTGGGAAAGGATATTTTTTAAGGAAGGAAGCGTTCCAGGCCTAAGTTTAGGGTACCTCCACAGCATTAGCCAGTTATGAGGACTGAGGAAAACCTAGAAAAAACCCAGCCAGAGAGGACGGCCCTGGTGGAATTCGAATCCCAGACCTCCCGCTCACGAGTCCGCGCCTTAACGACGTCGGCCACCCGTGGCGGTCAATGGGAATATCCTGAATAATACTAGCCATATGCCCCGCGGGATGTAAATGCTGGCCAGACGTCATAATAGCATGTAGTTTTGTACAATTATTGCGTAATGAACGATTAGTTGTTTTGTCCACAATTAATTTTTAGTTTTTCTTCAAAGGTTTACTACTCACTCATATTAGATTCAGATCTTTGATTAATTATTAAAAAGCTTTTGTTTTGGTCTCTTCTTAAAGCTCATCGAGAAGTCGCTCCGCAGCCATTGTATAGCGGAGACTTTACTAGGGAAGCGAATTCAAATGGCAGCACTGACCGCGCACAGGCAAGCACACACTTCAAAGTAAACCTTAGCAACTGTGGACGAATTAACTGCTAAAATCCGGTTTCTAACGAAGGAAGGAAGAAAGGAAGGAAGGAAGGAAGGAAGGAAGGAAGGAATGTCAGAAATGTAAGAGTACAAACTTTACTCTATGCGGTGCACATAACCCAAGTGCGGAGGAACTTGTCGATGATCAGTTATTATTCCTAGAAGTTTGAGCATTGAATTTAGGCGCATCCAATATTACTGGAAACAAAGAAATTGGTCCTTGATTTAATGTGTAAAGAATAATCTACCAGTTCATTTTAGTTATACTGTTAACTGGTTTCTGAGAGCAACTATATTAAATACATTTGAATGCATCATACAGAGGCAGAAGGCTTATATAATATATTACATTGTGCACATGAAAAGTTGACCAGTATTAAGCCTACACTATTATATAATTAAAATTAAAATGTTAAACGTGCCAGAATATAAATAATATACTAACAATTAAAACTTTTAACTATAATCGAAATAGCTAGAAAGTTGAACAGAAACCTTTGCTATGATGTTTACCTTTTTAGTGTTTGAAAAAAGAATTTATTTAATTATTATTTCAGAGGATAATAAAATATCGTGTTTACAAAGCAGATAAAAACCATTTTATAGATTGTTGAATATGTGCAATATAAATATTTTAACTAGTATTTATTGATATAATACAGTGTGTCCGAAAAGTCATGGTGCAATTTTGAACAGTCACATAATAGCAATGAAACAAGACAAAAATGTGAAACCCTCACCAAATTAAAGAAAATCTCTCCTAGTTTACTTAGCTGTTCAGTACAGTTCGACGGGCTTCCGTTTGTTGCCGAAACACGTATCCTAATTCATTCTACACATAACTAAGGACATCAAGGGTAACAGAGTGAATAGCGTTTCTGTTTTAAATGGTAAATATCATTAATACGAACACTGTACAAATTGCTTGACATAGCCCCACAAGTAAAAGTCTAAAGGCGCTAGATCAGGCGATAGGTGGTCCTGCCTTCTATCCACCTCTTCCTATCCACCTTTGGGGAAATGTTGTATTCAGAAACTCGCGAACATTGTTGGCATAGTGTTGAAAGATGACACCTTCGCCTGCATCTTGAATTTATGGCACTGCATACAATTGCAATATGTCAAGGTAGTTGTTTGACTTCACAGTTTGCTCCGTAAAGAAATACGGGTCTATAATTTTATAATACGTTCACCTTAGGGATGTCACGTTCATAATCAATGTAGGCACGAAGACTTTTATAAGCCCATATTCTGACGATGAACATGACCAAACGCATGGACCTCATCACTATGCTCAATCTTTTGTAAGAATTGTTCATCACCTCATCAAGTACAGCAACTCATGTCGTTTTGGTTTTTCAGTTGGGCGGATAGCGTGTAACTACAGTTTGTAACTCTTAATTAGAGTCGTTTATTTTAACGTTATAAACTGTAGTCTTATTCATAGCTAGATTTGATACGCATCGATTTCTTGAGGCTCCTTAATTTCAACAAATTCGTCAATAACCGAAGCCTACCTTAAGGTTTTTGGTCCAACATGCCTCCAGTTTAGCTGCTTATCCCACCGGTGAATTTTATTCCTATGTGGCAGCTCTTCATTGTACCCACGGGGATATTCACGACGAAAACGTGTAATGGGTTCAAATTTTGAAAGCGAGACGCATTGATCTTTCTTTTGCATTCCACATCTTGACTAAATGTCATGATTCGCTCCACTGTTGTGTTGCGTCATTACCTGTGCGCGCATAAAATTGAAATTTATGCTTCAGTAAATACTTTACATATTCTCCAATGCATTACAGGTTTCATTCTTTAGTTTCGTTTCGTTGTAGTCATTATAAGTGTTTACAGACTTTACGGACACAGTGTAGAGTAGCATATAATTAAAAATCGAGTTTAAATAAATTTTCTTCGGCTATGTTACGGTCATAGTAAGAATTTGTTTTGAACCTAGCAATGCTTAAATATATTTTTGACGTGCATTTTTAAGAATCTGCCACCAGTGTCTTTATATCTTTATATATTGTACTTTAATTATGTTTGCATGAACAATTAAGCTGTCAACCCTGGAAATATGTCAGGCTGAAAGAAAATCAATAACAATCGATTTTATTATTGCGCATGCTCACGTGCACAACATAGTTTCTTTTAGCGCGAGAAAATTAAAAATTTAAACAGTAATTTAGTGCAATATATAAAGAAAAGTTAATGGTAATAAATAACTAATATTAATTTGTAAATATACCACGCAAAAGTATGTCTAAAATAACTGCAGCGATATTAGTAAAAGTATTCAGAAAATTAATTAACGCTTCTCCCTGCTCCTACCAGTGAGATTTTGAAACAAGGAATGTTTCGTAATGACGACAATAAGTTTAATTTATAATTACCGATTTATTTTTAATATTAAAGGTGTCTAAAACTAGTATAAGTGTTAAACGTGACTTTATTGTGTGCTAAAATTCCAAAATTCCATTTTTAACATTTAAATCATAATTAACTAATTTAGGACGATGCCTATGTACAAAGTTTCACACAGTAGTATATCTACACATCATAATGACATTACCGCCACGGGTGGCCGAGGTTGTTAAGGCGCGGGTTCGTGAGCGGGAAGTCTGGGGTTCGAATCCCGCCAGGACCGTCCTTCCTGACTGAGGTTTTTTTCCAGGTTTTCCTTAGTCCTCATTAATGGCAAATGCCGGGGAGGTACCCTAAACTTAGGCCTGGAACGTTTCCTGCCTTAAAAAACAAAAATCATTTCTCAATATATCATTTCATCTCAAGTATCATCAGTGTCACCGCCTGTGGTGCCTCAGTAGTAAAAATGGGCGTTAAACACTAATAAAAAAAAATAACGACATCACTTAAAAAGATCCCTCTAAACGCTTACTTCATGCTTATTTAAATTGTTTGAGTTTTTGTACCGTACACGGTCGGTTATTAAAATGATGATTTTAGTGCATTTAAATCATATTAATAACTTACTTCATAATATAGGCTTAAGGAGAACTTGACAAGGAAGCAATCTTGCTTCCTTGATAAGATTGGACAACACCGTTATAGAAGCTGAAGCAGAAGATTTACTTCCAGTATTCACGCTTATTTTTCTTCTTTTTTATTCAGCTCACACAAGTTGCCTAACTTCGCTCTTAAGACAGGCATCGCATGGGGAAGGCATAACTTATTGTGCTCGGCGATGGGACTTGCAAAATTGCACCACATGACGAATTTCTTTATCTCCTTTCTCTCTCCAACCTTTTTACTTTCACTCCCCCGTTTTGTTGCTTTCCGCCATATTGTGTAGTGATTTTTTGCACAAGCGCGTGCTACTACTCAAGAGCCCCTTCGAAGGACTTATAACAAGCGTTGTCGTGACAACGTCTCTCTCTCTTGCTTTCTTGCCTTCCTTTTTGTTTCTTTGTGAAGCGTTTGTCCATGTAGCCATTACTCCTTCATAAATTCTATTCTTTACCAACGATTTAGAGCAAGAAGTACTTAAGTTGCGTAAAAAGTTGCGGTTGCCATAGACACAATTAGGACATTATTTCTCGTAAGTGGGTAGATCTATAAGTTTCCGGCCTAACCATTTTATAGGTATGATAATGACAAAAACTATATTTCACTTTTCGATATAGTTACCCTTTATTGCAATACATTTCTCACATCTTTGAATTAACATTTCAACCCCACCCCCCAAAAGTCAGAAGTCTTGTCTGCAAAATGGACATAAACAGTATCCATCACTTCTTCGTCACACTTAAATTTCCTTCCTCGAAGGTCTGTCTTGAGTTTTGAGAAGAGGAAATACTCACTGGGAACTAGATATGGACTGCAGGGTGGATGGTCGATCTCCTTGTAGTCACATTTCTTCACAGTTTCCTTTGCAACAAGAGCTGTGTGCACAGGCGCGTTGTCGTGAAGAAAGCGCACACAACCACTCAGTTTTCCTCGCTTTTTCTTTCTGTGCAGTAGGCCAGCATAGTACTCCCCACTTATTGTGGTGTTCCTCTCCTTGAAGTCGATGAAGAGTATTACTTCACAGTCCCAAAAGATTGTGGCCATGATGTTCTTGGTTGACTGAATGACCTTGGCCTTTAGAAGCGATGATCCACCAGGTTTACGCCACTCTATTGATTCTCTTTTGGACAAGGAATCATAGTAGAGGACCATAGTTTCATCTCCTGTAACAACGATTTGCATTTGATTTCGATTTAATGGTAGAGCTCCAAAAATCCTGACTCGTTGCTGCTTTTGAACTGAGGAAAGAAGTCTACGCACCCATCTTACACTAACCTTATTCATCTTTAAATGTTCACGAATAATTCGAAGGACTGTTGTTTTAGAAAGCCCCAACCTTGCTGCTGTATCTTCAAAGAACTACCGGTCTTCCATAATTTCTGTTCCACAAGAGCGATGTTTTCAGGAGTGGGCACCTCCTAGGACCGACCTGCACGCTCTTCATCTTGAACATAAGTGGGATGCTTCCCATATACACCATCCAATCATTGGTATAAGTCCTCCTTTTGTGAAAAACTTAATAACAATTTGATATTCCATTTTGAACATGTCACAATCTTCTACACATAGCCTTCTTTATGCAATCGTAACTGAATAACTGAATACCGTGGAGCGGAAGTTACAGATGCAATTATTTACTTAACACATAAGGTATAACACCAGATAAGGAATTTGTGATGGCGATAATCCTTATAGGTGATGCCGGAAACTTATGGGTCTACCCTGGTATGTTTCCATTATGAGAAAGTATATAAAATCAGATGCAGTAAACTCAGTTTTAATTATGTTTTTGGTATAAATACACAAGAAAGACACGACTTTAATTTTTAATAGTTTATTAAAATATACTCTATAGAGATCTACCAATTTCCCAAATTGTGAAGGGTTAAAGAAATCAACTGACAAGTCTTCTATACCCGTTGTTTTCCTTTATCCCTTGGACGGTCTCCGATAGGTTAATTTTGTCGTCTAATGTGGGCACAAATTGGACATCTAGCATCCCCTCCGTGTACATAGCACTTGAATAGTCCCGAGTTCTTCTCCTTGGAAAACTGCTTTGAAGTGTTCAATTCACTCTCTGCTGAAATATGTGCTTGCGTTAGCCTTCGGCTTCGAATTTTCCTAATTACCCTCATGTCACTGACCTCTCCGTCCTGTTTTACCTCTGCTGCCTTTGTGTCTTGTTACTCAGTTTTGCTCTGAATAGTATTCCTTTGTACTTCTTTCTTAGCTTCGCATAAGAAATTCTCTGTTCCTCATCCCCTTCCCTTCGGTATTTAACAATTGTGGTTTCCCCTGCTTTTTTCGCTTTTTTACATCCATCGTTGTACCAACCTTTGGAATTTATGCTACTTGTTTTACCGTTCCTCCAAATTAGCATACGCAAACTAGCTTTCTGTATAATGTCTGTTAATTTCTTTATACAGTCAGCACCCTTTGTAAATTATCAGCATCAAAATATTTCAGTTCACTTTCTAAGATAATAACAAAACATTTTTAAAATGTACGTCAAAGTTTTAATTTTTATTGTCAGTTACGACAATGCACAAGTGAAATTTGAACAAAAATAATGAAAAATCACTAACTACTTTCGATTTATTACTACCTAGTACATTGCAACAATGAAATCAACTGTGAATTTTGTGTTTTGGAGGATTTAAATGTCCTTTTAGAAAATGTAAATGCCCAGACTCAGTGGTGGTGTGACCAATTAAAGGTCTATGACAGCCCCTTGGGTGTAAAGCTGCTTTATTTGTGAAAATTACAGAACGTTTAAGCTGTATATGTCACCCCCATATATGACAGGATATTTTGGTTCTACAGCAACCGTAGGCTGCTGTAAACCATACTGCAGTCAAAGAGAGGGAAAATCTCGATCTTTTGTTTTGATTCTGTGAAATCTTAGCATTTGTTTGTGAGTCTGGTGGTTAGCTATTCAACGTTAATGATTTTTGATTCTGTTTTATGTAATATTAATTCTTATTTTCATTATTTTGTTGGTACTGTTTATTGCCATCGTATATCGTGTAAGTGTTGTAGATAAATAAAGTATAAATAATGTCGTTTGCAGAGAGATCAAAAAGAAGAAAGAAGTGGGTCCTACTTTGAGGCAGATTTCCCGCCCCCTACCCCACAAGGAAACAAATTTGCATAATGAATTAATTATAGCTAATTTACATTGCTTAATGTCTCGTATATTGTAAATAGCATGAAGATTACTCTAGTAATAATACAGGGTGCGCACTAAATGTCATACATTGAAAAGTGTTTACATAACTTTTAATAAACAAAACATGTCTTTTTTTTTTTTTACCTTAATCATCACAATGTGTATGCTCAGCAAGCGTGCAGTACATGTTCAATATGTCCACCTTGTAGACGTACCACCTCTTCGAGATGAACTGTGACGTTTCTGACCACTCTTCGACACAAGTCTTCTGTTACTTCATGGAAACATTTTGTGATAGCCCCTCGCAGTTGCATTAGATTGCGTGGTTTGTTGCGGTATACTGTCTCCTTCAAATGTCCTCACAAGAGATAATCACAGGGATGAATATCCGGGTTGTGTGGCGGCCATATTGAACTGCCCTGGAAACGTTCTGGATATCGATGGGGGCCCGAAATGTTGGTGCAGGAAATCCAGAATAAAGTTTGCTGTATGAGGATATGAGGACGAGCTCCATCTTGCATGAACCATTGTGTCTCCATTGGTAACCCTGTTGCATAAAGTAGCGGAAGAAAATTATTCTGCAACATGTCCATGCAGCGCGCACTGTTAACTTTGCCGTTAATAAAGACTGGCCAAATGATTCCATGACTGGAAACGGCATCCCATACACTAACTTTTTCTGCGTATATTTTCATTCTCGTGTACAACACCAGGAGGTTATCGTGCCCAAAATTTGATATTCTGCATATTGATGCTACCGTTCAAATGAACGTAAACCTCATCAGAAAACCATGCGTTATAAATCACGGCATCATCATTTGCAAGAGCCGAGGTCGCAAACTGTAATCGCTGTACCTTGTCATTTTCCGTCAGTTTGTGCAACACTGTCATTTTATATGGGAATAAGTTCACGTCAGCATGAAGTATTCTTTGAAGAGAACGACGTGAGATGCCCAATCCGACTGAAGCACGTCTCGTGAATTTTCTGGGACTTCGTGTCAAACCCACTCTCACAGTCTCGATATTCTCTGGGGTACGTGCTGATACGAGGTCGATTTTCCTCTAAAATACTGCCGTCAGTTTCGAATTGCGTGGTAAGTCTATACACTGTCTGCAGGAGGATCACCTCGTAAGAAAATGAACACGAAAACGTCGTTTCGTCTCTACTACACTCTTCGTTTCCGCGTAAAACAACACAGTCTTCACTTTCTGTTCATCATCCGGCCTTTGTCCGCCATTTTACTAAAGTGAAGCGGTGGACTCGAGCCTGCGTGATATTGACTACTGCTGTCTTCTGTTGAACCATGCACGAATTACGGCTATCGTCACAACATTCCAACGTTGCCAACCTGCAAATAGCATATTTATTTATTACACAATTTCTATTTCGTGCGCTACCCTGTACTTAGCAGTAATGGTATATAAATTCGGAAGGGAGAATAGGTGAACAAAAGTCTGATATCAATTGTATAATTGTTTTCTATAATTTAAATTATGATTATGTAAAAAAATCCCTTGTAAAAAAAGTGTATGCAGAATATTATGTAACTTGATACAGTTGCCTTTTGAGCCTCCGGAGAGTAACGCGAGATAACACAATAGAAAGGTGCACCTGGCGAGAATGGCACATAACAATACCTTTTTGTATTGTAGACAAGCTACTAATCTATTAGGGACAGCTGTACATTCCTAAAGAGTCGGTAACGCAGGTGGAAACATTTAGCATACCGTGAACGCGTTTTTGAACACTCAACTATGAAAATCCAGGATTTTTAAGTAATGAGTTTAAGCGCCTTAGTGTGAACTTTGACTAGCCAATCAGAGCCTTAGAGTTTAAACGACGGGAGTCCGTGACCTTGAAGCTGTCCCTGGCTCCCCGTCGATTACAGAGTAATTGAAATAATTCATATTTGTAATTTTAGAATCAGCAACTCAGTAATTATGTGCAAGAAGGTTGTGCATTTTCGTTCGTGAAGGAACTTTAATGACATAAGTCGTATATATAGAATTAATATTGTATAGTATTTATATGTGTTCATAATGTGTAATAATTGTAATGTTTAAGAGATGACCTGTAGTAATATAGCAAGGTAAGGAAAAATTCACGTCTTTCTCCGGACACACAAAAACTTGGCAAAAGTCAGACAATGCAAGGTAATTATGCTATGCAACTAGGGTTGGAAATGTCCCCGCCTCAACGCAGACACCGGCCTGTTTGGTGGGAAAGTTCCAGGCCGAGTAAAAGAGTCGTTGACAGTAACGTATAAAATCTGTTTAAATTCATTATATTGACGAACAGTGAAGCATTTGGCTTGACCAAAATTGTCCAGTGAATACAAATGAAATTCAGCGAGGTAAGCACTGATCTATGAGTGACGTTGACAGAAAATTAGCGGGAGTATTTCGCGCCGTTGTCCATGGATAGAGGCTTTTGTATTTTGTATTGTCTTTTTGTATTGATTTTGCCCAAATGTCGGGCAGTCTCAGAATTTTCCGGGCCAGACAGTGTTGCTGCGGTCGCCCGGAGATCTGCGGCTTAAGTATCAAGTACCAGAGCAACAACGAAGCTTGAGGGTCAGTCACCACGCTTATTGCCGATACAACACCATTGAGCTGTATTAAGAATTCTGTTGAATTAACAATCTCTCGCACTCAGCATCAATTGGTTAATGCAATACATTTAAGTGTGCCAAGGTTACCTTATCTGCAATTCGACGTGAGACGTGAGTTTGTCTGAATATTCGTGTTAAGGAGAACAAACGATGTCAGCAACTAAACAACGAAGCGTTATTTATCGTCAACTTTTTGCATCGGAGTGCCGTTGACTCAGTCCCAGTTGACTCACAGCCACCAAAATATAGTGAGACGCCTTCGAGAGAATCTCATCTTAGAAGAGTGCGGGCGGCCTGCAGTTGCCGTGGCGAAGCCTGCGATCAGCGGGCATAAATTATTTACCGCAGAAACCATACAACCCAATCCCGTCCCCCCTGTTAAATCCGTATAGAACTGGCGCGCAAAGCGGGGCCAGTAATAAACATCCTACCACCCACAAACTTACCACAAGCTCTTTCATTTTTTTTTATTTGATTTATTTACGGACGCTCTTTAACATAAGCTCTTTCATGTAACTCCATTGACCACGTGGTGCCATTTTTTAAATACTATAAAAGGGGTAATTTCTTTGCTAAGGCACGCTTTCATGGATTACTAGTCAACGGCGTTGGTGAATCCCTGTAGGCGAAAGGAATGCAAGACGAGAGACACGCTATTATAGATTTCAAGTGAGTCAGGCAAGTTCAGTGCTATATCGCATTTGTTGAATCACAGAATGAGCAGTTTCAGACTTTAGTTTATAGTTCGGGCAGTCATGAAGTTCACGTGGCATCAGCAGTATGGCACGCCGTACACGCAGTCTTTGTAAGCAGGCAATAAACTATACATCGAGAATAGTTTTAATCGTAATTTATTCACGACTTCAGGTGCACATCACCTAATATCCGTATATTCCTCCTATCTGCTTCTTAACATTGTTACTTTTTTCATTTTCATGTATTATTACTACATTTATTTCCACTTTCACTATTTACAAGTGTTTATATGGGTATGAATTGTCGTTGTTAGTGCTTGTATGATTATTTTTTCTTCTTCTTACGATAATATTTTATTATTAAATTTCATTATTCACATTTAAGTATTAGATACATTTATTTATTTCAAATTTTTCATAGGTTTATATTTGGAGTATTGTCCTTGTTACTGTTTATGTTATAATTGTGATACTGTATTTGTGATACTAGATTGGTAGAGCGGAAGATAAGGCTAATGGTCTTAGCTCTGCCAGAATAATTAATTAATATTTTTCAAGTTATTGAGACGTGAAAATATGCTAATGTGATTTTTTGCAATATAAAAACAACAAAAATGTGTAAAATGCCAATATTTTATCATTAATACGATATCAATTTCTAGAATTGGTCATCCTGATTACAAAAATATTAAATAAATGTTAAACTATCATATCCTTTCTGGCAGAACATTTTATATAATAAATAGTAATTCATAAACATCTTGAAAACTAAAAAGCTTTATATTTAACAAATGCCACATACAATTTAGCACTTATGCTATTAGTACACGGGCTCTCCATTTTTTTTTTAACAATACAATTAAAACCACTTAATGCAGAGCACACGTCTAAATGTTCGGCCATCTTAGGCTGACGAGAATCACAAGGGGTACAATTTGGAGAATAGGCAGTGCTCATGTTTCGTGACAGCAGCTTTTCTTCACCCAATTTTTATCTTTAGATGCCATTGTAGCTTGCAATTTAAAATTATGTTTAAAAGTCCTATTTGTCAAAATTAGGGAAAGCAATGATTGGGTCTCTGACTCAGCAAGGTTCCTTTTTTAGTAAGCGGGTCTGCGTGTTCCTCTCCCACGATGCCACAGTGTGCAGGTATCCATTGGAAAGAGATTTTATGGGCAAGATCCTTCAGCAACAGTCTGCATTCCAGAATGATAGTTTTGTGATAAAGCCTGGAGTGTGGACTTTGAATTCGAGAGAACCACTGTTCTATTAAAATCAGCTTTCTTCAATCAGGTCCGTCCTGGTGGTCTAGCGGTAGCCATACTTGCCTCTTAAACCCAAGATCGCGGGTTCAAACCTGGCCAGGATCGAAAATTTTTTCGGGCGTAAAAACCCTAAGTATGGCTTCATTCGGAAGGGAAGTAAAACCATGGGTCCCGTGTCGTACATTTACGGCACGAAAAAGAACCTCAAGCCTGAAAGAAGAGACCTCTGAGCAAAATTTGTCAACTTTTTCATGCTTTGAATAGAATGGGACGCTGATGACCTGAGATGTTAAAGAGCATCCGTAAATAAACCAAATCAATAACAACTTTCCTCAATGATAATTGTTGGGCCACCACTGCATAGCCTCTATCTCACCATCAAAGGTTGTGGTGCATGTGCCCATAGGTAAGCAATAATTAAAAACCTTAAAGAAGACTCCAGCTCCAGCTCCATGGTCTCTATCTAACATGGAGTTATCCGTGAAGACATGCAACCATTCACTTTCTGGAAATCGACTTCCAATATTTTCGAGAGCTATAGCTTTTAATTGTTCCGGGATCATACCCTTCTTTAGCATATCCTTCTAACTAATAGACTTAAAGACATGCCATTGGTATGAAGTATAGATTTCAAAAGGTTTGGATAAATATTACATAATTTATAATTTTCAGCTGTATATCGTCTTAAGCCTTCCAAATGGAAGTAAAGTGCCTATTAACTAGCGGGAATATTATAAAGTAATTATAAAGTAACATTTGACCAAATTATATAACTACGAAAGTTTAAAACATTAAAACAAAGAACATAGAGTACAATAATCCCTTCTGTAATATCTATATAAACATATACTAATCTGAATTCTTTTAAACTCAAATTATTAATAATGTAAAAACGTATTTAGTTATTTTACATTATTTTCCCACCAGTATGAGTAAATAAGATTACAATATGTAAGTCTGAAACTTGAGCAATGGAATTAATCATAGCAAATATTAAGAACATGAAAAGAGGAATTGCTTATTAGTGTCTCGGAGCCTTTAAGATCGGTAGGAATTTACACGTAAATAGGTTAAAAAACAAAGAGTGAAATAAAATAATTGTTAGGAATGAGTGTAACAGAAACTTACTTACTTCTGGTCATTCCATCCTGGATCATGGGCGCCTCGTATGTAGATTTCGATTACCAAGGAAAATAGTTACACTTATTTTCCTACAGAGATCAGGGTTACAGGAAATAATCCCATTGACATCTGATAGGGAATCAATGTATAATTTTGTCCAAGGACAACATTTTTGAGGTATGGAGTTCTTAACGTGCCGTAAATCTACGACACGGGACCCACGGTTTCCCAGAGGACTCGCGTATAGATGTTTACGTCCTGAAAAATCTATCGATCCTGACCGGGTTTGAATTTGTGAACTTTGGGTCTATCCCTAGACCACTGAGACCAACGATATTGTTTACCATTACACGCAACATGTAAATTTCCTTACCATAAAACATTTAAACGCTTTAATTAACTTTTCTAAACGAAACAAAACGTTTTTTATCGTAACATGAAGAAAATACGGTGAAACATTTCCGCGAAGTTATATAACTTAAAAAATAAGACATATAAAGAAATAAATTTTACAGTGTACAACGCCTATTTTCATTACTGAAGCATTAAAGACGGTGGTCACTAATAAAATCTGAGATTATTATATAAACTAAGAAGGGATTCTTTTGGGAAATGCTTTCCAAGTCTAAGTTTGGAGTATCTCTCTGCATTTGTCATGACTGGAAGAAACCTCATTCATAAAGCACGCTCCTGGCAGGAATCCAACCATAAATCTCCCTTTCGTGAGCTCGTACCTTAATGAACTTGGTCACTCTTTTCGGCTTAAAAAAAGAACGTGTTATTTTATTAATATTTATTATAATTATTATTTTTTTTTTTTGCCTCCAAAGTAAACTTTCCATACCTCCTAAGGCAACGGGTACAATGAATCCGAAAATGACATAAAATGATCTGAGAAGCAACATTTATTTATTACAGGTGTGTTTTCATATAGGGAATGGTAGGGAAACCATGAAATTAACAGTGCAACATTTATCATAATTCATGGCCATTAAAATGGCATCATATTGTTCGTGTTCATAATAGCCATGCTGAAATGTGTTATCTTCCCTTATGATTATTTAACGGGGCCGTTAGAATCCTTTACGTTATTATGTTCGCCCTATCTCCATCCGCTAATTTCGTATTAGTATCGCTGTAGATCTATTTCGTCCAACACGAGGAACAATTTCTCTGAACGCACTTTCAATAAGTCATAATTCTCCCTTGATCAAATTCAGACACCGTCTGGTATTGTTGTAGTATGTGGGGTCTATTTAACGCGTCTCTTACGGGCGTGCATTTTTAATGGTCGATAATGTATAAGTATAAAAAGTAAATCTTCCTTTTCGTGACTGTCTCTTATATTCACTATTACTTTCTCTTTTTAAAGATCAGTAATAACCCTCTAGCATGACTGAGTCCCATTTCATTAATATCTTGATGGAATCGTTCCCTATGTTCATTGCGTCGATCCTAGTGGTCTAGTAGTAATCATAATTGCCTCATAGACCCAAGGTCGCGGGTTCAGTCCCAGCCAGGATCGATGGATTTTTTCGGGCGTAAAAATCATACTTATGACTTCCATCGGAAGGGAAATTAAGTCACGGGTCCCGTGTCGTAAATTTGCGACACGATAAAGAACCAACCTCAAGTCTGAAAGAAAAGGCCTCTGAGCAAAATTTGTCGGCCGTTTCACGCCTTGAATTAAATGCAACGCTGATGGCGTGAGATTTAAAGGTCTGTAATTAAACCAAATCAAAAAATTACATTTGCAATTACCTATTGATGTCTTTTTCCATTAATTTTACCCAAATCACAATTAAATATCTAAATATGAATTTACAAAACGTTCTTTAATATTTGACTCCCAAGAGATAGGTTGGTAGCAAATCATGAATCAATTTCTAAGAATTTGGGCTCTTCTTATTTACCAAAAATTCTTCCTTATATAGGCTACTAGTTCAACATTATCATTCTTGTTTGGAAGACTGTGTTACGAAGAAATTTCTTATTTCGGGTCTCATATAAACAATGTCATAGCATAGCTTCGTCAAAGTCAGGAAACTTTTTTAAAGTACACGACTACAACATTGCGCAAGGACTTCACAAAGATCTGAATAATGGGATGAAAGTGGCAGAGCTTTGTCAGTCTAAACCAATGGAGTATGGACACATTCTTATTGCCTTTAACCATTTTCTGTTTTACATAGTGGCTTTCCCTACATTGGTTATCCCTGGATATAAGAAGCAGCAATACTGTAAATCTTTCTTGCAAAATTAGGTGCGCTACAAGCTTTAGATGAGAATTTTCCATGTATATGTCTTCTAGTAAATGACAGAATGGATAGAATCATTGCATCATCAGTATTGTATGGACAATAAATGTGGAAGGAGGAACAACAGAACTGTCTTTGAACTTAACTTGAAGTATTCAGGAATACACGTCATACGCTATTAGTTGTGTTCAAAACTAAGTGTATGGAACAGTCCAGTCAATTCGTTAATCATTGATGTGAGTGGAGACTCGTGAATGGAATGTCTGCGGTTTGAATCCCTCTAGGACCGCCCTCCCTAACTGAGGTTTTCCCTAGTCTTTTATTAAATAGTCAATATTGGGGAAGGGGGAAGAGCTTGGTCTGGATCGCTTCCACTTCCCAATAGTCATTTCCAAATTTATCATTTCATCTGTGATGTACATTACACAAACATATTAACTTTTCTATCGTAAAGAAACATGCGGATTTTTCGTTCTGTGCGCTGGTACGCTGATATGAATATGCCTAATGCCAAAATGGATGTTCTAGCCTAGAACCAAGAGGTTTAGCCCGAGTTTATGCCAAATTGACATCCCACAATATCATTAAATTAAGCCTACCGAGGGTGTGGTGTCCTTTCAGTTCTAATTTCCCACCTTTTGATACACCTCATTCATTTTTGTGTTCAGTATATATGCTGTCTTGGGTATTGGAAATTGTGGTCCATCTGGTGTAGGCTTCATTGTTGATGCAATGCGATGTTTGTTATAGATTGGCCTTGAACTTTACTTGAACAAAAATACGAGTAAGAGTCCAGTACATAGTCTTTAGTTTCTTGCTAAATCACGCAGACGCCAAACTTCATTACCCAACCTTTTCATTTCCTTTTCCTTTCCACTCACAAGGAACATGTCAGTTCACTCATATCGAAACATACCTCAATAATTTTCCTGTGTCATCTATGCGCTATAAGAAGTCCATGTTCTAAAAATGGGCTGCTGTTTTCAACTGGAAGCATCCGAGATCAAAACTGGTAAATGTAGAGTCGGTGCAGTGGACAAATTGGACATCCCTTAACTGCAGCAAGGCGTTCCGGATGCGCGGAGACAATCGACCGTCCCTGCTAGTGTCTTGCAGGGACGAAAGCAAAACAAAAGTGACGGTTTTGATGCAGTGATTAAAACACAAGTTCTTTCGCCACTATGCGCAACAAATAATCGCGTCATTTTCACATATACTTATAATTGCCGCGTTCACCATGTACCCAACTGGCTTACTTCGAATAAGTAACAATTGCGTCGCCGCAATTTTTTCAGATTCGTTGATAATTGATAGAAAGTCTCTATCGTGGCAAACTATAATATTTATTCTTGAGCCAATGGTAGTCTAGGATTTAACAACAGACATGCATACTCCACGTGGAGTGATGTAGAATGGCAACCTATAGTCGCCACATTTTTTCTCTGCCTTTCCGCACCAACCACACCGAGGGTGCCAAAAATGCATACACACTTTCACAGTAGATATCTATTTATTAGATTTCAAAGTTGGGCCGAAAAACAACAGTAATGTGTAGTATGATGTTCTGTAAACAGATGTAACTCACATTATGATAGCGTTGTTACATGACAGGCAAATCAACAGTGAACAAATGAAGTCAGATTATCATAAATAAACAATAAAAAAATGTAGCCAAGATTATCGTATGATGTTCTGTAAATAGACGTGACTCACATTACGTTATGCTAGCGTTGCTACAACAAAATAGAGCCAAGATTATCGTTTGAAGAGCGGAAAGCAATTTTGAAGTGATATTGGAAAACCGAGAATGTTGAAGTTCAAAGGTAATGGAAAGGTGTGTACAGAGCAGAACCGACAACGCGAGTAACAATTGCACGCCTTCGAGACAAATTTGAGACTCATGGTAACGTATGCGATGTTCACAAGGGCATATCTGGGAGACCTCGCACAGCAACACGCCCCACGCGCTGGATCCAAGGCACTATCCAATGCACTGGATAAGACGAAGAGGTCCGATTGAATTTCCACCGGCGTCTCCAGATCTAGCCCCGAAATCTTAAGGATGTTGTATACCATAGAAAAATAGCTATACTGACAGCACTTCGGAAGAAATCGAAACGGCACGTGCTGCAATCGCTGAGGATACTTTCGCAAACGTTGCTCAATCAGAAGTTCAACGTATTCAGAAGTGTATCGACGCCGATGGTGGTCATTTTGAGCCACTGTTGTAACTGTAAAAATGTAAGATGATTAGTGCTCATCATTTTCTGTTTGTGCGAATTCAGTTTTGTTATGTTAACACAGTTTTTTCTTTGCTTGAAGTGTGTTTACATTTTTGGCATCCTCTGTATTTTAGCTCCGGCCAATAACAGTCTAGGATTAACAGCAGACAAACTTAAGCTGTTATTGTTGTGATCTCGAGTAACAGCCATTATCAAAAGCCTGCCGCCTCTTTTGATGCCAGCTGTGTTTATGATGTGCGCGATATTATACCTATTGTGCACATGCGGACGAAAGACTGTCGCCCCTCAGGGTTGTTCAGTTCGTTCTCTACACTACCATGATGTTCCCTATATGTTTCAAGAATTTGTCCATTAATTTTAGTACATTTACGGTTGAAAACAGCAATTCATTTTTGAAACATTGACATCTTATAGCACATAGGTGACTCTGGAAAAATTTTGTGGTATGTTTCGATATGAGTATAGTGAAATGTTTCTCGTCAGTTAATATCAGTGGAAAATAAACGTAACATTCACGGAGAGCCCAAGTTTTATTTTGGATGCATGGGGGGTTTGTTTTCTGCCTCTATCTGGTGTGATATATGCAGTTGGATCATTTACAAAACCACGGTTTCACAAAAGGCCATTGTGTTATTGCACCACAGTTTAAACACTTCAATGTTATCACAGACTGCAATAACTGAAATCAAACACTCCTTAAGAACCTCTAAATCGCATCTCTTAACCTCTTAAAAGCATACAGACTCGAGGTTACTAACAAACATGATTACTGCATATGCACATTAACCTGTTATGCCAATATTAAGACCCTAGTAGTACGATCTGATCTATATACAGTCTCTCAGTGTATGAATGGTGGTGTTTCATGAATTTGCTGTGAGGTCTGTATTACGTGTATTGAATTCAAAGTCTATTTAATCATTTTAGTAATTCAAACAGATTGGTTATGTTTTTATTTTCTGTCTTTGTAGCCCCTGTTAATAAAGTAATTGTTTTCAATTTATTTTTATTTTTATATACCAAAATAGATGTGTTAAAAAATCAGTTTACAAACAAACAGCCAGTTCTGTATGTCGTTTAAAGTGTTTTCCGCACAAGAAAAATTAAAAATATGCATATATGATGGCTGACGGAACACATATTAAGATTTCTAGGATAACGTTAATTCAGACGAAAGCACAAGTATACACCACATACAAGCAATATTAGACGAGATACAAATAATTCCAGGAGACCGGTTGTTTACAAAAAGGAAAAATAGCAGGAAGGTCGAGAACATAATGTTGAAAGAATCCAATAGCCCTGTGTTCGGAGTCCTAAACTGTCCTGCCTTCCTAAGTCAATTGTACATGATGAATACATCCATAAAAAGTATTTGTTGCATGTATCAAACAAAAATGCATTGGTATAATTTGCTGTTAGTATACTATAAAGACTTAATGAATCAGGATTTCTAGAAAATATTCTATTCCTCTTCTCGTAAAATTTTCAGGCCATTATTTTTCCTTGAAAACCTCATCACCTACATTGCGTATATGAACAGACCTTTCTTATTCCTTAAATCCAGCAAATGAAAATGGACGACGCTGAGTTGCAGATCATCTTTCGACAAGATGGGACGCCGCCCTACTTTGCAAATAGTGTGAGAGAAGAATTTAATAATTACTTTCTAGACTGGTGAATTAGCGACCGACGGAGTGCTGGCATGCTGATTACATGCTCCCTTGCAATACTGTCCTTTATCAATTAAGTTGTAAGACGGAGATAGAGGAAGCAGATGTCGATGAGGCAGGCCAACAAGGCTCACCCAGGGCTATAGCGCCGATGAGAAGAAGTGTATAAGATGCCAGAGATTCACCATAAACGCCGGATGAGAGCGGCAGGAGAGGCAGCGGTGGCAACGGCCCAGCGCAGTAGGGGATGGTAATAACCCGAACAAGAGAAGCTGCAGCGGTGGTGGGAGTAGTGGAGGTCGTGGTAACAGCAACAACAGCAATATTAACAACCAGGGCGTGTAGGGGATGGTAGTACCCCGCACAAGAGAAGCTACAGCGTGATGGGAATGGTAGAGGTGGTAACAGCAGCAATATTAACAACAACCAGGGCGTGTAGGGGATGGTAGTACCCCGAAAAAGAGAAGCAGCAGCGGTGGTAGGAGTAGTGGAGGTCGTGGCAACAGCAGCAACAACCCATTCTCCACTCCAAGTTGATGTGTGGAACATTGAGGGATTAAGGAGGAAACTCTCAAATGATAGATTTTTTGAGTATTAGGGTATGTGGCGGTATAGAGGGGATTGATTTTTGTTGTAAAAGTAATGTAAGGGAACAAAACAAAAAGGGGAGATATCCAGGGGAGTGTTGACTATCCATAGGAAAGTATGTAGAAACTTATTGAGCATTTGTCTGTTAATAAGTCAGGAATAGTAAATAATTACATTCGCATTAGTGTATGAGAGACACATGTGTGAATTATCAGTTATATCGCCAACAACCAACGTCTAGATATTCCTCGCCTGCTTTCTTTGAATATTTGGGAGATTAATGAAATACAGGTAAAATTTCCTGAAGCAGAAATTTTAGTCATGGGAGACTTTTATGCATGGATAATTTGAATGTGCCACATTTGGAAGAGAGAACGATAGGAATGAACGTAGGGGAGCATTTAGATATTTAATTCTGATGCGGAGAAATTGCTTCAATTATGTAAGGATTTTAAATTATAAATATTAAATGGATAAATGGGAACGATATAAATGGGGAACAGATTTTCATAAATAATGGAAGGAGTGTCATTGACTATGTTTTAGAATCCCAAAATTTAATTAGAAAATAATTAATTTTAAGGTTGCTGATCGTATAGAGTCACAACATTCTCCAACAGAATTACAGGGGTTGAGGGGAATGCAGTTTCTAAGAGGGAGGAATAACAGGGTTAAATAGAACAATGAAGTGTCTTCGGTGGAGAACAATGGAGGTTGCAAATTTCAATTTCGAAACAATCATATACAACTGCGCTTAGCCCGGAAGAATACGGAGGTCAAAAATAACATTAAATATAATAAAGGATGGTATACCGAATTTGTTGAGAGGTGAAGAGAAAGGCAGAAAATGCTCCACTAATTTTTCGAGAGGAGCGTGGAGAACTTTGTCGAAAATATTCATACAAATGAGGGCAATATAAAGCAACATTGAAGGGGGCAAAAGAGAAGTTGCAGAAAAAAATTAGAATTTCAACACAAGAAAGTAACATTGTAGAAATGTGGCGAACTATTAAGGAAATAGAACATGGATGTTTACAAACACATAACACTCAGCGAAATCTTAGGTTAGATACTTTTTATATTTATATGGGGAAGGACAAACTGGGTGGGACCTGGGATTACTACTAGGCGGACCACTGATTCCATTATTAGATTTGTCATTACAACGGAGGCACTAATAAAAATATACATTCAATTAAGAATAATATGGCAGCGGTAATGGATGGCTTGCAATCAGAATTTTTAAGGATTTTGTGGTAATTGAGCGGAGATTAGACCAGTTGCTGAATACTTTTACGAATTTTGATGAGGGCAACTACCCGGACCAATGACTACTGGGATAATTCAACTTACAATGGAAAGGGCGGTTTTAATGATCCGAATAATATAAATAATTGTAATGCCAGCTCTTGGAAGAAAAATATTTTGTAAAATTCTGCAAGGAAGACTACAAAGTTGGATGTCAGAGCATGACAAAATTTCAGTTTTGGATTAGGCGAAGGTTTAAGACCTGTGACAAATTTTTTTATTTTAAATTTTTTAAAAATTTATTATTTTAAAAATTATGGGTCGTAAGAGAGGGAACATTTATAGTGTCTTAGTTGATAAGTATTTGACTGCGTGGCACGTAATATTTTATAGTAGAAATTGTGGAAGAAAGGGCTGTAAGGTAAAATGTTGATATTTCTTATGGTAATTTATAAGAAAGTGAATTTTTGTGTGAAGTGCGAAGGAACGTAGGATCTAACAGAAGAGTTAAAGGAGGATACAGCCTTTCACCTATTATATTTAATTTATTAATAGATGACATTTCGATTGGCTTGTGTGGACTGAATACGGTGCACCAATTGTGAGAGATCAGCAATTTTCAGCACTCTTGTATACAGATGATATATTATCCTAACTTCAGAGATGGGGTTACAGAGATGCATTGACAATCTGGAAATTTATTGCTCTACCTGCGGTATCGCGGTTTATGTAGAGAAAATTAAGACGGTTACATTTAAAAACGGATCGGTTTTTAGCAGTGAAGCAATGGACGGCAAATAGTCAAGGTACTTTGACTGCTGTACTCAAAAGGAAAAGCAGGGAGATAATTGGGGGAACTTTCCAATGCAAAATAAGAGCGACAATGAATTATGGGGGGAGCAGAAAATCTATGACAAATTCATACTAATTTTATGAAAATAATGTTAAGGGTTGATGGGAGTGCGGCAATTTATGAGGCATATGAGGCAGTTTATGTAACACATTTTTTAAAGCATGGCTATCAAATGCTGGTTAGACTTAATAAAATAAAATAAATATTTGGAGGAAAATTACAAGAAGGATGTTTTAACAATGTCACACTGGAATTACAATGAGAACTAAAAGGGTCATAGGGGAGGGCAGCATATATAAATGTAATGACAAGAGAAGACAGAACGACAATGGCCTGGCTGTGCCTCACGAGATGGAAAGCACAGAAAATGACGGATGACACAGGAGAAAGAATGTGTCCTATGTGTGATAAAAAACGAAAACTGGATTCATATTCTTACAGAATGTGAAGCTACAGAGTACTGGAGGTCTCAGATTTTCTCCGAAAACTTTGTGAGGTCAAGAAGGAGTGGTCGTCATATCTGAATTTGGTATTGGATCAAAACAATTGGCCGGTGATAAGTAAATTTATCAAGAAGATAAGATGGGCAAGAGAAAGTATCTGGTTAGAGAGAACATACCAGTAATGAACTTATATACTTTAAATGCATTTCGAATGTTTTTAGTGTTTATGTATATGTGTATTGAATTCATACATACCGAGGGTGCCAAAAATGAACACACGCTTTCACAGTAGATATCTATTTATTATATTTCAAAGTTGGAACGAAAAACAACAGTAATGTGTAGTATGATGTTCTGTAAACAGATGTGACTCACATACATTATGATAGCGTTGCAGCCTGACAGGTAAACCAACAATGAACAAATGAAGCCAAGATTATCGTAAATCAACAGTGAACACGTGAAGCCAAGATTATCGTATGATGTTCTGTAAACAAATGTGACTCGCATTATACTATGCTAGCATTGCTATAACAAAATGGAGTCATGATTATCATTTGAACAGCGCAAAGCAATTTTGAAGTGGTAATGGAAAACCGAGAATGTTGTTGAAGTTGAAAGACAATGGAGACGGGTGTACAGAACAGAACCGCCAACGCAAGTAACAATTGCACGCATTCGAGACAGATTTGAGACAAGGTACCGTATGCGATGTTCACAAGGGCAGATATGGGAGACCTCGCACAGCAACAAGCCCGACGTCCTCCGCTATGGTTTTGGAACGATTTGAGCACTCGCCGGAGAAATCTACAAAGCAATGTACACATTTCCACCGCGTTCTCCGGATCTAACTCCGTTGGACTTCTACCTATAAGGAACTTTTAAGGATATTGTATACCGTAGAAAGCCAGCAACACTGGCAGCACTTTGGGAAGAAATTGAAATGTGCTGCAATCGCTAAGGACACTTTCGCAAATGTTGTTCAATCAGTAGTTCAACGTACTCAGAGGTGTATCGACGCTGAAGGCGGGCATTTTGAGCAACTGTTGTAATTGTAAAAATCTAAGACGATTAGAGCTCATCATTTTCTGTTTGTGCAAATTCGATTTTGTTATGTTAACACAGTTTTTTCTTTGCTTGAAGTGTGTATACATTTTTTGGCGCCCTCTTTATTACTAATATTCCGTAGAGCAGAAAATGATTACTGACCGTTTTTCTTAGTGTGTCAAAGCAGTTTTTTTAACGTAAAATTAGCTGAAAGCCGTAATCAATGAACAATGTGACCTTCACATATCTGCTGAAGGTAGAACAGTAAAATAATTTAACACCTAAATTAGTAACCATATTTCTTTAATTCTGAATATGATACCAAACAAAATAAGCACCAACCATGATGACGATGATTAAATGAAAGATAAAGAAGAAAAGTGGAAAAATGATGTGATTTTGAGAAAAAAGTACTTTAGAGAATAAAAGGGAACGCAAAATAATTAAAAAGAAGAGGGAAGAAAAGAAATGAAACGAAAAGGATTAAAAGAACAAAGTCTATATCTCTTTTTATCCTTTCAACCTTTCTTAGACTCTGTCTTTCACACATTTTTAATTCAGCAAGATAATATCAATTCTCTCTCTCTCTCTCTTCCCTTGTTTTTCCTCAAGATGATCACCGACGGTTCGTATAAATCTGTACGTTGAAATCAACAAGAGAGTGAATATTTTAGCTCTTAATTTACATTATAATTACGCTGTTGTAATTCCTGGATATAATGGTTAATAAACTTTACAAAAGCAGGAATAATTAAGCATAATATATTGCTAATATCTTAATCCCACATGGATAAGGCCTCTTTCCATTCTACTGCCTCCGATGCCTTCTAGTTCCCATGCAAGTTTCTCCTGTTTTCATCAGGCGAATTTTAAGGGATGGTACCTTAATTAAGAAGCATATCCCGCGTCTCGTAGTATTGTCTCCCAGGAGTTCAACTGCCCTTATTTATTTATTTTGCATCTTCCTTCCCTCGTTATAAAAATTGCATAATTTAAGAGCTGCACAATAGGTATTTATATGGTTGCATTCCCCATTTGTTTAGTATATTTCGCAACCCCCGTCGCTTAATCCAGCCTTCTCCGAGTTATGTTACGTCCTTCCTCTTTTACTTTTTCCGTTTCTGCTCTCACAGCGTTCAGTGAGTGTTCCGCGTTGCTCACGCGTTATGCTGACAATAAAGCATTTTTAATGCCTTGCAGTTGATATCAGAATGAATTTCAAACGTGAAGAAGAATCTTCTGATGAAACAAAAGCCAAGAGACTCTGCGTTTTTATGACCCGTTGTTAAAGGAAGATGATTTTCGCCCGTGGTTGTATAAGTGATAATAAATATAAAATAGGTTGTAAATTAGAAATTTTAGTCACACCTGGCGGTCATAGCTTGTCTCATTCCAGAGTCTCGAGGTTGGCAGCGAAAATTTTACTTACATTTACAGCTCGAGGAAACCTGGGGCTCCAGTCCCGAGGGACAGCGGAGAGAGCCAAACTCCTCAGTCCCGAACGGCAATAAAAGAAGCAGGACTAGAGTCGCCACCAAAATGAAAAAGGCATCCGCTTGTAACAATATAAAGGTTACAAGCGGATGCATGTATTATTATTAAAATTTTTGTTAAATGTTTTGTTAAATTTTGTAAGAAAAGGTTTCTCGATGCATTTTTCTTGATCGGGCGACAGCTGTCCTTTATAACGGCTGGTGCCGATTGCCCAGGACAATACAGATATTGTATCCCCCAGTCGGGCGACGATGTATTGGTCCGTTAAACATTCCAAAGATACCGATTACACGGCAATGAACTTAGCGACCATCTAAATATACGATTCTTCGGTAGCCAATAAGCCGATTTTATGTTTGAAAGTTTAAGTGTAGCGCCGAGTAGCGAGCTTAAACTCTCCTATGAGAAAAGAGGATTTTGAGTACTCAGCTCCCCTGAGCTTAGTACTGAAGACCCTGTGATCTAGGGAAGCCAAGTCACCTAGGTTTTAATTTAACACAAAAGGGGGACATTCTCCGCAGTTTTCATTCACAGTGGGGCATTCGGAGTTGGCAGTTCGTTCGTTTGCTGCGCAAATACGGAGCGATGCAAGCATACGCGTCCATTCTTCTTCAGCCTTACTTTGCTTGCTTCAGTTTCGATCGCGGCTGGACAGTTTCGCAGTCAACACTAAAGTTTCAATCGGATAGTTCACAGATTCTCAGGTGAGTAGTTCTCGTCTTAATTCGCAGTTGGGCAGTTGTATTCATTATAAGTCAATTACTCGCTTGCAGCTATCAGCTTGGTTCTCGTCTCCGATTCAGTCCGCGAGCTATCAGCGTAAGCTACTAGGTCCAGGTAGACACACATTGAGGAGCTTGACAGAGGGCATCGACCAAATAAAACCATTAAGAAGTCTACAAATCCTCGTTAATTGATTTGCGACCACTCGTTTCCAATCCTGATCACGTACAAGAGCAGGCACAAAATAGCAGATCATCGTCC
This sequence comes from Metallyticus violacea, assembly GCA_030762175.1. NCBI lineage: Eukaryota > Metazoa > Arthropoda > Insecta > Mantodea > Metallyticidae > Metallyticus > Metallyticus violacea. Next base: position 91,184,126 of record CM060845.1, read on the forward strand.
ACATCTCAACGAAAACCACTTCATATTTTTGGCTTTCCAACGTGAGACCACATCGTCCTCCACGACGATACCATCTTAAAATATATTTATAGCGGATTTGTGTGCGTGGTACTAAGTTATCGAATAAATCATTATAATGGTGGCAGATCTGCTTTAACTCCAGCAGAAAGAAGATAAAAATTCAGGACATGAGGATTCGAAACCACTACCTTCACATTATAGCATGACGCTCTAACCCTCTGGGCTATTATGCCGTTGTACTTAAAAGTCTAATTAATTTATTATCTACCTATATCTGTGGAAGTAACACTACCTTCGGCTTTTCCCACTGCCGCTCGGCACTGGCTCGGGACTGGAACTCCAGATTTCCTCGAACTGTAAGGATAAATATAATTTCAAGAGTCTCATAATCCCTCTAGAGCGAAAGTGAATAGTGCTGCGCTCTCTGTGCACGTGTGCAAATCATAAAGTGATGTAAGGATTGCTCTCACAAATAGTGGGCTCCGAGTTGTTCTTAAATTATCATAGATCGCAACTGAGATAGTGCAAGAGTGACATTAAGGGCACTAAGAAACGCTTCAAAACTTTAAGGCAAGTGGCAAATATACCAAAGTGTAAATACATTATGTATTTATTCATGTATTGCCTGATTTTCTTCTCCTTTCCCTCTGACACACTTGTGTCACAAAATTTCAGGAAATATATTGAGCTAAAGAGCAGATCAAGATGATAGTGCCGCATCGGCAGAACAAGAGATTAGCTACACATCTTTCTAACAACAATTTTACTTCACATATACAACTCTAAACAACCACCGTCAATTATTCTCGGCGTGTACCCTGGGGGCCGCTGCGCCGGAATCGCCGTTGTTTGTAGGGAGGGTGGTGGCTACCTTAATGCTGGGGTGACTCACCTCTTAAATACGAGTAGGTCTAAGCTAGTATGACCTATCCACCAGTGAGAATCTGGAATCTAAGAGAACTTAGCGCGCCTGGGCGACGCAATCGTCTGCAGCCGAATGGCGGGTCGGTTTAGAGTTACAAGGTACCGTCCTAATGCAAAAACCCACGGGTGGCACAGACCTCTGTGTTGCACCCCTGGACCCAGGGCTTAGTAAACCCGACGCAACCAACCTCCCCCCTAATCATTAACTTGCTAAAACTATCGCAAACTTTAAAAGTTCTATAGTTGTAGTTATATATAAATAGTATTGATTCCAAAGTTCATCTTATTTGACCCATACATGTATACGTTATAAAGCTTTGTTTTTAAATTTTAATTTAAGTACTTGTTAAATCACCAATACTTCTATTAATTTTAAAAATTATATCTGAAAGTTTGTCTACGTTGCCATCAGATGCTCAGAAACAAAATACCTACACTGCTGGCCATTAAAACTGCAATGCATTTAGGTGTGTTATTCGTAAATTACGTCTGCCTTCTCGTACGGTTGTTTGAAAGGACTGTTGGGAACATTTACATCTGTGTATTCATCCTACCTCGATCCACTGATATCATATTCGTTTGCTGTGGACGCATCTCGTTCAGTTTCTCGGATTGACATACCGCACTCTTGGTATGCCATAATAATGATCAAATTCAGACGCCAGCTATCATATTGTCGACTAGTCGACTAGAAAATGCGGAGTTCGTATGGGTGTAGCAATTTTAATGGTCAGGAGGGTAGTTTTTTGTACATGTGGACTCTAGAAATATTTCAAATTTATTTTTCAGTGTGAAGTGAATAAATATAATAAAGGCAAATTATGGGGTTTAAACAAAATCCTTACAGATTGTTTTTTAACCGTATATTCAAGCACATTAACAGGAAATTGCATGCACCTAGGAGTGGAATTTTCAATGTAGCAAATTGTCAAAAAAACACAAATGGAGAAAAATTATTTTGAAAGTTTATTTTGAGGATGAGACCATGTTAATTAAAGTAAGCTAATTCACAGGGGTTTAACTCGTATTTAAAATAAGCCAGCGTTATAGGAGCGTCCTTTCTTCCTTCTTTGAAGCTTCCTTCATCCTCATCTTTGCTTGTTTTACCTTTCTTCAAGCTTCCTAAAAGGTTGCAGCTTCACGTCCTTTGCACTGACCTCGTTACATATGTCTTTCATTGTTTCAATTGCAACAGTGAAATTCCTGATCTGCTTGTTGCTTGGTAACTTTTGACTATAGTTCCATTGCTGAATTCATATACATCTTAACCCCCAGTTATTTGCACCCTCTTATTTGACATGAAGATTTCTTTTGGGCACCTGTCACATATATTGTGCAGACTCTCATATAAATTCTGAGTTATGCTTAAAACGCAGCCTTGCAAAAGCTGTCTGCAGCAAGTGTTTGGTACATAGGTAAATATTTCCTTCAAAGGTGTGCCCATAGCTTGTAAATGAGGAATGGGTTTCTTACCCTCAGCGAGGGCTGTGGGGAACTTTCTGATGCTGTGGCTTTTGAAATTCTATGATATAATGTAGCATAGATTGCCGTCTTCATCAATTTATGTCTCCTAGATTGTTATAGCATTTTTATGATAACATATAAATGTCTTGCTTTCAAACTGTATGCTGTTTAAAATTGCCATATTTTGGACAGTATTAAAACTCATGTTGGAAGGTTAAGTATGTTCAATCTTGCGTCTAAGGAAATCTGCATACCAAGTGTAGTCTAATTTGCTAAGAGTTACAGCGTTCAGAGAGAACTGTACATTTAAATGCCGAACCAGAGCGTATAATTTTTTAAAATGGTGGTCATAACACCTGATTGGAGGGACATAACGCCACAAAAATTGGCGAGGATGTTATTTATACTGTAAACATTATTAAGGCTAAAATGCAAAATTTGAGTTATTATGAAAAATTACAAAAATTCATCTCCAAATTTGAAAATTTTGGAGTTAACTTATGATACCATTTAAATGGGTTATAAGAAGAGCAATATGCTGTGATAGAGGTTGTTGTTGGTTTGGTTTATTTATGGAAGTTCTTTAACATCTCAGGTCATCAGCGTCCCATTCAAATCAGGGCGCGAAACGGCCAACAAAATTTGCTCAGAGGCCTCTTTTTTCAGGCTTGAAGTTCTTTTCGTGCCATAAATCTACGACGAGGGACCCACGGTTTTACTTCACTTCCGAAGGAAGCCATTCTTAGGATTTTTACGCCTGAAAAAATCCATCGGTTTGAATCCTCGATCTTGGGTTTAGAAGGCAAGTATGGCTACCACTACACTATCAGGACTGACTGTGTGATAGATACGATTAGAAGAAATGCTGGAAAGCCAAAATTCCATTATCATGATTATTCTACTGTTATTTTTAACATAAACTCATAGCATGCTGGCGTGCTGATGTCAGTGGACACTCCTAATTTTGCCTGCCAAATCAACAAATACCTTCCATATGGTACGAATGTTAAGAGTTGCCTAATTAATTTTAAAGGGAGGTCCCGCATATCTATTACAAATTTAAATATTTAATATTTTTTAAACATGGGAGTGGAGTACTCTTGAAAATAATAAAAGTCTATCATTACCATGACAATCTCAAATAACAAAAGTCTATCATTACCACGACAATCTAGAAGCGATTTCTTAGAAGAGCAACACTTTTCTAGTATAGGCTGAGTACTTATAGAAGAAAATACTTAAAACGTTTACTACAGCCTAGAGAAATGCTCAAACTTTACTTTCCCTAGAAATTTTAAATAAAGAAGAAAAATAAACTAAAAGTTATTTCGTTTACTCCATAATACGATTACTTCAATATTTAATCCACCATTAGCAACTCATATTAAATAATTATTAATATAAATTCCATCATCTTCAAATTCGATAGTTCTATGATTGTTGGTAATAACAAGGAAATCGTGGATCGTTGTCGTTGTTCCCCCAGGTATCCTAAGTTCTAAATTAGCCTCTAATGTAAAACAGCAATGAAATTATCTCAATAGCGTTTCAAAATATAACTTTAAGCCCAATATTAAAAATGTGGCTATCAATTAAGAAGAGATTAACTCATACATTAGTAGAATTCCTGCAAACGTTCATACAAAGCAATTTTAAGGTCCTTTTTTATGTTTTGAGTCTACAAATGATATTAAACTCTGTTTAACTTTGAGGGAATGGGAAAAACTATTTTTTACATTCACAATTTTCTGTCTGTTTGATAAACTCTATAATCTGTGAACGAGTATTTTAATTTTGTATATACAAAAATATACAATGAAAGAATCAGTTTGTCTAAGTAATGTACCATTATTTGTAAAAGACTATTAATATACTCAACGCAGTAAAACACACAAAGGGAATTCACGTTGCAAGTGCAAAAGGTTATACAAATGTAAAGATTGATAAAGTTGTTCTGTTAGAACACTCTGACAGGTTTGTCTAACAATCCATGTGAGAAAATAAAAAGATAAACCAAAATCGAATGAAGTATTTTGTTTCTCCTTATTAACTCTAAGATATTTATTTATTGCAACTTGACTCTACTGCCGTTGTTTTCAGACATTTCTATGTGTGCTATATTTTATAACCTCTACAAGCCCTCCACAGCTCTCTGTTGTTTCTTTGCGTGTTTTGAAATATGAAGATAACCAACTAGGATGCAAGAATGTGATACAAAATGAGTTTAGCGGTATAATTGTATTGCAGTAAAAAAATTGATAAATGCAATTACTGATTTCCGCTGCTGTAAAAATAAAGAACTATAATTGTTTTACCAGCAAAAAAGTTTATGTAATTAATGTTGAAGTCAAATGTAACTGCTCTTATAACTGCATCGGTGTTGCTATCGATTAGAACCTGAATAGCAATTTAAAATAGTGTTCCGTTGTTGAAAACTGTTTAGTCTCTTGAAAAATATTTGTAGCTCGTTTTGTATACTAACTATTTTGCAAAAGTCACCGTAATTCTTTTTTTATTTTCGCCCAGCATCGAAAACGTGTTACCGGTATTTAAGAGTTGAAATTTTTAGGTTGAATCCAATCATTTTGGTGCAGTACCTAACTACTTGCTCTGTTTTTAGAGTTCTCTGTTGAAAGGGCCGAGGAATAAGGAAAGAAAAACAAAAGATTAAAGTGTATTATTGCTGTTACGGCAGCAATAGTTTCGCGTATTTCAATTTGATCCAGGGATTTTTTTCTTGAAGTTTTAAATATTACACTTTTAACTTTAAGCAGTTATTACATTTTATGCTCTTTAATTTTTCCCCGTGGATATTCTGATATTTTCTTATTAGAAAAACTCACCAAATCGCAGCAAAAATCAGAATTCAGTGGTGATATTTGTCTGTCCAACGCCGCACTTGCGTTCGAACAAATTTTAAAGCTCAAATTTAGATATAATCCTCCGCATTCTATGATAAGATTCATTTTTCTATACAACGCCGCAGTTGCTCACTAGAAGTCTCCTATAATCAGCCTTCTCTCGCCGTCAGGGAAGATTTGAAATTGATTCGTAGTGGTACAAGAATTTGTAGACCCGCCTATGGTCAACTGCGGCATTGCAGAAAAATATCATCATTATTGAATTCATAGGAAAGTAAATGGCCTAGAAATAAATTTATGTGTGAGTTCCTGTTAGTTGTTAGTGATGGAAAACCATTGAAGGCTAAAAAATATTAACTAAAAAGTTGTGTTCTTTTAAATGGCAAAACAACGTGCTAATCTAAATTACATCATGCGTAATGTTAACAATGCATAGCATTTAAAAGAATCTAAAACGAGAAACCAGAAATTCATACCTCAAATGTATAACTGTATGTATTTTATACATGTATAATTGTATGTATTTTATGGCTCGCTATGGAACAAGGAATGCCAATACTAAGCATGAAAATGTGTCATAATTTACTCATTTTAGGGTAAGAAATATAATATATATTATATAAAATAAAAATAAAAATAAAGTAACACAATTAGCAATGTAACAAATTAACAGTAATAGTAGAAGATTTAAATGGATAAAACACTAAGATAAAGTCACACTTGAAATCGCTATATTTCGAAATCGTAGAGCTCTTCAATGCCAAGAAGACAAGTGACCCTGAGACCAGTTTTGTTTTCCCACGGAATGTTTTGCCTATGAGCCAGCGTGCCTCTCATTAGCCGATTATCCGGCCACCCGGGTCTCGATAAAGCAATAAAGCAAACCAAACATACAATACACAAACTAATTTAACCTATTTGTCAAATACCCGCCTTCAATCTTCACACATTTTTTTGCATCTCTTTATGAAATTATTCATCACTCGCTGCAGTTCATTTCGAGAAATCCGGACAATTTCCTGAGGAACATTATCTTTGAGTTCTTGTATGGTTTGCCGGTTCGTCTCGTACATGGCATTTTTTTTTATTTATCCTAGGGATAAATATTACTAAACTGGGGAAGCGAGGGGGCCACAAACCCCTACAATAACCCTGCCTTGTGGAAACACATAGTAAATTGCTCTAATGGAATTATTCGCAATGTTAGCAATGGCAGAATCCTGTTGAAAACGTACATGATCGCGCTCTCTGTAGGTTAATTCTCTGGGGGAAAAAAAAAAAAAAAAAAAAAAGTAGGTATGGTATTCACATAAGAAGCAGAATCAGTTTTATGCTAAAAAAATTTGGTTCCATGATTCTTTCATCATTGAGTTAACACATATGAATCGGGCATAAAGACATTCTGTGCGGTTGAAAACACACGAGGTTTAATATACTGTCGAATTAAGAAACGAATAACGCAACACTCACACCCGGGAACAACTGCACTACACTGTGACAGTCAGCAAGGTCAACAAGTAAGCAGGCAGGTTTGCATTCCCCTCCACGACGCGGCAAATGAGTGAGGATTCACTCATAAGAAAACCCCTACGCCGCAAGAAAGCATCACTGATCATACTGTATAGTCTAATAAAGGCAACAAAATTGTCAGTTTTTCTTTTTCCTAATTATTTTATTTATTTAAATAGATTCTGGCAATTGATTTCACAAATAGTTTATAAATCTTGAAGAGGAAGTAATAAAAGATAACAGAAAAGTAAGAGAAACCAAGATATAGTGAAAATAATAGAAATTATCATGATGGAAGCAAAGAATTTTACAATGATTTTTTTCGATTGTTGTACCTAATATTGAGGCAAACATTTAAATTCGTTTTATTACCTAACACAGCCACTTCAAAAAGTTTACACAATTAGTGCAACTGCTGAAAAGTATGGATGCTCTTTATTTGTACCTTCAACCACTCGCTCACAGCTGTTATTACTTCGACCACTACAAGACTTATTTTTTCTAAGACGCTAGGAACCAGGCTTGTATGTGAGCTTAATGGGCAGCTTTGTGTTTCGGCCTTTTTATTTTTTTATTATTATTTACTGCAGAGGTATAACAGGCGATGAACACTGGTGAAACATGAGATGATATAAATTGGAAAAAAAAATATTTTAAGGTAGGAAGTATTCCAGGCCTAAGTTCAGGGTATCTCCCCGGCATTTGCCATTTGAAGAAAACCTAGAAAAAGCCTCAGTCAGGGAAGATGGTCCAGGCGGGGACCTAATCCCAGACCTACACTCAAAGTCCGTGCATTTGTTGAACGTGTTGAAGATTGAGTTTTGATTTTAATCCTTTGAAAACAAAACTAGTGTTGATATAATGCTCTAGTAATTTGTTTATTAATTTTATATGTAGGAATAATTGCTGGGGGCAACTTTCTGCTATTATTACACTCAACTCTCGTTATACCAAGAATTTACAAACTTCCCAGTTAGATTACCATATTTACCCAAATCTAATGCGCAAATGCAGTGTTCACAATTATGGTGCGTATTAACTTCGAGTGCAAACCGTTCCGTAGTTCGCCGGTCACTTCATTCGAATTCATCCTTTATAATATATTGCTGCAACTGTCGACTTCTTTACATTTATTATTGGCCTATTGTTGCATAGAGCGTATGAATAGTTAGCCATAAAATGGAGGGCAAACAAAGAACGTCTTATGATGCTACTTTCAAGCGTAAAGTAGTTCTTCACGATGAAAAAAAATGGTAACAGAAAGCAGAAAGAGAGTTCAATGCAGTTGAAAGTAACAACGTTCGCTTGGTGGCAACAGGAATTGGCATTATTTGCAACTAAAGCCAGTAGGAAGAAATTCACTAGTCGTCCCAAAGGAAGACTCCTGACATTGAAGACAAAGTTTTGGAATTCGCACATGAAAGGAGGATGAACGGACAACCTGTAACTAGTGACACCATAAGAAATAACCTTTTCTTCTTTAACCTATGCCAACTGTTCTGGCAACCGCACGAGTTTTGTCCTATGTGCTCCAATATTCGTCCAGTTATTTCTTCTATGTTCTGACCGTTTATGAAGCAGACAGGCTCATCTCTAAGACGCAGTACAACAATATGCCATAAACTTTTTTTATGGCTTTAAGTTTAAAAGTTGGGATGCGCACAACATTCGATGCCGCTTAGATTCGCGTAAATACGGTAATTATCTTTTAGCATTTATTTAATTGGAACAAAAAGCACCTAAATTTAGATATTAAAGAGGAAGTTTAAAACCAACGTTAATTAAATTTTAGATTTCACTACCTCCTCCAAATTATATCAAATGGCACCTATACTTTTTGACACTTAAAAACTAAGGGCGATTCAATTATTGTCTTTTATCGTTGTCTGGCTCCGAGATGGGTGGTCAAGGTCGTTATGACACGGACTCCTGAGGGGTAGGTCTGGGGTCCGATTCCTGCCAGGACTATCTTCTCTGACTAAGGTCTCCCTGGTTTTCCTCAATCCTCATAAATGGCAAATGCCAGAGAGATACCCTAAACTTAGACGCTTTGTTCCTTAAAAAAATAATCCTTTCCCAATTTATAATTTCTTCTCATATATCATCATTGCCTGTAATGCCTTAGCAGTAAAAAGGGCCTTAAGACAATTAAATAAAAAATCTTGATTAATGTTAATGTTGTTTGAATTTCGACACTATAATATTATAATCTCTACTGATAATTTAATGTAATAGTTTGGTTTCGGTAATAAGTTATTTCAAAAGCGGTGTACCCTAGAAAAAATATAGGTTCTATTATTGTAATATTAATGAAATTTTACTCAAAATAAACTATATGACATTTTATTCTGTTCAAATCCATACCTTTATACCATCTTGAGTTTATTTGAAGCTTTATTTCTTTTTACAGAATGACATGTTGAGCTTGAATTTTAAAAAAATACAAGAATGTACTATTTTTATTTTATTTTATTTTTTTATTCCTCACTCTATATCAGAAAACTCTCATTCTTGTATCCTAGCAGCTACTTTATACACCTGAACACAGTTAGCTCAATTTCTTATACCTACAAAAGCATATGCAGAGAGTGCACAAGTTATGTATGCGTTATTTTGCCTGGGCATGCAAAAGAAGAAGAAAGGAAATTGCAAAGACAAGCAATAGCGTGCTGGTAGGGAGGAAACTGTTCATTTCATCTCATTCTCTCATTGATTTATCCTTTAAATCTTTATGGCAGCAGTAGTCATATCTCCAGTGGGAAAGAGAAGGCCGTCCGGATAGATTTATGATGGAAATACTCTGCATCATTCCAGGGAATAACGTATGGGTAAAAATTGAATCGGTCTCTGAAGAAGAAGAAGGACGGAAAACGCGAGAATGTGTAAAGCAGAAAGAAAAAGAGTTATGCGCCGCTGGAATATATGATAGAAAAGGATAGAAATGTCCACAAACTGGGAGATAATATATTTGTTTCATCACTTTAGTCAAGGACACCTGCAGCTCGTTCGACACGATTTGAATCGATAGAAACCAAACTAAACACCTCATTAATATAATACGATCTTATTCGCTCTCGATTTAATACCAGAGTTGACTACTGAAAACGAAGAAATTTCGCTTTCGTATGTCAAGTTTAATATAACATTTAGCCGTTAATAAATGAAAAATGAAGAATGTATATAAATGTATACTTACACTTTATCGAAAGTTAAGCAATATATATCTTTTGGGTGTGTTTTCTATGCAACTATGCCGTGGGAGTCGTTGCTCTCCCTTAAATAAAACAAGAAATTTTACAACGGAATGATTTCGGCTCGAACAGGAACTTTCGGTTAAAATTTTGTACAGAGATTTGCCTCATAATGACGGTGAAGACCATATGTAGGTCTTCGTTTGGCTTATATACGCCAAAACAGTTCTTCATAAGGAGTGTCTATAAAATGCATGCATCAGTATGAAGTAAATCAATAGGCATATCACGAAACGGCAATATCTGAACTATCTTATAAATTCCATTATATAGATAAAAGTCAACTTTCAGCTGAATTACAATTTTGAAGCCCGGAACTTGAGCAGGATTCACGTAATCGGCTACCTGTCAGCAATGCCAAAGGCATAGGTCCATATACTGTAGCAGGCACTAGTTATGTGTAACAGTGCATGTTCAGTATACACTCAATATTCCAAATAATCCGTTATTCTTCTCACATATTTTGTATTATTTAAAAATAAGCACCCAAAGACTGAATATATACATTTTATTGAAAATGTTAAAATATTTTTTTAAGAAATGTATTGGACTAATATGAGGCAAATACAAATACATATGAATGCTTCTGTGTTCTTTATTGTTCACACCGCCACGGATGACCGAGGTCATGAACGGGAGGTCTGGGGTTCGAATCCAGCCAGAAATGTCCTCCCTGACTAAAGTTTTTTTTCCCCAGATTTTCCTCAGTCCTCATAAATGGCAAATGCTGGGGAGGTACCCTAAACTTAGGCTTGGAACGTTTCCTTCCTTAAAAAAATCCTTTCCCAATATATAATTTCATCTCATGTATCATCAGTGCCCATCGCCTGTGGTGCCTCTGTAGTAAAAACGGGCGTTAAACGCCATTAAAAAAATTATTCAACACTATTTGTGCTGCTTGCATTGTACTGAAAATTCCTGTTCGAGCTGAAACCTTTACCTTATTAAACATTTTCCTTGGAGTTTATGCACCTATTTTGGCCGAACTCCTTGATTAAGAACATTCACACCTCCTCAAACTTTTAGCTTAGAAGAATTAACAGGTACCTCCAAATAAAAGCAATCTACTAGTTCAGTATTGGTTTTTTCAAAAATAAGCAGAGAGTGCGGCCATTTTTTAATATTTGGGGTGGAGGAGTAATAAATTAATTCGTGTTAATTCGTTGATCAGTTGATAGCCCCATATTTGGGGATCATTTACCGCAGTTTTAAAATAGTATATCTCGGGATGTCTGCAGTTTCGTGATTCGTATGAGTCAACGGGAAGGGCAAGGTATCTTACAGATTATACATAAACTTATAGAGTTGCATTTGACACTGTTTACTAACTGGATATTTAATGTGTTTCCCTAGGTCTTGATGATTGTTTTAGGAGTTATTTAGTCCACTCTTGCACTGTTTGAAACTAAGCTCATTTGCAAATCACAGCTCACGTATCTGAATGCCCAGTAGCTGCTCGTGTATCCAATTGCCAAGCAAGTGTGCTCGCGTAACTGCTTTCCAACACTGGCCGCTCGTGCATCTCCTTTTCTAACACTGACTGACTTGTGGCATTAAAAGCTGGTAATTTCTATCACTACAAGGTCTTCGGTCGTTATGCTATATAATTTTTTTGTATTATGACTTTCTTCAATAGATTTCGAATTCCCTATCTAAAGCAGAATTTTCATTGGTTAATGCACAGCTTGGGCTCACTCCCCTAATCTCTTACTTGACGCAATTCTATAACTTAATTACTCGTTTGCGATTTCTACAAAACTACTAGGGTGGGTTTGTGACTTATGTTGACTTTATTACTTTTAACAAAAGGAATCTTTCGGCATATGCGTTCAAAATGATTCTTTTCTGTCGTTATGACGGTCTGTTTTCTCGTCTCGATCAGTCCTGAAGGCCGGCGTACAACCCTAGCGTACAACAATACATATATGTCTGGTTTCCTTATCCTAATAAAAATATATAAGAACAATTCCTTAAAAGGTTCTTGTTCCAGTGTATCCTGTCAAAACAAGAGAAAAGCATGAGAATGAATAGTGTGACCTAAACAGATGTCAGGTGCAATACATACATATGACCATATTCAGAATTACCAATATCAATTATAATCATAACATCGATTTAACGTAGCTTTGATTTTCGGGTTTAAAATATAATATTTCTTTCTCAAACAAGTAAGAAAAAAATCTTATAATTATAGATTTTATAGCAAAATTTTGTATCTAAACTTATACTTCTTCTAAAACGGGAAATAATCTTTAAAAATTGTTTTTTCACTCTTGCCAGTTGTTGGCGTGTTTCACGCATTAATAACTTAAATTGTCATTTCTAAAGGTTTCTGTATTGGGCTAGACGGCTGTCGCTTCTATAGCAACGCTAGGTGTTTATTTATTCAGAAAAATGGAAGTGTAGCACACAGCAAGATTTGTGGATCGCATTGTTTATTGTTTTCTCGGACCAGTACACTTTCCGCTTGTACGGAAAGGTTGATGTTGGATAGGAAGATCCGAATCCTCCATGTCTTTTATGTTTATGAAATCAAAATAAGATAGATCAAAGGTAAATGTGTGGTATAATCGTGCCACTGGGATTTTTTTGTTTTATAATCTATTGTTAATGTAACAAATTATCATGACATGTTGGATTTTTTTTCAAAAGTGGGACACTTACACAAAACATCGTTTTCCAACAAGATGGTGCACCCTTCCACTCCATCTACAGCATTCGTGATTGATTGAGCCTACAATGCGACATTAGGTGGACTGGTAGGTCTATGTTCAAATGATAGTAAATTAATGAAATTTCTTGAGTTGACAACCAGAAAACAGAAACCCGCAAATGGCTATCTCTAATGATTAAAGATATTAATGAGTGAAATCCGTTTAGATATCATATGAACACTTTGTTAAGTTGTTATCGGGAGGCAAGTTATTTATAGTAGTATCATCTTCATGGCTAAATTCTACTTGCTAATTTGCGTTTCCTTCATATTGATTATCTTTGTTCAGCGCTAGCAAGACAAAACTTACTTAATCAAATCTAAAGTTAAGTTTTCATAGTAGAAAAGTTTTCGAGACCTTTAAATGTGAGCGTGGCTGTGGGATGCTAGAAGCGCAGTGTTGAATGTTCTTTCAAAAGGCTGAAAGGAGGATGACGCGTGCTTCATCTGGTGCTCTTTAACAAGGAAATCCCGGAGGATAATGCATTGTAAAAACGACAGATGTTCCGCAGCGAGCAGAACAATGTGCTAGGCGCCGGGTAAACTGAAGCAGCGCCACTCTGCCCTAGTTTCTGATAATGAGCTTTAAGCAATGCGATCTCACAAACCCTGTTTGCTTTGCTGGGTACTTTTTGTGAATGGGCACTCCGGGACAAATGTTTGACAAATGCTATTTTAACACGACTTTACTTGAAATACAATGGGAAACTAAAATTATGAACGAGTGAGTTCATGAGAACAGCAATTTGCAGGTCAGTGCGGGTAGCAAGTGCTCCGTGAAATCATACTAGCCTTTGGATATTAATAATAATTTAATTGTATCTGCTGTGTAAGCCATTAATTTCCCACCACAATTGATGGAAGCGAATGAGACCTTAGCTTGCAAATTAAAACCACCAGGGCTAGCAAATACGGCTGTAACCTTAACCCTAGTGCTTTATAGCGCATTTTCAAATAAAATTAAAAAGTGATTTTATTACAAATAAAATAGGATTCTAGAACCACAAACGAGACAAATCGCAAAATGCAATTTCTTCCAAACGTTGTACAGATTAATATACAACATTTATATTCCTATAAGCTTTTATTCCAGTTTATAAGCAATTACACTTTTAAAAATAATATTCACACGTGAACATGAAACAAAGAAACAGACTAGCCACGTTTGAGTAGAGGCACATAGAAATATACATCTAAGTTAGCGCAGAGATATAAAGGGTATTTACCTATGTTTCAGTCCTTGTCAGAGACCAAAATATGACAGCTCACGTGTATCTGTTGAAATCTGCAGCTCCAAATGTAAATATTCCTTTTCTGCTTATTCATATTGATGTTAAAATTCTATATGTTTTACATTTTAATTTTATTGTAGGAATTATAAGGCTATATATATATTTTTGCTTAAACTATTAAAACTTATATGATAAAATATGTTTGTATACTAATTTTGTTAATGTAATGATGAATAATATAATTTCATTTGAGTAAAAGAATATTTCATTAGGATTAAATCTTGTAATATATAAATAATACTAGTATTCCACCTAGTATTGGGGTTTTATATTTTTCTCGTAAATTTTAATGAGAATCTGACCGCTAGAGTCACTTTTATATACTGCTGCTTTAATTTTTTTATTTCTTTGTTTTGAGCGCTCGAGAAACGGCCGCTGCCCACACAGTACTGGCTGAAGTGTACTTTACTGTTCTGCTACCACCGAGGGAGCTCCCAATTGGATCGACACGTTAGCGCTAATATGCTAAACGTTGGAACCGGAATTATGGTGGGTGGGTTATTTTTTATATGAATGGGAGATTTATTATTTATTTATTTATTTAATCAGACAATTAGATGTTCTTCTTGTCTTGCCTCAGCTCTTGGAGTCATGAGTTCGATGCTTCCTAACTCTCTGTGGTTCCAATGCAGAGGATAGGGATATCAGGGGAATTTTGGACTGTTTTTAATGACGTAATGTCATGAGGGAGGGAGGAAGGGGTTTATTAACTGTAATAATATAAGATTGGGCTCTGATTGGACATTCAATTTATTTGACAATTTGGAAGGTTCTGGGACATACTGTGCTTCTTCGGATTATAATTCGCTGTATTCACTCGCGTATTTATTTATTCACTTTAACACAATTTTGAAATGTAACAGTCAGCTTATCAATAATTCGGCGTGACTATTCTTGCTATTGCGCTTACTATTATTTGAAATACTAAGATCTTGGTTTCTGTAAAAACAGGTATGGGGTATTTCCTTTCTTTTGACAAGTGCAGTTACCATTGAACTCATATTCCTAGCCGTTTAGAGTGTAATGACACATGGCGCCTTGGGAACGGCAAGTCTATCCGAGAGAGTTTGAAAGAGTAAAGTTTAACAAAGGACCCTCTTCCAGGTAAAGTGGCCTTTTTCTAACAAAAGTCAGCATGTCCATCCCTTTTACATTCACAGAACAAAGACATATATACACTGTCAATCATGGTATTATAGAAAGATAACTTGAATATTACTTACTAATCAAAAAGACGTCGATATACATACACTAATACATGTAATATTGGGGCCCTCCTTTTAATTGTAATATTAATACCCTTGATTATTATGCTATTCTTGGCATTAAACAATACCTGAAACAAGATACGATTATTGTTATTATTATAATTGCCATTAGAAGCAATATAATTAAATGGACATTTTCTGTTTCAACATATATATCTGGAATTTCACTCTGCTGCTTTAAGGTCATGGATTTTCAGCGCGCAATTTCCAACAATCAAGTAATATACTCATGTTGGCAATAGTGAATGGTGTGAACTTGCGATAAAATCTTTAGTAGCGTAGACAACATGTCAAAGGTGTTCTGAGGCAGTGTGCGTGTGCGCGCGCGCGCGTGTGTGTAGTACAATGATGACGTGTTTTGTGGCAGAAGATAAAGAAAATATAGGTAGCTAAGTTGTTTTGGTGAGGGGGACTGTGCCGATATTGCACTCATCGTATGGTCGCTATTTGTATGTCATACAAGGATGTCCGTGCTTGCGCATAGTTTCCTCGTGCTATGACTGAGTTGGTTGGCTAAAGCATGTTGAGGCCTGTCAGCCGATACGGGACGATGGGCGGTACCTAGAGAGGGAGTAGACCCAGGAAGAACCTTACAGCGAGCAGCAAAACGGGGGTGTTCCTAGATGGGTTTATATCCGATAATTGATTAGGAATTTTGGAATGTTTGGATGTAAATAGGCTCAAGGTTTTAGAATTGCAAATTATCTATTTTAATGTATTTTCTATTAGTACATTGTAATTCTGGACTAGAAAAAAAATTAATTAAATATCGGACCTTTGTTAATGTTCTTCAGTATATATATCGCAAAGCTGTTATCTTTATATAAAGTTCTGCTCTTATGAGATATTGCATTTACTATGAGACTATTGTAATACGTCAAAGCTTATAGCTAATAAAACGTAATAAAGGTTAAAGGAGTAGTTTGAATAGCATTGTTATTCTGCACGTCGGTCCTGGTGGTGTAGTGGTTACCACCTTCTAAACCCAAGATCGCGGGTTCGAACCCGGGCCAGGACCGATGGATTTTTTCGGGGCGTAAAAATCCTAAGTATGGCTTCCTTCGGAAGGGAAGTAAAGCCGTGGGTCCCGTGTCGTACATTTACGGCACGAAAAAGAACCTCAAGCCTGATAGAAAGGCCTCTGAGCAAAATTTGTCGGCCGTTTCACGCCCTGAGTTGAATGGGTCGCTGATGACCTGAGTTGTTAAAGAGTGTCCATAAATAAATCATTCCAATTCCATTCTGCAAACCCTTTCGATTCTTTCAATAACCACATTTTCACATGCTTTCTAGGGCTTATATTTTATTTTATATGTTAGTTTATTTCCAGTTATTTAAAATGTATGTTAATAATGTAAAATTACTAATTTGATAGCATTATTAAATAATTCTCCGAAAGAGTGCGTGCTTACAGATTGCTAGCTAAGATAAGGGATTTCAAGTACATAGATATAAATATATTTTCTTCTCTTGCACATTCAAGCTGTCGAAAACATGAACAAATACATCAAAGAGTATAGAGCACGTGGAAAATAAAGTAAAAATGATATTACAACAAAAGGTTTCAATACTAGAGTTATATTCTGAGAATCTTATATGATGTTCAATGGAAGTCATCAGTTAACATCCAACTCTAAAATTTTCAGCAGTTCATAAATAGGGTAAGAGCTTTTAGGCACTAAAATATGAATTAGGCAGCCTAAAAAGGCATCAAATGTTTAAATATATAAAATAGGAATGTAGATTAGGTGCTGACTTTGATAATTAATGAATAACTCAGTTTGAGAAAAAACTAGTTGCAGAAATAATTTTGTTTTAGCACTTTTGTGCATGTAAAGACTAGCTAGTGTTTGGGTGCTATTTCTTCACTCGTTTTATCTGTAAGAGAGATATCGCTTAGAAACGTTTATTGAACAACGGTGTGAAACTAAAAGTGATACGGATTATTTGACAATACAAGAATAGCACAAATTTCACATCTACTATTCGGAATGCATTCCAACATAAGCCATCAATGAACACTAAAACCAAGATCTAAGATATAAAAGATATTCGTTCTAAAACATAACATGTAACAGCTGCTGCTAACATACACATCATTGGAATGAATTTATAGTTTTAAAATAACACAGATGAAATGTTACCAAATAAAAGCTGGCTGTTGGATTTGTGATATTCGCGATTTTTGACCGTATTGTTTGAACTAATATTACTTGCCTGAAGAAAACGCTATGAAATTGATAAATTCTAAACTTTATTGCATAAATCATTATTTAAAGACATTAGATAGGCACTATAAACAAAAAGGCGATAAATGTTTTAAAAAAATAGTTTGCAGGCACTAATAAATGTCTTTTATTTGACACTTTTTGACCTGAAATAGACTTA
Organism: Metallyticus violacea; assembly: GCA_030762175.1. Lineage (NCBI taxonomy): Eukaryota > Metazoa > Arthropoda > Insecta > Mantodea > Metallyticidae > Metallyticus > Metallyticus violacea. The sequence goes on from CM060845.1 coordinate 91,201,817, forward strand.
TAACTTCAATTCCCATATTTTGCAATGAAAAGAAAGTATAGACACTTTAGACAAGTCTTCAGCTAAGTCATAAAACATATATTGAATGCTATAAATAATAACATACGAATCCTTAATGTTAGAGTATATAACAATATAGAAGCATGGACTAAAAATGCAACAACGAAAAGCTGAGGCTATAATGAGCTTAAGTTTAATAAACTTTGAACAGTACGCAGGATTTCTACATTAGCGGGCAGGGGAGAGGGGCAGTGGAAGTTCTGGACTTTGCTGGCAGATAGGAAGGAGGAGGAGGGAGTAGGTAGATTTTTAAACAAAGTGAGGCAGCTAAGATCGGAAAAGACAGACAATAAGGAAGGGAGAGGGATAGGGGGACAATTGCACATATATGTGAGGATTTTAAGTTATTTACTTCTGTACGGTTTTCGTTTTTGTCTTTTTATTTTATTTATATAAAAACGCTAAATATTGCATCTTGCAATTTCATGCCCTTTCTAGTACATTGGGAATTAGATTTATAGCTAATATATTTCATATAAATACGCTACTACTACTACTACTACTACTACTACTAATACTACTACTACTACTACTACTACTACTACTACTACTACTACTACTACTACTACTACTACTACTTATACATAATTTCATTACAAATGGCACAAAATGTATTCTGTTCTGGTATAAGCTTACACAGGGAGGGGGAAATTGAGGGAGAGAAAGATAGAGCCAGCCCAAAAAAAAAACCATTGTTTCCCCTTCTAAAAAGTGTGTTGTTACAGTCAAACTGGGAGTTAAGCATTGTGTTTAAATTCATGAGTCTTAGTATTTACTTAAAGGCTGAAGCACTTTGTGCTAAGATATCACAAGAGACACCTAAATAATTAATGAGCTCAGCCCATGTACTGGTCCGGCTTTGTGTTTACGACTTGCTCTCTCTAAAGTTCGTGCTCGACTGGAGCGAGTTCGGTTATCATCCACAGCATGCAAGGTAGTAGTACTCTCCTTCTTACTATTTATTTACAACTCAATTCGTGAACGGCACCTCATTTGTGTATTTCCTCAAATCTGACTAATTAGTGTAAGTATGTCACTATGTCAAAACGAGTACTGGTGGAGGGGAGCGAATACACCCACCGGCAGCGATGGTAGGCAAACTAACATGAAGATCGCGGGTTCGAACCCGGCCAGGATCGATGGATTTTTTTCGGGAGTAAAAATCCTAAGTATGGCTTCCTTCGGAAGGGAAGTAAAGCTGTGGATCCCATGTCGTACATTTACGGCACGAAAAAGAACCTCAAGTCTGAGAGGCCTCTGAGCAAAATTTATCGACCGTTTCACGCCCTGAGTTGAATGGGACGCTGATGACCTGAGCTGTTAAAGAACGTCCATAAATAAATTAATAAAAAAAAACTAACACGGACTATATAGTAGTCTAATCCCTAATGCATACGTTACCACCATCGATACTGGTGTTTTGTACATTTGCATTCCAATAACAGTATAAAATTCTGTCTGAAGTGCACAATTTAAATTAGTACAGTAACGAAAAGCACTGTTTTTATAAAGGTTAGCTGATGGTAATCTATTGCGCTTGCAGTTGGGAAGGGGGGATGCAGGGAGAGAGAGAATGTGATTGATAAAAACAAACTCAAAGTGTATGAAAGAAAAATATGGCGAAATTTATCCTTATTTAAGGAATAACAAAGATGTTTATATATATTTCTCTTTCAATATTTTTTTCTACAATCCTGCTTTTCAATTCTTATCATTTTAGCTTTATTGTACTTCATGAATTACCTAATTTTTCATTTTAGTGCGTTTATATGTTTACATGTGTGTAATTCTTTGAGAAAATTTTATTGTTTGTGAATTTATTGCAGTTCTAGAAAGTCGAGTGATAACAAAGGTACTTACTGGAATTTTTAAAGGGGAAAAGAAATTAAATCACCTTAAGAAAAAGGTTATATAATACGGATTATCCTCTAAAATAACCCAGATAGAAAAAAAAAACTTGTTTTCATGCAAAATAATGTTGTATGTGTTAGGAAAATACAATGATGTAAACTTAAGATGGAACATTTCAATTTCAAATAAGAAAAAGGAATTACCCTACTAGTACCAGATTACGGTTAATGTATAACTTAAAACGCGTGCTTTTCTAACAGGGAATGTAATATACTAGAAAATTATAATGTTTGTATCAATATGAGAGCCGCCAATCTGTGATTTAAGATCTCGTTTAGTCTCTTTGGAAGTGATAAGCAAATATCGATGCCTCGGTCATAAAGCCTTTCAACAGTTGTCGGATGTGACTTTTTCAAACTGTCCTCTTCTTGCTCTTAGAATCAGGCAACAAAGTGGGACACAATCTTCGATTTATCGACTGCAATTGCGATGTCGGGAATAGAACGCATTCCAATATCCCCACAATACGTCCTTCCGTTATCCTACGAGTGACAAGTAAGGCATGATGATAACAATCTGGCACGCGCTATGCAATTGTTATTTTTCCGTTTTAGTATATGTGTTGGAGCTGTTTGTGAGCCAGTTTATGGAGTGGTTTCTGTGTTGATTATGGGCTGCCTCGGTGTTATTGCCGACGATCCAGCGGCAACAATGTCCCTGGGTGATTCCACTGTTTTGTTGAGTGGAGCTCAACGGGACCGGAAGGTAAATTTGAAGGTGTAAATGAGTATTCGTTACAACTTAATATATTTATGTAGTTTATCATGTCCAAATTCTATTGCGTCCTTTGGTGCTTTCGCTTTTGAATGTTGCGTTTGAAACTTTCAGACTTAATTGCTTAACTGTGTAGCACTGAAATGAACTGAACTGAGTGAGTAGACTGAATGCTAAGTGTCTGCTTGACCATGAATTAAGCATTGATTGCGTAGAACTGTTTAACTAAACGTAAACTGAGGCTACTCCCACAAGCTCAGTACTAACACATTGCTCGGCGTTTTTTTTTATTTATTTATTTATGGACGCTCTTTAACATCTACGGTCATCAGCGTCCCATTCAACACAGGGCGTGAAACGGCCGACAAATTTTGCTCAGAGGCCTCTCTTTCAGGCTTGAGGTTCTTTTTCGTGCCGTAAATGTACGACACGGGACCCACGGCTTTACTTCCCTTCCGAAGGAAGCCATACTTAGGATTTTTACGCCCCGAAAAAATCCATCAGTCCTGGCCGGGTTCGAACCCGCGATTTGGGTGTAGGAGGCAAGTTAACCACTACACCGCCAGGACCGACCTGCTCGGCGTGAACTTCTTGAACTGTTTGGCTGAATGAATTTCTTAAACTGCTTACTGCCTGCCGAGTACTGAGAACTACTACGACGTGCATTGCTGATGAGTAAAACGAGTGACTGCTTGAGCTGTTGGAACTGGTATGACTGATTTGACTAAGGGTAACCGCCTCCTTATATATCAAATTTAATTTCAAATTTGTTGGCTAGGAGATACCAGAAAAAACGCGCATCCTCGGGCCTTTCTTTAAAAGTTCAAATACACTTTTTTCATTGGCTGATTCAATTTTACCTACCTCACAGATACCAGAAAAAACGCGCATCCTCGGGCCTTTCTTTAAAAGTTCAAATATACTTTTTTCATTGGCTGATTCAATTTTACCTACCTCACACTTCATTCACTATAGTTGAACATATTTACGACGTATATCGTCATTGGATCATTTAAAGAGCTAACGAGCCTGTAGGGGTCAGCGCCCCCTCCCCTGGACGGTTTAAATGTCCTTCACTAAAGTTGTTTTCCCTGCAATAGAGAGATCATCTCATTAAACTGGAGAATGAGGCCATGCGCGATCGTCATAAAATCTTTGAAAAGGTTTCATGCTGCTGCTGAATACTCCAGCTACTAAACGGCAACACACCAAAAAAATTTCTGTTTACTATTCCTATGTTGTAGTTATAGATAATGATAGAAATTATACAATAGTTATATTATTAATATAATGTCAAGGTATGGGCTGCATAAATACACATAATAATTGTATTTTATTGGGGTGGATCGGAGGAAGTATTTCATTGTACTACACATTTTAACTTATTCTACTTTTGGCGAACTCATTAACTAACTGCCTATGGCATACTCTGTACTTATACACACGAGAGTAGATCCATAAGTTTCCGGCCTAACCATTTTCTAGGTATGATGATGCGTTTTAGAGACAAAAACTATATTTCCCTTTTCAATATATTTACCCTTTATTGCAATATATTTCTACATCTTCGAATCAACATTTCATTTCCCCCCTTCAAAATAAAAGTAAGAAGTCCTGTTTGCAAAATGGGCTTAACAGAGTTCATCACTTCTTCGTCACACTTAAATTTCCTTCCTCGAAGGTCCTTCTTCAGTTTTGAGAGGAGGAAATACTCAATGGGAGCTAGTTCTGGGTTGTAGGGTGGATGATCGATCTCCTTGAAGCCACATTTCTTCACAGCTTCCTTCGCAACAAGTGCTGTCTGCACAGGCGTGTTGTCGAGAAGAAGGCGCACACCACCACTCAGATTTCCCTACCTTTTCTCTTTGATGGAAGCGTAGTCTGTGCAGTAGGAGAGCACATTACTCCCCTTTTATGTGGTGTTCCTCTCTTTGAAGTCAATGAAGAGTATTTCTTCACAGTCCCAAAAGATTGTGACTATGATCTTCGTGGTTGACTGAGTGACCTTAGTCTTTAGTGGCGGTGCGTCGCCAGGTTTACGCCACTCCATCGATTCTCTTTTGGATAATGGATCATGGTAATGGACCTTAGTTTCATCTCCTGTAACAATGGTTTGCAGAAGTTCTCTCTCGTTGCCACGGCAGAGCTCCAAAAAGGCCTAACAACAATTGACTCTTTGCTGCTTTTAAACTGAGGAAAGAAGTCTAGGCACCCATCTCGCACTAACCTTATTCATGTATAAATGTTCATGAATAATTTGAAGGACTGTTGTTTTAGAAAGGCCCAACCTTATTGCTATTTCTTTAATTATGAGCCGCCGGGTCTTCCATAATTTCTCCTTCCACAAGAGCGGTGTTTTCAACAGTGAGCACTTCCAAGGCCCGAATGAATAGTGTTTAACGCCCGTTTTTGCTACAGAGGCACCACAGGCGATGGGCACTGGAGATACATGAAATGATGTTTTGGGAAAGGATTTTTTAAGGAAGGAAACGTTCCAGGCCTAAGTTTAGAGTACCTCCCCGGCATTTGCCATTTATGAGGACTGAGGAAAACCTGGAAAAAACCTCAGTCAGAGGGGACGGTCCTAGCGGGATTCGAATCCCAGACCTCCAGCTCATGAGTCCGCGATTTTACGACCTCGGCCACCCGTGGCGGCCAAGGGCCAACCTGTACGCTCTTCGTCTTCAATGCTTTCTCGACCCATTCGAAAAAGTTTGACCCATTCTTTTGCGGTAGAATATGAGGGGGATGAATCCCCATATACACCGTCCAATTGCTGTGTAATTTCATTTGGAGTAAGTCCTTTTTTGTGAAGAACTTAATAACAGATCGATACTCCATTTAGAACATGTCACAATCTTCTACACATAGCCTTCTTTATATAACTATATCTGAATAACTGAACATAGTGGAGCGGAAGGTACAGCTGCAATTATTTACTTAACAGATAAGGTATGACACCAGGGAAGTTTTTTGTGAAGGCGATAACCCTTATCGGAGAGGCCGGAAACTTATGGACCTACTTTCGTGTGTGTGTGTGTGTGTGTGTGTGTGTGTAAACACCTTTTGAAATCAGCGATAATGGTGAACAAGAAGGAGGGTGGAATGAAGGAAATACAAACTCCCCTTCAATGACTGGAAACACCTCGCCGTGTGACATATGCTAAGGATTCAATTCAACATGGCTAAGGTAAGGGCTCAGTAAGTGTAAAATTACTGTTAATGCTAACGGAAATAGTAGATTCAAACCTCCTTGTGAGAATACATAAAATGTTATTCATATCACAACAAACTTTTTAACTTGACAACGTTGGCGAATTGGCACTTAAATAAAGATCTTTTAAATGACACAACAGCACAATCAACATGAAAGCATACATACATGTGAAATTGTTGCAATTTCCCTTCTTGCGTTGTTTTTCGGTTCTTCTACGGGCTATTTCTTTATTTTTCAAATTGTCCCATAAATAAAAATTACATACGGTTATTTTAGCCATTAGATTTTTTGGTTATACAATGGTATTTCATGTCTTTTTTTTTTTTTTTTTTTTTTTTTTTTTTTGCACTCTAGTGCTGTTGTTCTGTGTAGCTACATGGTTGTTTAAATGTAACCATGTTTCTTTTTTTTTTTTTGGAAAAATTTAAATATGGATCAATAGAGCCCTTTCTAAGGTTATCCAAAATCAGTTTCAGAAATTTAGTAACATTACCCTACCTTACATGATGTTAATTTTAACATTTCGGTGAGATTTTCAAAACCCATGGTTTCTGTGCAAGTCTTCGAAAACTTTTTTTTCCCCCTCCACTTCGTCTTAACCTTTCTCAAGTTTTACCAATCTTTCCTCTTCTATAAGTATTCGGCGGTTTATTTACGAGAACAGATCGCATTTCTACTAAAATAATTTACAAGGTTTGTGAGGCCCAGGAACGCCGAGAAGATTATTTTTTTAAAATTGCCGTCTCACTTTTCTATACATTTGTTTCCATGCATGAAAATTCTGTGTTCTGATGTGTATTGTCTTTTTGGCCCTATAGCAACACTTCCACAGATATAAAGTCTTCGTTTCACGACTTATCACCTTAAGAATGTCCAAACGGTACGAAGACAACGTTCCAGCTATTTTAGGCAGGGAGAAGGTCAGAGGAACCAGTTAGCAGTCCGAACTTCAGCCACCTCGCTGCGCGTTCCAGTAGATGAACGTTCATTCAAAAGCAATGCATATCAGAATCCTAGAAAATGAAACAATCTCAAGGGTTAATAAAACCCTCCCTACTGGTTCCTAATAGTACACAATGAGAAATCTGATTAAGTGTGTTTAAAAATATGTCTTTATGTAATAGTCTAGTATGCACATATATATTAAAATAATTCATTGAAACCTTTGCGATAGAAAAAAGATAGATGACACGAGTTTTAGTTTGGCCATATAATGGCAAGTTACTTAAGTATTTTTGAATGCCGTATTGGCATAAAATGTATGATTATAATGTATTAATTTAATAATTTATTCATATATTTGTGTATTCAACTTTATACTTTTCACACACATTAAATGATCTTATATTGAATTTCTTTTGTAAATATTGTCGTTACTGATTTCTATGATGAATATTGCCTATATTTACTACAAACCTTAGTTGAATCACTATGGCAATATGGAATCTTGCAAGTGTCTTAAGTTCTACTGAGCTTAAAGAGTACGTGAATTTTATCATCAGACCGAAAAGCATAGTTTTGCCATTTGACATAGTATTGTAAATTAGTCTTGCCCACTTGCCAATTTGTAAGTTAGGCTGAATCGTCCAGTATGTTGACTACAATATTAGCCTTACAATGAGTAACTACCAAGTTTAATGATGTGCATTAATACTTAACAAATAATCGTTTTTTAAAGTGTTCAGTAAAGTTTGTTTTAAATTAAGCGTAGATTATTAGAAGTATGTCAAAATATTAATTTTAGGACGTGTTATATTTTCACAGCTTTCAGACCAGTTATTCAATTTTTCTAAAAAAATAGATTGTAAACGTTCAAAAATGAGAGACTACTTGTACATCTCAGCGTCAGCATAGCAAGGGCCAGGTATGTGCCAACCTCAATGAAATATATTACCGCTGCTACTCTATATTTAAACAAATAAATTTAAGAAAAAACAAACGCTGGATGAACCAAGAAATCAAAAGAGAATTATCAAAGTTATTCGTCATTTGATACGTCGTTTGGAACGTTACTTCTTATGTCCTGTATTTGCTAATTATTATGATACATATGCGGCGATTAAATGGCTCCCTAAATAAAAACAGAATTGATTTTAAATTGAGCAAAACAGTCAGATATTATGGGACGTTATTTTGCTCGAGATACAGTTCCACATATACTTATTCCCTCTTCGCTTAAATGCCAATTTTTTATAGTTAAGATAAAAAATATAAAAAAGAATTGCTATAAAGTTGAACAATGCAATCTCTTTCATTAGAACAAAGTTTCAATTGCCTCTACTTCATGATTTTAATTGTTTTATAATAAGAAGAAAATGCCATGTCATTTGATATAGCGTACAATCTGCTCTATATTCTCTGCTAATGTGGGCCTACCAATTCTTTGCTTACGCACAACCAATCAAGAACAAATAACCGAGTAATAGAATCAGTTAATGTGATGGTCTTTTATATTAGGTTTATGAAAATGTGTAGATTTGAAAACTTTGTTTAATTGTTATAAGGTATCTACATGTTTCTCAACATTAATTAAATGAAAACGTATTTTAATACAGTTTAATGTTCGTTTTACTTAGCTGGCTATATGCAAGCTTGCTGTGGCCGGACCGGTGATTCGTGAGCCACTCAAATCTATCACTTGAGAAGAATAAAGCGTTCCATGCCTAAGTTTAGGACATCTCACCAGAGTTGCCATAATGAAGACTAAAGAAAACCTGGAAAAAAAATCAGTTAAGGAGAACGGTTTTGGCAGGATTCAAACTGAAAACTTCTCACTCGCGAGTCCATGCTTTAGTGAACTCGGGGTTATGAAAAATGTTAATAAATAAAGGGTATTTATTAAGAATGGCATATTATCTAGGCAAGGGCTACATGTCATTCCATTCTAGCATTGTGAATATCAGGACGCTCTGTTTATTTTACTGACTGTCCCAACCGTCTCATTATGTCGTGCTATATGCACCAAATGACGGGTTAAAGCACTTCACAAAGAACAAACACAGCATAAAGACAAGCGAGCTTTTGCCTTCCCTCTCGCGACAAGAAAGAATATTGAGCGCGGTACCTTTACTTAAAACACAGCAGGAAAGCAATTCCCAAAACAAGGAAGTTCCATTCTGTGAAGCAGAAAGGATACATTAAACATCTGTAGAAGTCCTCCCCACCCCCTCCATCGCTTCTCCTCCTCCTTCTCCTCGGAATTTGAAACTTTGTCAAGACAGCCAAAGCAGGCAGGGGCGGAAGGCGGGAAAGCATTTTAAGATACAAGTTTTGCAAGAAGAAGAAGAATTGCATCTGGAGGCTATACACAGAATGATTCACGACCATGGGAGGAAGATAGACTTTTTATTGTTATCCCGGCCTTTTCAGATGCTAAGAAAATACCTTATCAATGACTTTTCACTCGCACACAATACAGAAGGGAAAAAAATGGTTATAGAAAGACCATCTTCTGCACAAGAGAAGAAGCAACGAAAAATACAACCCAATGTTTTGTATCTCTTCTACCGAACTTGATCGAGTGCTATAAAGATAGAGACAGAGAATGAGTGAGAGAGAGAGGTGAGGGGAGAAATATAATAAAATAGAACAAAAATCACACTCTCTCTTTTATCCATTCTTTAGCGTTTTCCTCATGGAATGGAAAATTTGCATTAGAATGGTCGAGTGGGTTTTCTTAGTAAAATGGCACAAGGTAGAGAGTTTCTTTTCTCATCTCCTCGCAGCTTTTCTTTCGCCACAAAACGCCGGAGAACTTGGGATTAAATCGAGATAAATGGCAGGTAATGGTTTTACATCAGATATCTCAAGCGGCAAGTCCTTGAATGAACGAAATCTGAAGCGAATAATATAATATACTATAAAGCTGGACAGAATCATAACTTGCGATAAGGAATCTCGTACGAAACCCACTGTTAGAAAACAGATGCCTGAAACATATGTGCTTACTTGATATACGAAGTTTTAAGAGGCCCGGAAATAGAGTCCTTTGATAATAAATAGTAACCGGTGAAATTCTGATTTCCATCATTGGTGGGTTTTTTTTCTTTCCCCGCACGTTAATTAGTACATGGAGATACGTTTTCAAATGTGCAAAACTCCACGGGTGGCTGAGATCGTTAAGGCGCGGATTCGTGAGCGCTAAGTCTGAAGTTTGAATCCCGCCAGGACCGTCCTTCCTGACTGAGGTTTTTTTTTCAGGTTTTCCCCAGTCCTCATAAATGGCAAATGCCGGGGAGGTACCCTAAACTTAGGCCTGGATCGTTTCCTTCCTTAAAAATAAATCCCTTCCCAATATATCATTCCATCTCATGTATCATCAGTGTCCACCGCCTGGGATGACTCTGTAGTAAAAAGAGGCTTTAAACACATTCACTCCATCATTCATTTGCTATATTTCTTAATTAAAAAGTAAATAGCATCAAATTCTTAATTATAATATTTTGCACATCACATGCATACATGAAAATAATACGAGGATTAGTGCTGCAAAATAATACACTTATCTTTAATAGTTGATCTAAATCAATATGTACTTAAAACACTACTACAAATTTTGCGAGAAAATCTGCATGACTTTTCCGTACAGCAGGTATATATAAAAAATTTGCTCTTGATTTGAATATAAAGTTTAATTTTCAATAATCTATAAAATAACTGCCAAATTAGGCCATATACGAATATACTTTTAAGGACATTAAACTAATTCTTCAAAATCGATAACCCATTGTAGTAATGAGTGACAGAGTCTTTATTCACGTGTCATCTAGCGATGAAGTCCGGCACTATTTATTATGAAACATTATTTCCTCCACTTACTGTTGTGTGTAGCTATTGAAAGGCTGTTACCATATCGAAGCAGAGAAAATAGTTTATTTTGTGGATTCGGGTAAGAATAAATAAATAAAACTCACACAGTTTCCTGATTCTTGAACCTTCCTCTATAGAGAGAAGTTAGCTGGTGGATAAAACATTTGAAAAGATGGATATAATTAACTACTACATTACAGTGTTGTAACGCTATAGTTACGCTAAAAGGTGTACATATACTTTAGGATATTCACGGTTCTTATACATCGTAGAAGTTATTTGTTTAATAACAATCCGTACCTATTGATGTGTTTATTTTATATGCGGATAATGCCGAAAAGAGCCATATTAAAAAAAAAAAGATATTCAAAATATGTATTTTCCTATTCTGTCTTGTGTTTCAGGTCCTCGCGGAAAAAAAAAATCTTAATTAACATTCAGTGACCATTCATTATTTTTAACGGAAGCTTACATTTAGTCGATGTTTTTATTTTCGTTGCCTATTGTTAGATATGTAAATAGAAGTCTTAATTCTCTGTATTAGAAAAAAATGTGGCGTATATGGTTTCTAATAACACCAGAATGTAAGTTGAAGTTGTTTAGTAGACTCCGGTTGGGCACTAATTTTGAAGCGATTTGTTGTCGACGTCGAGTGGCATCATGTTGTGATATATATATTTCTAAATTTTTCACGTCCTCTGGTGTCATGAGTACGATAGACTTAGCTAAGTCGATTACAAACTTAGCTGCCGCGAGTGGAACTAAGAGGTTAAACAGAGTACTGCGTATGTCGTGGTGTATATCTTACAACTGAGGGCCTGCGTCGGAATCAGAACATCAAGTGTCTCTCGCACGTGTGAAACTTACAGATGAATATGAAACTGAAAACTGCTTAACTGATGACTGCATATATCAAGTGAGAACTGCTCCTCGCCTCATGTGGAACTGACAAACAAATGAGTGCGTTGCAGCATGTAGAATTTAACAATGAGTGGACGCGTCCCTGCAGAATGTAGAATTTAGTGTCTAGCCGCGTATAGCACCTAAAACTGCTTCTCCTCGCGTGTGAAACTTACAGATGAGTGCCGCGGCGCATGAAACTGAAAATTGCTTATCTAACGCATCGGAACTGCGTAACTGATATCTGCTTCTCAATTGAAAAACTGCTTAACTTATGTATCAGAGCTGTGTGTTCGCGTCCAAAGTCTGAACTGATTCTGTGACCTGCTTGACTCAGTCAAAGTTGAACTTAACAATGCGTATGAGAACTCAGTAACTAAAATGCGTATTATCTCGTCTGGAACTTAGACATGGGCGCACATTGAGATCTAGGAATTGCTTCTAACCTCATGTAGAATTGACAAATAAGAGCTATGAACTGTTTGCCCCAGCGGAACAAATGCTCCCTTATATATTAAATTCAAATCGTGGCCTAAGACGCCACGGGAACACAGGCACGCGCAAGTTTCGCACCTATCTCTAAAAGTTCAACCATAAATTTTTCATTGACTGGTTTAAGTTCACCTGCCACACGTGCCATTAGCTATTTTTTGAAAGTTTAAAACATTTTGTTGACATTAGCTAGTTTAAAGGCTAAATGAACGGTTCCCTGTCGGGGTCGAAGCCCCAACGGATTTAAAAGGCCTTGAGTTTATTAACCTTGAAACAACAGTTCTTTTAAACGTTGCATGACAATCGACCCAGGGGTTCCCTCTTCTTTGAAAAGAGTTTTATGGTCCTTTTGGCCTTTCAAGCTATTTAAAAGACAACACCAGAGTCTTTCTCTTTTGTAGATGTACAAGTAACATGTTACATTTATATAATATATATAATATATTATATATATTATAGAAGAACTCTAGTAGTTCGAAATATAGCGACTACAAGTGTGACTTTCTCTTAGTGTTTTATCCTTTTCTGTTTTTATAATTACTGTTAATTTGTTACATTGTTAATAGTGTTACTTTATTTTTATTTTTCTTTTATATTATATGTATATGTAAATATGTACAATACTAATTACAATAGATCAAATATTATGATAATTAGGTTTGCAACATACATATTACATTTATATTTCAATTGGGGTGGGCCGTAAGGACCATTTCAAAGTTTCTTTCTAATTAAATTGTATTTAATTTCCAGTATAAAATATCATCTATGTTATTATGCTGCTGTCCGAAGAATAAATTAAATCACATTTATAATTTTTTTTAAGGGTTTGTTATTTGGGTCGCTTACCTTATAAGTATTGTTTTAATGTTTGTTCCCGATAACTAATTATGGTTATGAGCTAGAGTATGCTTTATGTATTTTAAACTGCTTTTAAGAAGTTGTAGCACAATTTGGGTAGTGTGAAAATAAAAGTGTATTGTTTTGATTTTCAATATTTCAAAACTGAAAATTAGTAATATGTCGAGGAAATGGAAAACATGGCTATCTTTTGTAGCCAAAAAATAAAGGCCACATTTAATTAAATTCATAGGGTTGTAATCGATGTTAATAATTAATATAAATATGATCTAATGCATGTATACAATTTGTATTAATGCAATTTGTATTAATGATATTGTATTTATGTCCATGATTTTATTATCATGTGGCTGCCAGGAGACACCTGTGCTAAATCTTTAGTATAAGATCATTATGTATTTGTATGAAAGTACAGGTTGCTATACCGGACTGCGAGTTACATATGGAATGTGCCGTATGGAAAGGTGCAATGGAATCTTAAAAGGTTCAATAGGGAAGAGGGCAGGTTTTGTTATGACCACAAACTCGTTTCTTTTGAAAGGATTTAGGAAAACAATTTGCCCACCCGACACACAGAATGTGTCTCTTAACTAGCGCAGAGATGAGGTAATGGTGCATAACGATAATAAGAGAAGAATTCTCTCGAGAAATGAATACAGCAGACAGCATATGTTTTATAGTCCATTTAACAGTAACATTTAACAGATTTCTGGTATGACTTCAGAAACAAATAGGTGCTTCTTATTTATTGCCCAGACGTGATCTGTCGCGATTTCATTGTGGGTAAATTTGAAAGGTTAGAAAAGTGAAAGGATATCAGATCAGAAAAGTTTCGGAATATTTATGGCAGGAATGTCCGTTCTTGTAGTTTCTATAGCGTGAGAAGATTTATTTTAGAAAATTAGTACAGCTCAACCAATAGGAATCTTCCAAAATTGAACAAATCGGAACGAGCCTGTATAATTATAGATATTGAGGTACAACAAATAAAGTCGTTAGAATCGAACCGAGCTCAATAATATTTGAGAATCTATTTTTTCGCTTAGGAGGGTCCTAACAATACAATAAACTGTATGTTTAGTAGAAGGTAAAAAGTAAGATAAGGTGTTAGGAGTGGGCAGCCGAGGTTATGAGTCGTGAGGAGTGAATTGTTGGAGTCGGAGAGCAAGAGGAAGGAATAGTAAATGCTAGTTTGGATAAGGGGGCGTGAGAATAGATAATCAGAATCGAAGTGCGCGAAGTTTGTATAAAAAGAATAGTTAGTAGTCAGTTAGTGTGGTCCGCAATGGTGAACCGATAAGCATTATCTAGAAGTCAACTGAGATCTTAGAAACATTTCCAAACCAATACGAACCATCTGATATTCTTATTATAACAGTGAATAAATAGTGTCAACTGAGAACTATAGTGTTATTGTAGCCAGCTAGATACCCTACCCTTCCACTGACTCAAACAAATCACAAAATTCCAGAATTTCCCCGAGATACAATATTTCTAATCCAGAAGCAAAGGGGCATCCAACCAAGTAATTAAATAATCACTTAATTTCCTCCTCCGCATCTCACGAGCAACGACCGCATCCGCAATACGGCCCCACTTTGCTTTTCATCTAAATCTTCAGATGAATTCTTATCTAGATAAAGTGTCTTAAAACCCTTCCATAAATGTAGAGGATATCACATTTTTAGCCAGGAAATGGAGGCATCTGGTATACGTAACAGGGAAATGCATTACTTTGTAGTGAATAGGAGAGGAAAAATTAACAGAAGACAACAAGCTTCTTACACACCTACAAAATGCAAAGCTACGTCTTCAAAATGGTTTCAACAAAGGACAAAATTGTGTTAGGTGTTCAAATATACAGCATTCTAGAACGCCTTAGCATATTCCAAACTAATGCAAATAAAAAGTCTGTAATATCTATCTTTTTTATTTGAGATACCTAATGTACAAACATGCATTTCAATTTGAGCATATTTCGATAAATATTCAAATCTAGCAATATACAAAGTAGGTATTGGTATTAAGAATAGTGCCGCAATTGTATTATTTTCTGTCACGTCATTATGAACCAAGTACTGGAGCCTTAGTCCTCTTATGATCTTGCTATAACTTTTCTCTTCAGCGTATCTTGGGACTAGTCGGGTCTTCTCTTGAGAAGAGGCATTTGGAATTGGAATTCTGCCAGAGCCCATTTTTCGTTTCCAGCTAATTTAAAAACATGTATTGCATTCTCAAACTACTGGCATTTTTATCTACTCTAAAAGGCTTCATTTATTTCTAAACATATTTAATGTAAACCTTAAAAGGGATCTGCGTGTGTATTTTGTGAATGTGTGTCTCCATCCATGGCGTAACCTATTACACCTATTGAGCAAAAGTTGCAATATGGTTTCCCCAAACCGGACTATATTTGAAAAGACATGCTAATAGTTTTGATTCTCATTTTCAAAGAATATTAAAATTTGTCCATTTTTTAAAAAAAACTAAAGATATAGATGAAACTGGTGTAGTAATTTTTCCACAGCATTTAAAAATGGAAATCCAAACATAGGAGGTTTTAAACGTAAGAAACGTTACTTTAATAGAAAGCTGACTTTTCCGTTCAAAAGTAATGAAAATGCATTAAATTTAAATGTAGAACAAAAATGTTTGTGAAATTCTGGAAACAAATTAGATGAAAGATATCCCGTAATTAAACAAATATTATCAAATACCACCATAGCATGAATAGAGTTCTGTATCTAGTCACTTTGAATACACGTTAAGTGTTCGTCAGTTATAAACCTTGGCATAATAAAGTTCAAGCTACAGTAAGATCGTCTACACGCTAACACACCTGCAGGCTTATTTATAACTGTTTAGTAGAGCGTAGAATTTACACAAAGCCTTTCTTTGCTCATTTCCTACACAACTACACTGTTACTTATTGCTTGAAGCCTTTCGGTATCCAAACGAAAACTGTGCTCATAAGTAATCATCGGAATTCTTAAGCACTTACCATCAAGTTAGGTACACTCAAATTACTGGGTGATTTTTCTTTCGCGGGATCACTCCACTGCAGTTATCGAGCTCTACAACTCTCCTCTCGTTCTCATGCTTAAAAGTCGGCCAGGGAGCCCGAAGGAAGATCAGTAGCAACTTAACTCTAGGAACGTAAGGACGTGTTCTTGTACATTGTGTGACAGTATTCATTAGGCTGTCTAATACAGTGTATTAATTACGTTAATATTTCTCAATTCAAGTACACTATTCCTCAAAGAGTATTTACGATTCTTATATGCTTACAAAATCGGCTCGTGTTACAAGGAGACTGTTTCAAGAGAAAATCCCTGATATCCAACTTTCAAGTCGAAGTTCGATTCAAGATTAGTAAATAAAGTTCTTAAAATGGGAAGAATTCTTGATTTAAAAAAAAATCGTACAAAGCCACGCACAGTACTCACGGAAGGAATATTAGAATAACTCTATAACGTTCATAAAATAAATAAATAAATAACACCGGCACCTTTCACAGTCAATTTCCTATCTCTATTCTTCTATTGAACTGCTACAAATCTACTGAATCCTATAAATGACTGTGTAAAATAAATTAATCGGGTGATCCTGTATGCAGGAGTAGATTTGGTGAATAACTTTTGAATTATGAATAGCATGCATGACGGAGAAATTGATCCTAATCTAATGTTCTTTACGGACGAATCTTGGTTCAAATTAAGTGGGTATGTTAATTCACAAAATAGCCGATACTGGAGTTAAGAAAAAGCTAACCTGCTTAACGGGAAACCCTACATAATCAAAAGATGGAACTGTGTTGTGCTATTAGCGGCGAGAGAATAATAGGCTATATTATTTTAAGAAACAATTAATAGTAATAGGTATGTGCAGAATATTTTGAAACCGTTTTTCTGTGAAGTAACTGTGAAGTACCTTGCCAATACAAGTCTGCAACGGCACATACAGCCCATGTCTCATTGCATGCAATTCATGAAACATCTGAGGATAGAAGCATCACTAACAACACATGGCCTCCTCGGTTTCCCGATTTAACGTCCTGTGATTTTTATCTCTGGGGAGCATTAAAGATTTTTTTTTTTTTGATTGATTTTATTTATGGACGCTCTTTAACATCTCAGGTCATCAGCGTCCCATAAAAATCAAGGCGTGAAATGGCCGACCAATTTTGCTCAGAGGCCTCTCTTTCAGGCTTGAGGTTCTTTTTCGTGCCGTAAATGTACGGCAGGGACCCACAGCTTTACTTCCCTTCCGAAGGAAGCCATACTTACGATTTTTACGCCCGAAAAAATCCATCGGTCCTGGCCGGGTTCGAACCCGCGATCTTGGGTATAGGAGGCAAGGAACATTAAAGGAAAAGGTATACAAGACAAATCCATACACATTAGATCAACTGAAAAATAACATTCATGAAGAAATTTCTTCCATTTCTCACAGGGAACTGCACAAATTAGTGGTTACTTTTATAAGCTAATGCCAGAAATGTGCGGAAAATGAAGGGAGGCATTTTCAACATCTCCATTCTTAATAATGGGCAGTAAATGTGCATTTTAAGTGATTTCGTGTTTATAATGAGTAACGCGATAATCATAGCTGCTAACTTTCTGCCCGACACTGAACCGATCGATTGGTCTTTACGCGTAGAGCGGTACGGAAATGGTAAAACTAAAGCCCTCTATTATACAAGTCTGGACACGCTCCATTTTGGGCCTGGCCGTCTCTAGCTGCCATAAGACTACGTTTAAGTTTCTGTCGTTTCACTCGATTATCATATAGTAATTTCTAAAATATTTGTGTTATACTGTTGAATAATACCTGCGTCTGCTCTTGTTGTTATTTTTGTATTAGAAGGCATAGGTCAGACAGAAAATGCATGCTTTTGAGAGTATGTCAGTTATAGTTACGGCACTTTCGCATAGTGCCGCATCCGAACTCAGCGGCCAATGACGGATCATTTACCGACAGAGGAAAAGGCTGTCATCGGTTAAAACAGGAATCGCAATATTAAACGTAGGCTTTATTAATTACACCCTTTTAACACGTGAAACTTAAAATGCGAAATTCTAATTTTATTTTGCTATTCACCATTTAAATAATTTGTTGTAATGCATTTATTATGTCAGTGTTGACATAAACTGTATAAGGCCTACACTTTACCTCAGTTAAGAATGAATTATAAGAATTATAGGCCGTTAGAGGGCTTCCTACCAAATTCACTTTAGTACAAAAACTTTAAGTAGTTTAATATTTCTCTGCTCTAAATTGGTCCAATGAGAATGGCTATGGCAACCAGAAACCTATATTTTTAATTGGTGTGTGAAAACGAGAGATAAAGTAAATGATATGCCTGAAAATTTAAAGTATTTATAATCCATGGATCTGCATTTTCTATAACTTTTCTTTCAATTATGAACGTGCATTTAGTTATCTTAAGTAGCATGTTGCATTTTAAATTGATTTTTCCCACAATAGTGTCATTGCAAATGAAGTGATACATGAAATGAAATGATATATTGGGAAAGGATTTTTTTTTAATTAAGGAAGGAAACGTTCCAGGCCTAACTTTAAGGTATCTACCCGGCATTTGCCAGTTATGAAGACAGGAAAACCTGGAAGAAACCTCAGTCAAGGAGGACGGTCCTAGCGGGATTCGAACGCCAGACCTCCCGCTCACGAGTCCGCGCCTTAACGAACTCGGCCACCCGTGGCGGTCATTGTATTGCAGTATAAATATTGTAAGTATAATACACTTTGTAAAATACAAGGTAACCATGCTAAATACAAGGTAACCATGTTGACAAATATTTTATTGCATTACATAAGTTTTGTTGAATGCAGTTTGCATGTCAAATTAAGCCTTGAATGCGATATAACGTAACGCCTTTCTTTCCTTGGGTTGTACAACCAAATGCAGAACACCCATGAATATTAATAAATTAAAATAAAAATTTAAAAATGTTCTCCATATAAGCATATGGCACAATACACAGACATCAGGCCCAAAATGGTGGCTGATGCTGGCGAACTAATCACGGAGCTCGGTTGTAGGTAAATTCCGCCGCAAAGCCTGTCCATACTTGTATAATAGAGGGCTTTAGGTAAAACCAACCATTACTAAGCCAATACAAAGAAAGTAGAACGCAAGATATAAGCACCGCCCGGTATAGAAACAAGCTCTCGTGAGTGCCAGGGTAAAGGGAAAAGAAGTTTGTGGCTCATGATCGTCTCATCTGTTGTCTACAATACAGTACTAACATAACTTCATACCGTTTCATTTCGGTTTTAGTGCTTAGAAATTCCGACGCGTTGTTGAAATGTCTCTTTCGCTAGAATGTGCTGATTCATGCGCATACAGCATTTGCAGCAATTGATTGTGGAACGTACGAGGAAGTTTGCAAAGGTATTGGCAGAAATAAAAAGCAATATTACAAACAAAATGACAGCAGCTAAATGTGGAAAAGCAAACATGGGCATTAAAATTGTGGCACCGTGGACTAGGTATCAACTTATGAAAGATTAGTAAGAGTATTTGTGTTCCATTTGAACGAAGATAATATTAATGCATGTACGAGGGTCACACTGTAATTCGTGAGCAACCTATTGTTAAAATTCAAATTCAAACAATGTAACAAAAAGGACTGCAGGATCGTAATCTACAGACTTTATACCACATGTAGCCATATTGTGACGTTATTAGCTTCTATCACGTAATCAAGACAGTATTTCCAAAATGGCGAACATCAATGTTTCGTTTCGACAGCGTATTGTCATTGAATTCCTTGTTAAAGAGGGAAAATATGCTTCTGAAATTCACCTCAGACTTCAACGTGCCTATGGAGAGGTCTGCATGGGTTCTAGCAATGTTAGGAGATGGGAAAACGAGTATCCAAGGTGATCCTCGCAGCGGTCACCTGCGAACTGCCTCTACGGAACGCAACAAGAAAACAGTTGATGAGCTTAGAGAAGACAGGCGTATCACTGGGATGAAATCGCTCCAAAACTTGCAGTAGGATATAGTGCAGTGCAAGAAATGATATAAAGCTTAGATTATCTAAAAGTCTGTGCCCATTTTGTCCCACGTTTATTGACCGGAGACCACAAACTTCAGAGAATAACCATCAGCCAAACCATCTTCAGAGATTTCGAAATGAAGGTGATGTTTTTTTGACGAGTATTGTGACAGGCGATGAAAGCTGATTCCATTATTACGAACCCGAAACAAAACACCAGAGTAAGGAATGGCACCATTTGGATTCGCCATCGAAGAAGAAAGCGAAGACAGTGCGATCTGTTGGGAAGGTTATGGGTAGCGTCTTCTGGGATGCATAGAGTGTCATTCTGGTTAATTTTTTTAAACCTGGACAAACTATAAATACTGCCCGTTAAATCCAGACCCTTTGGAAGTTTCGTTGTGCACTGTGCGATAAGCGCTCTGAAAAGATCATCCTGCAACAGGATACTGCGCGTCCTCACACTACCCATGTCTCAATGGAGAAGATCAAAATATTTGGATGAGAAACTCTTCCACATCCTCCCTACAGTCCCGACTTAGCACCCTCTTTTTGGTTCTGTTAAGGAACAGATGCGAGGCCAACACTACGAGACGGTGGAGGATATTCAGAAAGCAGTGCGTCAGTGTCTTCGTGTAGCTGGAACGGAGCTCTATCGTAAGGGTATTTTCAAACTTTCAGAACGATGGGGAAAATGTGTGCAAAGAAATGGAGAGTATGTTGAAAAGTGAAAGAAAAGTCTGTAGATTACGATGATGTGCTTGGTTAATCTAAAAAGATAAAGAGGTTTAAAAATTGTTCCTCCCTACTTTCAGTGCGACCCCTTGAATCAATGCTAGAGCATTTTGGACATTTCATGTAAGAAAGAGTTTCATTATGGTATGCTGGTACTTCTGTTCCTATATGTCTCCCATGATTAATGTACTATAAAGAGCTGTAGAAAATGCGTCCTAACATGGAAATAAAGCGTTTCCAGGTCTATGTCCATATAACATATTTTCTTGTTCTACGTATGAGGAATGTGTCCTAAACGTTTGGCCGTAATTTATTGTTACACGTGGTATCTGTATAATATTGTAATGTAATGTTCTGATCAGTGAAACGTCGTGTAACAAAGTTTCTAAATCACCCTCATATATCAATATTCTCCATTTAACACTGCACTGCTTTAACTGCTTTTCTTTATCGAAGTTCACTGGCTTTAAACCTCCAGGATTTGATCGTAAAAAATATGTGTACTATATATTACATGAGAAGGAAACAAATGTTCTGACACAATTCTCTCCAGCGTTAAAACATGCACAATTTAACAAGCGCATTCCTAAATAATTAGATAAATTATAAAAATAAAACAGTGAATATAACGTCATAAGCAAAAGGAGCATTAGGATATTTACCTAATAAGATTTAAATTGACAAATAGAATTGAATACCAAATTTACTCTAGATCACTCTTAAAACAGAATAATTATAATACCTGCATTTAAGAACGTTTAGCAAAGGAATTCCATGGAGTTTCTACTTTAACGAAAACCTTTCTTAATTACCAAGTTAACAAAATACATGGACTACTTGCACAAAAAAGGGAAAAAAGTACTAATGTAAAACAAAGAAAAGTTGTATACCGGAGAGACATCGTTCTGAAGCCACGAATAAAACTATAACATAGGACGGTAGCTAGCACGATTTCCGAACCAGAAAGCCCGATGTCAGCGAAGAGGCTGGGAAGGCAATCAGAGTCCTTTTTCATAAAACTTACAAGTTCTTCCTTACAAGTAACAAGTTACAAAGCTGATTTCTGTTTCATAAAAATAAATAAATAAATACAAGCTACAAATCATAAATGACATTTCATAATTTACAAGTGCATTATGTAAGTGAATTTCAAATTCTATTTCGTAAACCGAACTTTGTAAATATGAGTAAATATAACCAGTATAATTTATAAAGTGTCTTGGGGATTGTAAATCCATTATAAATAAAATGTATTTCAATTTAAGAACATTTCAAGTTAAAGTTATAGTAAAAATATTGCAAATATATTTGTGAATGATTTGATGTCAACTTTTCAGATCTCGGTATTGCGTATAATACTCCATGGCGCATTAGAAAACATGCTAATAACGTTTAAAACCCACTCTAACGTGGAGTTTGTAAAATATTTTGAACACAACAAATGTTTCAGAATGAGTTCTATAAAATACAGGCCCTATTAGATTAAATCTCACACTGTCTGATGCAACCTACAGTAAGGAATAGAGCCCTAAGACCAAAAGAACACTGTGTATTTATATTTCTTGTTTTGGAAATGTAGAATAATATCATGCAGTAGGTGACATGTACGGTTTTTCTTCATCAAGTGTTTGTCGTGTTGTCCACCGCGTTACAAAAGCCATTATTTAACTGCATAGAAGTTTCCGTTGTTAACTGGCCGAATTCAATGTGGTCACACGTTTTTAGAATGATACGCATCATAGGATGTGTTGATTACAGTTTAATAAATATTGATGCCTCTAGAGAACATGAGGTAACCTATGTAGGCTATCATGGTAAACATTCAATTACTTTTATGTC
This sequence comes from Metallyticus violacea, assembly GCA_030762175.1. NCBI lineage: Eukaryota > Metazoa > Arthropoda > Insecta > Mantodea > Metallyticidae > Metallyticus > Metallyticus violacea. The sequence continues at coordinate 91,224,380 of CM060845.1, forward strand.
AGTTTGTGGTTTTTCATGCTGCAAAAATCTAATTAGCTAAGTTAGGAAATACTTTTACAAGTGCAACTACTTTCCAGATTTTCTTTTATGAAACAGAAATTCTTTAACTTGTGATTTGAGAGTGAAAACTCAGAATTTGTAACTTGTAAACTTTATGAAATAGGAGCCAGGTAGAGAGAATGTTGGCACATGTCCTAACCAATGAACAACAAACACCTCTATGCCACCAGGTAGATGGTGTTTCCAAAAATGTTTCATAAAAGCGAACGCCATAATAGGGAAGATTAGGGGAAAGGTAAAGAAGAATTAAGTAGCGGTACATATCACATACTCAGGACAGTTAATTTCCTTCAAGGACAAGACGGAAAACGAGATAAACAGAAGCATGGAAAGTTTTGTGGTCCCTTCAGTTTATACTTTCCGACAATAAATTCGGAACGTTAGAAACCTGCATGTACCCAGTAGGGTGCCAAACGTGATCGACTACAAAAAACAGACGAATGCACTACAAATAAGTCAAAGGAAAATGGAATGCAGGATATTAGGAATAACAATAAGGGACAAAATCCCCAACGAAAATTTAGTCCAAATAATATCAACAACAGATAGGCCAGACTGAAGTGAAAATGTGAAGGCCACATAGCGAGGACGCAGGACGATATATAGACGTATTAGACCACCATGTGGAACATGCACTTAGGCAAACGACACAGGGGCAAGCCAAGGCGGAGATGGGAAGACTTCTACGCGGCATAGGCAGGCAGACAATAGTCCAGAATAGCAAGAAGCAAGAGTTCATGGAAAATCATCGAACATTAACTTCAAAACGAGTGATATCTGATGAATAAAAGTATAACATAGTGTAGGTATACAGAGTAATACTACTGTATACAACCCTAATGCGGATTAGCTCATCGCATTAGTGAATAAGAGCTACTCTCTTGTAGGACATTCGGGCTTATTATTATTATTATTATTATTATTATTATTATTATTATTATTATTATTATTATTTTTATTTTTATTATTATTATTATTATTATTATTATTATTATTATTATTATTATTACATATCACAGTAGGCGTGTTAACTCTGTACTAATATGGTTCGTTAAACATTTCTGTTAAAACTGTATCAGATACTTCATCATAACTAAATTGCATAGTCTTTTTTTTCGTGAGAGTATAATTCAGAGTAAAAAATGCTTACATGACTTTCAGATATTAAAATGTACTGTTTTACAAGAATAACAGGTCAGTCAGAAATTTTGTTCTTTAACTTACTAATTGTAAGCATATTAATTCCTTTAAAACTGTGGTTACTGATTTCACGAGCGGGTAGACGAGCTTCACCTTCCTATATTGAGTACGACTTTCTACAGCAGTGACTATCAATTCACATTACTGAATAAAACCGTGGTTAGTTGGAACAAGATCAAGCGAATAATTTTTAGTTCCAATGTTAATGTCAAGGTATTATACTTTGCCTGTTAAAAATATGGGTACAGCGAAGTCTTTGAGTTCCTGACGAGCAGAGTGCGGCTGCTTATTGCACCAAGACCTATAACGCACGTGCAGGTAGCAGCTTGTAGTTAATTTACGGAAGGCTTTGCCAGGGAGTGATTGCGTGTTCATATGTTACTCGTTGCTTTCATTGTGTGTAAATTGTGTATCAATTGTTTTAGTTAGTATGCCAATACATTAACATAATCTTGAAGAAGGGATTTTTTATGTACGATACGGTGTTAAGGCGATTCTCAGGAAAAAATCCTGGCAATCGTGTTGAAGGTAGGGTCTTGTTAAAAAGTTACGGGAAACGGAATCTCTTAATGACAAGAAACGTGTTCCGAACCGCCATGCTCTTACTGGATGAAATACAAGAATTTACTACGCAGATGCCGACAGAGTATTGCCGCTGAAGGGGATAATTTTCAGTATCTCTTATAACATAGGTTTGTGCTTAATATTATCAATTTTAAATACAGCATCTCTTATGGTTCCAGAAAAATATAAACGCCAACTTTACGCGCGGTAACTTTATCTCTTTTTTCCAGTTGCTTCGGCTGCACTTCCCCAGTAAGCAACCCGTAACTCAAATAACTTCACTGTACATCTGACACTGCTCAGCTTGCCATATTTTGAATTGCACATGTGGTATACCTTTAGAAAGTTGAATTAATCTTGATTCACTTTGCACAACAACACGGGAAAGCTTTGGAAATCTGATTTTATGTGACCTGCGATGAACATAGCTCCATCTCTTGACCACCAGCTGATGTTTTGTGAAAACGGTGTCGAGGAGAAGCTATTTCGTTTGCTAGAATCCTATGTCGCTTTCGAACAGAAAAGGGGGGGGGGACACCGACAGATAAATCTATGGTATGTGTACAAAAGGAATAAGCCCCTCTGCTACAACCAGCATTCCTAAGTATACTTATTTTAGAGGAAATCTTAATTTTAATCATGTCTACTCATCTACTTAAAGTTTTTAAAAATGTAGTAATTCTCTCTTTTTTTTTTTTTTTTTTAGATTTTTTCACTAAAAATACAAATATTTTCCTGTTTTAAACAATTTTTCAATTTTTAACAATAGAATTTGTTTTATTTCTCGCGAGGTAAACACTGAATGTGCGGAATCAAGGGCAAGGAACGAGGAAGTGTAAATGAAACACTTTCAGCGTCATCATATTCCTACACTATAGTTCCCTTCTCATCCCAGGAGTGTAGGTTTTCTGAACTGAAGCACGTGCGATAAACATATTGAACATCTATGCAGAAAGATGACTACTGACAATGATACTTGAGACTAGTGTTGCATTACCTAATAGCATACGTCCCCCTCCCGCACTACCCACTTACGATTTGTTAATTTCAACGTCACTAGTTCGGTGTCGGTCAGTTAACAGTTTAGCAGATGAAATAGTTCACGTGTGATGACTATGAGAATGAGTAATTAATTAATTTTTAAATTTTTCAGTTCTATATTATCAATGCTTTTACGTATTTTTTAAGTTTCTAATTTTACAATACAAACCAGCAAATAATACTATAAACATGAGTTCGGTACCGAGAAAGAAGAGAAAATATTCACAAAATTACAAATCTGAATGGGGAAACGAGGAATCTTTCACAGTTTGAGTTATGAAAAGTGTGAAAGGGAATTTGTTTGCTTACTGTAAGAAAACAGAAATGAACTGGGAGTGAAAGAATTTTGGAAGTCTGTGGTCAATTAAAAATATTCAGATAACAAACTATTATTGCCAAATTTTGCACAAATTGGTTTTGTGGACGTTGAGCCTTCCACATTCAAGCGCCGCTGTAGAAAGAGTTTTATTTTTCCTTCGGTAATTACGATAAAAACAAAAATTATGAACAGGCTTTGCACTAAAACGGTGAGCGAACTCCTAAACACAGAAACTACTAACTAATAGCGAGTATTATTCGTTCAAAGTAGACAATTCACTGACATGGAATGTGAAAATGTACAGTCATAACGGCAATAATAAAGAATAAAACTTTAGTGACAAATGAAAGAAAGAATGTTTCCAGTTTGTAAATATAAGGTACGTTATTAAAAATATAATTTTAACTGTATATACTATGGCAGATCCTCACACCCACCATGCCCGAGAATAATTGCCTTTAAATAATGTAAATAGTAATAATTATGAAGTATATAGCTCTTAATAACAAACAGGGACATTTAATGTTACGAAAATATATTCATGGCTACCTGAACGTATGACTATAACAATAGGGAAAATGCCATTGTCATTTTTTGTGTTTCTTCTACTGGTGTCGGTCCTGGTGGTGTAGTGGTTACCATACATACTTGCCTTCTAAACCCAAGATCGCGGGTTCGAACCCGGCCAGGACCGATGGATTTTTCCGGGCGGAAACAACCCTGAGTATGGCTTCCTTCGGAAGGGAAGTAAAGCCGTGGGTCCCGTGTCGTACATTTAAGGCATGAAAAAGAACCTCAAACCTGAAAGGGAGGCCTCTGAGCAAAATTTGTCGGCCGTTTCACGCCCTGAGTTGAATGGGACGCTGATGACCTGAGCTGTTAAAGGGCGTCCATAAATAAACAAATCAATAAATTCCACTGGTAATGGCTGGAGCGGTGGGTCTCTCCACTATAACAAAGCTAACTGGCCGAACAATAGATCCTTTTGTATCTTAGTTGCTGAAGATGCTTCAAAATTCGTTGAAGGAAGAAGGGGAACAGGTGTCGGCGATAACGTCGTCACGTCGTATGACCAAGGAACTTACCAATAAGGCGTCAAAGGGGCGAAGAATTTAAAATAAACGCGTTTGGGAACTCAAGAGCTCGTCAATAGTATTTAAATATTTCAAAGGCTCAGGAAGCCGTGGGCGCTATGCTGTAAACCCCACGTAACGCTTTGTAACTACGTGGCAACGTTTTGGAGTTCATATATAGGAAAAACAACGAAGCAAAAGCCCCTTTTTTCCAGTCTTACTTTCGGCTCATTCTTACATACGTTTTTTCAGTCTTATATTCGGCTCATTCAAATATGTGATTTTTCATTCATACATATATTTCGTTCGTTCTCTGATGATCAACATTGCTTTACCAGGAGCGGTAGACGAGAGGCACACAGATGCAGCATATGTAGTACGCGCGTCGTCTAAGTCGTAGAGATAACGAACCAGGTGGCCGATAACTAAGTGTAGTGAGATTAAACATTTCAATGCGTTCAATGAAGAAAGGTCGAGTGGTTTAAACCACTTCTTTCCATCTCCTTCCTCCCGTGACCAACAAAACATAAAAGACGACTTTGGGCCCCCGAACGGCCCTGTCAACATCAGCATATAAAAATCGCTTCAATACCTATAAATTTTAATGGATTTAAAACGTTTGGAAGAATAATAACCATGGTCTACTTAATTCTCCTCTGATTTAGCACTGACATCCGCTCTATTTTCAAAAGCATGGGTTTGTAACACTGGCTACACCTGCAGTAGACCTGTAGCGTGTGCAACAATGCTACCAGCGTGGTTCTAAAATTCACCTTAAGCGACTTTGAAATAAAATTTAAAAAATACAGTTTTAACTGTAAGTGTTAACAATGGCATGTAGATATGTTAATGTGTATGCAGTTACAATATAAATGCATATTCTTTTCTCGAAGAGTGAAGCGAGAGCTCTGAAAGGTTTAGGCAAAGCATTATAATGGTATGTGTTCAATTTTCCTTATTATGGGTAAGATTCCCGCCTAACTGTAAAGCAGTGAAAAGTGTGAAGATCGTTAAGTTTCACTCCATCCGCTTTAGGAAGGATTCTGACCAAAATAAAGCGCTTTAAACTCTTGAGGTGGCTAAATACCATCGTCGGGGATGATCTAAATATTTCAGGAACAATTAACTTGCACATGGGATAAAATCTAAAGGGTATGTTAGTTCCTCCCATTAAAATTTCATTTCCTTGGAGATTAACCCTTTCGTCTGCAAATTATTTGGTGATCAAGACTCTCGTTAGGCAGGAGACGTCTTGAGCAAGGGTTATTTTTAGAAGAGAAAAACAATACTATGCTGAAAGTTTATTTAATTTGAAAACGAGCATCAATACAACGTATACGCAATCCTAAACAACTGTTAATCATTTGATGTTGCAAAGTTTTTCCGATCTTCCTCCCTATTTTAGTTGTACTTATAACTTTCCGTACCCCTTTTGTCACTTCGGCCCAAATACTATCTAAGCCTTCTTTCGTCAGATTTATATTTTACATTTCACTTTTGATGGCTTCTGGTTATTTTTGGCTAGAGTCGTTTGGCTTAATAAGAATATTAGTTTGAAGCCTCCTTGGTTCGAGCTTGTTGGTTCAAGTTCTACAGGTAAATGCAACGTAGCTTTTGCAGACCTGGTCCAGACAAAATAAATCAAACTTAGGCAATATGTAGTTCTCCTTTCCTTGTATGTCAATCAATTAAGTATATTTAAATAAATGTTTCTTTTCCCATATTAAAACGTGTATACAAAGAGCTAATCAAACGCAGGATACGTTTGAAGCTCCAATCCAGAAGCAGCATTTCTGTCACAATCACCAAACAATAATGTTTTTACTCGCATATGAGAAGTCCTCTGTTCAATTCCTGTTGGGCCGGTCATCCTGACCTCGGGTTTCTTTTGTGGTTTTCACTAGTCATAGGCGAATGCTGGAATGAGTATTTACATTACATTGAATGTTTCGCTCTTCCATTTCATATTATTTTATCCCCTTGGTTTTATTACAGAGTCGAAAATGCCTGGGCAGACTGGCTGGCGCGGTGTGATGGTGGCTTGCGCTTTGTAAAGGTACGGTTTGGTTGCTTTACATTAGCTGATGAAATTTCCCAAATACTCTAAAAATTTACGTGTTTTATGAAAAATAATAGATTTGTTGTACTTGTATTTCGTTGTTCGTTCATTTTCGAAGCAAGCTTTGAACTCTGTACTTTTTGCCAAATTAAAGTTGATAATATTCGAATCGCAAGTGATATAGTACCTGATTTTTTTCTCTTAATTTTTTCGTCCTTGATGAATAAACTTAAGTGTCCAAGAAAATTTGCACTAAAATATTCCATTAACTTAATATTATTATTATTTCATTCTTTCGAAAATACGCCGGCAATCATTGTAGTACATAATATAATTTATTTCAAGACGTAATGCAATAATTAAATATTTAGAATCGCAGCATGTGCATATAGCTTTATGCATAAATTATAGGTATCCAAAACTATGACTTTTAAAAATGGCTACTTGTATGGCAGAGATTAAAAATGATACTACAGTGGGCAATAAATACAATTTTTTTTTATTTAGGAGTAACCATTAAAATGGGTGGGAAATGGAATAAGCACTTGTCTGTTATTAATTATAAAGCACGGGGCAAACCAAATGAGTTACTATGTGTTCTAACTCGCGCTGCCGATAAACTAGTAGATGCACTAGAAAGGATGTACAACTCTATGATTAAATCTATTCTGCGATACGAAAGTGAAATTTTGGGATAGGGGAGAGTTGCACATGTAAATAAAATACAAGTCAATTTTTGGAAAAGGGTTCTGGGGGCTCTGCAAAGGAACGTCAAACTGTGGGGATCATGAAGGAGGTGGGTTGTTTTGAAGATACAGTTAATAGTAAAACTAGGACGGTGAAATACTGGCTTAGAATAATTCAGGGACACCAGTTCACAATTCGTGCTAAATGCTATAGATACGAGATGCAAAATATAACACCAATGTTTTGGGCTGCAGAGGTGGAAAGAGGATTCAGGGGAATTGGTCTAGATTCAATATGGCAAAGGGGCAATGCAAATAATAAAAACTTATGGAAGAAGATTAAAACAAGACTAGGTGATATCAACATACATAAAATCGAGGCAGAATGTAACACGAAAGTTTACTTGAGCCTATCGATTGAAATTAAACTAATCAGGGGTAACGAGGTACATATGCTCGTTCTAAGGAGAAAGGCGAGATCAGGAATGGCCTGGTTTGGACGGGGAAGTTGGAAGATTAAAATAATAACGGATAATTCTGGTAGGAGAATCTGCCCATTTTTTGTGGGGGGATTGAAGCAGTAATTGTTGGCTTCACCTCTTTAATAATTTACATTATCAGAATTGTTAATTTCATCATGTATATAATTAATTCTTCTTATCCCATTTGCTCCATTGTATATTAAATTAAATATTTCTAATGATATTGTTGTATGCTCACAACGGGAATGTATTCATATTAAGTATGCTATTTGTAAATAATCAAAAAGAATGTGAAAATGTATATTACTTTGTATTCTGTGACTGCCATGGGTGGCCGAGGTCGTTAAGGCGCCGACTGGTGAGCGGAAGGTCTGGGGTTTGAATCCCACCAGGACCGTCCTACCTGACTGAGGTTTTTTCCAGGTTTTTCTCATTCCTCATAAATGGCAAATGTCGGGTAGGTGCCCTAAACTTAGGCCTGGAACATCTCCTTCCTAACTTCCTAAAATAAAAATATTATTTCCCAATCGATCATTTCAAATCATATATCATCAGTGTCCACCGCCTGTGGTGCCTCAGCAGTAAAAACGGGCGTTAAACACTATTCAAAAAAAGAAGAAGAAGAAGAAGAACTCTGAACTTTGTATTTCCAGTTAGCTAGAATTGTATGAGATAGCCGTTCATCTCTACCGTTAGGTTTTGGGGAAACTTTAAACAAAGGAAAAAAGGGTCACTTCAAGGTTCTTCTTTTGTACACAGGTTAGAAGCTTTACTTTGTTTGGTCGTTTAAAAGGAGAAGTTGTTAATAAATTGTCGCGTGGGGAAAGTCGCACAAACGTGGGTGTAGAAAAGCACGTAATATTTAAAGAGTCGACAAACCGCCGGGGATTTAAAAAGCAGCGAATGGACAAACTGATTCGTTTTAAGAGCTAAACAGTCTTTAGCCAATAAGAATTGGGGATTCGAGAAAAAGTGCTGGAAACTTCTATTACTGTAGCGTCTCAACCGCTTGAATTTAAAAATAGCATAAAGAGGCAATTCATAGGTCTCAGAGACGCACTTGCAGCATAGATTTGAAAGAGGTAGGACGCGTAACTTGACCTTTAAAGTTTGGAGTTAGAGGGCGTAATTTGAGTAGATTCAGAGGAGGCAAGATGCGTCATTTTCAAGTATAAATTCCGAGCATGCGTAAAGTACTGCGTAAATAGTGACAACCTTCAGTGAGTGTTAATGATAAATTGTAGTGTTTGAGTGGACTTTCGTGTATAGAAAGCAATATTAATGAGAGTATGTTTTAGACAAAGGCCATATGCAAGAATAGAGAATTTTGCAGTAACGAGTCTCTAACACAGTTGGAATATAAATATATATATATATATGAAGTTTAATTCATGAAGCGTCTTCTATTGTCCCAGTATGTAAATGTCAGGAAATCCAACACATCTACACGGAATGGTAGCTATTCCTACTTGTAACTTGGAGTAACTACGTACGAACTAGAGTCGAGGCATCTTCAAGACCATAATCGTCAGTGGATGGGAGACAACGCACAGTTGGCCCATGCATTAGCGGCCCGTACTACTTAATTATTCCCAATTAATTATTCCAAATTCAGAACCAATCTCTATCTCTATCAAATCAACAAACGTCATACACCACCATTAAATAATTAACAAGCCATTCAATCAACCCATCCACACGCAACTTTAAAATTTTGTTACAGGATGAGGAATGGGTACATATTCTGGCCGAATGTATCCTTTGTGAACACCTGAAAAAACGCCGTTACCTGAAAACTTTTATAAGGCAATTAGAGTATGTCTGGCATGCTGGGTCTGTTTGCAAACCACACTAATTGGTTGAATATGTGCATTTTCATAGTCAAAGTGCGGTAAGCTAAAAACAATTTATTTTCCGTTAGAATGCAAAAACAAGTAGAATTATTAATGATGTAATACATCTGTAAATATCGTTTTTCCCATTTTTAATGTTTATTTATTATTAATATTGTTATTTTGTCCCTAAGGTAATTTAATCTCATAATCTTGTATTATTATTTGTTCCTCTTTCTAATTGTATATCACACTGACATATGTATCGTCTACGATCCATGCATAAAATATATTTGTAATGTGCATATAGAATTTTATAACAATAAATATACACATACTACTGTTACACATGTATATTATTGTACAACTGAACAAAAACTTAATGATTTTATCTTTATAGCTCTTAGCAGTAGCTATCCATAACCCCCCTTTAGAGCCCGCTTTGTCTGCCTAAGTGTGTGGCTTGTTAAAAGCAAAGCACGATGTGGTGCCAGCAAACGACAGCTGGATGCCACCGCTATATCCCATGATGGCGTTATGTTTTATGATAATCGTTTCATCAATAGATAGGGGCAACTAATGACTCCTTCAGTCTTTTTATACCCATAGGAAGAAAGAGATAGAGAGAAAGAAACGCGATAAAAAGAACCCCAAATCAAATATAATATAAGAAACAATATATTAGGAGACAAAATTAATAGCTCTAAAATGAGGTCAGCTGTCTGTCGTCAGTTTAATGCGTCATTTCGTCACAATCTCCTTGATGGATGGAAATTAGTCAACCAACTGTATACAAAGGTTGTGTATTCTCATAAAAGCATTTACTTCTATACGTAGCTTAATGGTTGAAGTCAGTAGCTTAATGGTTGCAGTTAGTAAAAAAGGACATATTTTAACATTGCTGAGCAAAAAAAAAAAAAAAATAAGTTGAAATTTTAAGATGATCTGTAGCCCGTTTTCTGTAAAAATGAGAAAATTAAAAAACATAATGTAGTTAGTCCATAGTTTCCTTACGTTTCGCAAAGTGTTTTAAACATACGCGGGAATTATTATAGCTTTGAAAAATAACTGAAAATTGTAATTTTTTATATTCACAAGGGTTATATCATGCTGAGGCACCAAACGTGATGGACACTGGGGGATACATGAAATTGGGAAATGATAAATTGGGATAGGGTGTCTTATTAATGTAAAAAAGGAAGTAAACGTTTCAAGCCTAAGTTTATGGTACCTCCACGGGAATTACTATTTATGACGACTGACGAAAACCTGAAAAAACTTCCGTCAAAGAAAGGTTTTGGCGGGAATCAAACCTCAGACTCTCCGTTCACTAGTTCATGCCTTAATGATCTCAGTCTTTCGTGTCGGTACTCAAAGTGTTGTTGATATACACGAACGATTTATACAGCGTATTTATAAAAGTAAAATTCGTTGAGATTTTGGAGGTTTTTGTTAAGAAAAGGCAAAAATAAATAAATAAATAAATAAAAATAAAATAAAATTTGGAGTGTTCCAAGTCAATATTTTACAGTAGGCTGATCGTTCAGCGCAATGGAATGAGAAAATGAATAAAAATAAATATATTGAAAATGTTTCTTGGTTCTTGAATTAAGTTACATTACGATCACACAATTAGAGCTGCATGTGTAATAATTGAACTTAGTAGCACAATCGTAGGCACAAGCTGCCAGTCACTGGGCAAGGCTGAAGTACCGAAATATCCCTCTCTTACCTTAACAATCCAACAATACAATAATACCATAAGGAAAATCGAGCTTTATTAGTAGTTAATTTATTTTTCTGTGCCTTCTGAAACACTTTAATTAAAAACGTAAATACGAATAAATAGAATCGTACAACCTGTCTGTAGCTATATGTGAGACAGACAGGAACAGACTAGGACCTTACCAGATTTTGTCATTCGTTCTAAGCTGGTATCCCAATTTCAGCGCTTCTTTCTAGAAAATATCTCAGACGCTTTACGGAAAGTAAAGTAATAAAATCAGCGTCTTTCCCTCTGTAGTGTACATCAGCTACTGCGCTGCTGATTGTCGAGAACAGTTTACAGACGACATTCAGAAAGCATTTCTGCAAATCAGGAACTAAAAGCCTACTGTTAACTGAATTAAATGTCGACACCAAATTAAATTTCCTAGCAAGGAGAGCTGTTTTGGAAGCGAAAGAAACGTTAGCGCTAACGACCGTTTTGTTTATGATAAGGAAAAGTGAGCGAAGAAATTAGATATCCTATGCAAGGAGCAAAAAGAGAAGACACAGAAACGCGAAGAGAAATAAATTCCGCTCATAAACGTTCAAAAGATGGAGGAATCGAGAAGAAGTCTTGCTAAATATGGAAATATGAAAACATGGTAGAGCGAGAAGTCGACCAATCAGACTGGCATTGTTGCGTCAGCTGCGAATTCCGCATCTCTTTCTTCGATTACTCTACGGAGATGTTTGTGAGAAGAGTTAGATGCTATTTAATCGATTTTATTCCATATTCCAGCTAACGCTCAAGAGGTATGTTCACGAAATAATAAGAATAAAAAGTAATTTAAATAAATTGTAAGGTACCTGGAGCAAAATATGATTAGAAGATATTAAAATTACATTTTATTCCATATTTTAAATCAGGATATTCTTTTTACGCATTTTTATATATTTAAATCAAAGAATGCGACCGATCATAAGCATCAAACCATCAATGAAAATATCGATCTTAATTTTTTTATCATTGATCGGGTTGATTGTTGCTTTTGTTTATTTAAGGACGCTTTTTAATATCTCGGGTCATCAGCGTGTCATTCAATTTAGGGCGCGAAATGGCTGATAAATTTTGCTCAGAGGCCCCTTCTTTCAGGCTAGAGGTTCTATTACATGGGACCAACGGCTTTCCTTTCGAAAGAAGCCATACTTAGGATTTTTTTTGCCAGAAAATATCAATTGATCCTTGTCAGGATTGAACCGAGATCTTGAGTCTACAAGGCAAGTATGGTTACCATTAGACCACCAGGACCAACGATCGGGTTAGATTGAAACATATTTATCCTATAGATTTCTCAAAATTTTTGTTTACCATATGTTATTTCACTAATATACTCACAGTACTGGCGAAAATTAAAGCCAGCAGTCTGAAAGTCCCCAAAGCATGACGCACAACTTCCGAGCAGACCACTTAGACAATAACATAACAAGGCGACTAAGCCTAGTAGCACCTTCTTGGTCTAGTGGTTAGCGTTGCTGAGTGCTGGCCGGGAGATCCAAGTACAATTCCCGGCAGTCGCTTAAAAATCTAAGTTAGAGGTCTGGAACGGGATCTACCCAGCCTAGTAGGACAATTGGGGAGCTGCCATATGGAGAGGTGACGTTCTTCGATCATGGAAGCCGCCTGGTAGGCGACCGGCGGGGTGCTGGCTTGCTAATTACTTGCCTCCTGCAATACCGCCACATATCAATGAGGTCTTAGACGGAGGTAGAGAGTGCCGTGGTCGTCGCGGCAGGCCAAGATTCCCCTTATTAACCTTATAAACTAATTCATGAAAACGATATCAGAAAGCGGTAAAAAGCAATATCTAACCATTTTTATTCAAAATTTATTTCTGCCACTTACTATTGAAAGACTGTTGCTAAAACAGTCTGTAATTTATGTTGTGAATTCAGCTAAGAAAACTATACAAAAATTATATCCTTTCCTGATTCATGAAACTTCCTCTATAGGGAGATGTGATTAAAATGAAAATGTTAAAAAAACAGGTGATACTCAATGCCATGGTGGTGCTAAAGTTTTAATTATATTTTATTTTATATTTAGGTTAATCACGACTTGGAATAGTACTTATTTGTTTAATAACATTCCTTTTCTCTTGCTCTAATTGTTTTAAATATATAAAATTCCGAAAATAATCATGTGTTTATAAATATTAAATTGAAAACATATTTATCTATTCCAATTTAAGTTTCACCTCCAGATCTAAATACGGAGACCATGAGTTCGTTTAGGTGGCCCCGTATGAGCTACCGCGGTTTGAATATCGTATACAGGAGAAATATCCTCCACGAAAGACAGACTTATTTCAGATTCATTTGGCACTTGAAGCACTTCAGTTTCGAACTCAAGATTTAGCTCGCTCAGACTTCAGTTTACTTAAGATTCAGACTCCAGACTTAACTCAAGACGAACACTTCAGTTTCTGACTTCAGATTCCTTTCTTCACTTCGTTCAGACGTTCATATTCAATCTGCGTTCAGGCAATTGGTCAGAGAGTACTTTAAAAAATGTTCACTAAACTCTCCGGCTATCAGCCATATATTTGAGCACTAACCTCGTTTCTAAGGCAAGGTATGATGAAACGTCTTGATAAAATGCAATCAACAAGCTCCAAAGCAGCAACGTGTGATTAAATGTGCAGTTTCCCTTTCTTTCCTTGTACAGTGATGCAAGGGTTCACGAAATGGCGGAATCGGGCCCTTGTGTTGATGGACTATCGTGAGGGGGGACTACGATTAATAATTACATCAAGAATCAACTACGGTGAGGTATCGCGACCGGCAGCTTTTATTTGGCGTTCAATTAGCATTGGGCGTCTGCCGCCTCTGCAAGGCACCGCCTCAACAGTTAATTTGTTATTTTGCTAGTGAACACGAGAAGTTTAAAATAACAAAATACCAGAAAAAAATAACTCTTCATTGTGACAGTACAATAAGAAATAGATATACCTGTCATATAACATCCGTAAATCATTGCTAAATAATATCAACGTATTTTTCTCAATATAAACTGCATTACTATTACACTTTGCTTAAACTAAAATGGACAATTGGATAATTAACAAAGCTGAAAAAACTGAAAAATATTTTGCTACTTTCTTTGAGTATACCACCTGATCCTTGTATGGAGAATTACAGCTGGGGGAATATCATTTTCTAAAAGTCAGTGCCTGTGTTGGTGCTGATATTATTCGCATTCCTAATTCTCCCTCTTTCAGAAAAGAAAGAAGCATATGAATGGAATTAAAATAAAATCAATCAAATATGCAACTGGTGCATAGAAATTTCAAATATTTGCAGTACCGATTTTGTCATAGCATTTGTCTTTGAATAATCTTTATTTGTGGCATTTTCCTACTTTATCCACAACCAGGTATAAATATTTCGCTCAGCTATGTCAAAGTTTAACTTTTTAAGTATTTCACATCTTATATATAATTTTAAGAAAAGTTTGATTTCAAAGACATCAGTCCTCAAAACATTCCAGAAAATTAGGAAAGAGAGGGTCTTATTTCAGAACTAAAAGTATAATATAAAGTCGAACGCTACAACAGATTACTAAGTTTAGTGGCTAGGTAGAAATACTTCACGTCAAATAAAGTGATATGAAAAATAAATGTATTAAATTACTGCAGGTAACAGGTGCCATGAACTTTTTTTAAAAAATGTTAGGAAATGAACATTTTAAATTAAAAAGTTATTAAATGAGTACGTAAATGAACCCAAATGTCTGATAAAATAAATACATAAATGACTTCGGAGTCCACAAAGCTCATTTACTTACCATTCATATTTTCAGGTAAGAAAAACTCCGAAAAACCCTTACACAGGCAAGGGATTAGAATTGGTACTTCCTATTTTGAACGCAAACATGCTGACCACAGACCATAGATCATGCATGGATCCATAGTTACACTAATACTTCTGTACGGACCTAAAACCTGGACATTAACCGCAAGTATTACGAAGCAGCTCATAAAAATATGTTCGAACTTTGGTGAGATATATTCTATTTTTTCATAAAAATAAACAAGGACTTTCGTCAGAATATCCAATTTAGACATTATAGAAGTTAAAAATAACTTACTAAAAATCCATCTGAACTGTGTCATTATAGACGATGAGATTATAGAAGTGTTGGAAGACCAAACAAAATATGGGCAGATTTAAGTGATAAATTGCGGAGACAGAACAGATTAAAGGTTCAAACCGTAAAGTTATTGACTATTATGATTATGATAATATGATGACGCAAGGCTATTTCTTGCTTGAAACCACCAAAGTGAAATACTGAATACTTTCTATTACATTTTCACAAAAAATAAACTAGAGTTACTGCTTCATTTTGTCGGAAGCATTAATTTATACCAATAGTGGGAATATAGTTCTAAACTGGGAACAATGTTTCCCCCACGGGTCATAAATTTTAAAAAATGTTTCCCTCTCCATATCAAGCACTGTGGTTATACAGTTTTCCTTTTATTTGGTTTTTAACCAAAGTTATCCATTTCAAATGTAATATTAATTCTAAAACCACAGAGGTTATGCTGCATTGTAAGTGTATTTTAAAAGAACAATAATGTAGAAACCTTAAGGAAATGAAATTGGGATATAATTATTTAAAAATGTACATAATTTTACATAATGTGCTCTATTGCCTCCGTCTCCGTATTGTAACCTTTCTGTTTGACTTGCTTCAGAATATTTTTATCCTAGACGTGCAAATAACTAGCATCTAATTAGCAACATTGAAAACTGCGGAAATATTTTAGCCCAAAAATATTGAAAATTCTAATACAACATGGTATGTTTTAACGTAAAATGCAACTATAGTATAAGGAACATCATTCCTTCTGTAGGATAGTGTGAGATAGGGATAAGAGTATTCCTTCCTCAACAATGAAAGTAAACTGTACATAAAACGCTGTTTTTCAAGCGAAAGAAAATGTCAAGTAACAAGGAAAATGATGCAACCCAAAAAAAAAAAAAAAAAAAAAAAAGGCGCGCATTATTAATTAACAGTTGCAAGTAAAATTACATAAATGTCTAAAAATATGATCACAGCGTTTTTACATGACTATTATCAATTTGTGGTAGTTTATTATCTAAACCCATAACCAAGTTATTTTACTGACCGTTTCAAAGTACTAGATAATGATTATATACCTCACATTAAACGTATACAGAGTGCCCCTGAATCGCTGTCCACTTTGTTCGAAGAGAAAATCCAAATGACAGTATAATGGATGGACAGTCTCTACTGATTTGCCATTATATTGAATAAGATTACTTACTTCCCTCCTTTCAGATTTTTATTTAAAGCCACCTTTCTGGTATTGCTAACACTGTCGCTTAATACGAGGCAATTATTTGGTGAATTAACTTTGATTTTGACATCGCCGTTACTAATTAGGATCCTCAATATGGGTTAGGTAGCAAATTTGATTTACATAACCTAACCGCAGATATGGTTATCGTCGCGGATTTCTAATGGAGAGGTCCCGTGTTTGAATTACCCTCGCCCTCTATGGTTTTTTTAGTTCTTTAAAACATACTTATTTCTACGTGATTATGTGTATTTGTAGGCCTTTAGAATAATTTAAAAAATACGCTTCCAAAACATTCCCATCGTGTATAAGCCGATGGTTCTCTCGTACAAGAGCATTTCGCAACAGAAACGTAACGAAGATGTACTGGACGAAGAATAACAGCGCTGGTACAAATAATCACAGAGGCTGGAGGAAACCTTTCAGCTGTAAGAACACTATAACTAACGGTTTCCGCGACTTCGTTTAACCTCGCGTCATGTCTTCCGGAGCACCAACGTCAACTCTAAAACTAGTCCGTGCACCAGTGTTTAGATTGGCGTCAGGACATGTTCTCGCTATATTTCGCGGAAACCCCCACGAGCATCAGACAAGCTTTAAGACTAGCAAGACTTCCATTCATCGAATACTCCAAGGAAAGAAGTGGCATCCATATAGTCTTCAATTGGTTCATGCGTTTGCAGAATATAACTTGCAAAGTTGAATATCTTATTGCAATGTGATGGTACTCTAACATGAAGCAGGATTCCCTAGCTTCCGAGAAAATAATTAATCTAAGGTATTACATAATTATTATTAAGGCTTCACTAATTAATTCTAAACATTTTTATCAATCATTCTTATAATTAAATCAGAAGTTTTAGACATGCTTCAGAAATTCAGTGGAGGGCATTTATTCAATATATATGTAACTTTGTCTAAAATATAAAGACTGGACCTCACGACCTCGGTTGTTCCCTCTTACACAGAAGGACAAATAGGACCCATCCAAGCCTGAAAGAAGCAAGGCAATAAAAGTCAAATACCAGATACTGTTAGCGAGAGTGAAAAATAACCGTGAAGCAACCTTGAAAAAAGATGCAATTCTGACAAAACGTAACGGGATATATTTGTCAAGCAAGAGTAACATGGGGAAGAGTTAAAGAGTGAAAGAGAAGAAAAAAATAGAAAGCGTAAATATTCGTTAGTGGGGAATTGGCGCTAAAAGTATAGCCAATGAGAAACGAACCAAGAAACGCGTGATAATTATGTAACCGATTAGCACGTAGAACGTAATAAGACGCCGCAATAATTTAAATCAAAAATGATTGAAGGCGCATAGAACTGACTGACTGAACATTTAATAAAATTCATGGGAGAACCAAAAATCCCCATAGTAGCATGTACATCATCAGCTGTGGTAGGCGTAATTGTATTGAGTTTTTGTAACCACCGGAGTCCATGATCAAGTGGAGTTCGTGATCAGTAACTGTTAACGAGAGTCGTAAGATAGCAGTGGCAGATGTACAGCAGTAAAAGCGAGTAATTAAGAAAGATTTGTTGCGATCTTCATCTACAGAATTCCGTAAATGGGTGGATTATTTTAAACAGACATAAGCAATTCAGTAGTATTAAGGAAGTGATTGGCGTTCGCGTGTGTCCGCACCTAAATAGAAAGAAGTAGCCTAAGAAAAACTCTCAAGTGTTTAGGCCAGCTGCATATTGTATCGTAAGCAGATTCGAGAGGATTTTTCAAGGTTTTCTTCTGGCGAGCAAAAACTTGGTATAGGTATAAAGAGATTCTTAGATTTTTGTGTATATAGAGAAAATAAACATTACTGGAGAAACTTTCACAAAATTCTTTATGTGAAGAAGGTGATGTCCCCCTTCCATAGCCTGTCTCCCTGGTAACGTAACATACGTTCCTAAAATCTCTAATGTGACCCTCTAATTGACTCTCATGTGCCGGCGCTGTGATAATGACATGGTGAACACGACATCATCGAAGCAGGGAGACTGAAGAGGGAGGAAGTAAAGCCAGCTATAACAACGAGAAGCCACAGCCAAATACGAACTTGCATTTACTTCCACTTCCTCCTTACGTCCAAATGCGGAGCTTATTAACTGATGGGCTTCTTGTTTCTCTGTCCTCATTGTCACAAATAATAACCTGAGATCCCATTCTAATAAATCCCACCTATAAAATAATCCTTCATGCTCTAAATATCCCCCCACATTTATAGTTATCCCCCATCGTAATTAAAAACCGCTTCAAACAACAGACGTATTTCATTCGCCAAGTTCTTTGGTCAGACAAAGAACATTTCTTGATGTTCCTGCAAACTCGTCTAATGAACACTGATCTTGTAGACGATGCGCCTTTGCAAATGGCTACAGATGGATGGCGCACCGGCTCATTATACTAGCTTTTCTTCGTCTCCCTATCTACGGGGGTGGATTGGCCGCGGCGGGCCTGGCTCCCTTGTTCGTCGAACTTCATACCCATATATTTAATTCTAAGGGGAACACCTAAAAGCGCAGGTCTCCCGCAACAAGTTACAATACATTGCCGTTTCTGTGTCTGGTATCTCCCCTGTAGCCTCCCTGGGATGAGTAACTCTTGCAATAGTGCTCTCAGAATCACTGATGCACGAAAACCTCCCCCACCCCAACTTCAGGTCATGCGGCTTCTAAGAGGAATTTCACATGGTTATACTTGTCGACAAATACACGTGGAACGTTCGCTATTCCACAACGCCAAAACATTGTTAAAATATATGATCAAAATGAGTCATACGGTCGCTAAGCACTACGTGAAGTGTACGATGGCGTAATAGTCTTTGTAAGAGAAAATTACGACGTTTGATCGAAACATTCGAGGCAACTTGTTCCGTCACAAACTAAACATCTTATGTCAATGATACAAGATTTTAATTAAAATAGTCTCAGTTCATGAGAGTGCAGGCGAGTATCCATTGAGATAATTTTTTCACCAAGCACAAGATTGGGCCTTTAATGGACCACAAGTTGGCGAATTTTGCTTAAGGACTTGAAGTTACTCCTTTAAAAATTGCTTTAACTGAAGAACGAAAGTCAAGTTACTATTGATTGCTCCGTGTACTCTGGGGCAGTAATTAAAAGAGAGTGTGTGTGTCGTCGTTGTCGTTCACTACACCACCACGGTGTGCACGGCTAGCTCACAGTTTTTTATTATAGCTGGATTTTTCAGATTGATACTGCTGGGGTGGAAGGAGTGTGAATTTAAATATATCAAACTCACACTGGATAGTAATCTACGAAGGTTACTAATGTCTTGTCATTAACACACTCTGTACATTACCGCCACGGGTGGCCGAGGTCGTTAAGGCGCGGACTCGTGAGCGGGAGGTCTGGGGTTCGAATCCCGCCAGGACCGTCCTCCCTGACTGAGATTTTTTCCAGGTTTTCCTCAGTCCTCATAAATGGCAAATGCCGGGGAGATACCCTTAACTTAGACTTGGAATGTTTCCTTCCTTAAAAAAAATCCTTTCCCAGTATAATTATCATTTCATCTCTTGTATCATGTGTTCACCGCCTGTGGTGCCTCAGTAGTAAAAATGGGCGTTAAACACAATTCAAAAAAAAAAAAAAACTGCACATTTGCTGATGTAGATTGAATACGAGATAGACATGACGGAATTTATATTTCTCTTCCAAAAAAGTGCTTTAGTGGCAATGTTCCTATCATGGTTGTTAATACCGACAATTGATTTTATTCGATACTCCACGCAAATTATTTTTTTTAATACTAATAGATATTTAACGCGCCTTATTTTATCTTTGTCATGGTATAAATCATACAATATATTCCTATACGGATATTAATGCGAACTTGTGACTCTTATTATTCATCACGACTGATAATTTGTAACTTCTTCCCACGAAATATAATTCGCAACAACTCCCTACTAATATTAAATGCAACTTCTCTCTACGGAGTACGAATCACGACTTTTCCTCGTGGAATACAAAGCACATCCTCTGCCCACGGAATACAAAACACAACTAACTAAATATTTTGAAATATAAACCGTCGCTTATTACAATGGATTGTAATAATAATATTCATTACAATGAATTGTTTTCAACATAAGTATAACTAACTGAATAACATTCGTTAATTTCTATTGACTCTCAACAAAGCTACCTGTCTTGCGTTTCATTCTTGGTACACATTATGATGATGACAATGCCAATTCAGGCAGCAAATAGCACAGGTGTAATTCACTTTCGGAATTCATAGATAATGAAAATGAAAATGAACGTGGCAATGGAGAAATTGGTGAATTGAACAGCTGAGAAACCGGAGTATCTGAAGAAAACCTGTAAGAGACAGGTCTGTTCATTACAAATTCTACTTGGGGTCACAGACATTTTTTTTTAAAATTTTTTATTTGCGGATAAAGGAAAGGAGCAAAAGAGGACGGTTAGTGAAGTCCCGCAGTTTGCACCCTCGTTAATACGTGAGGCTTGAAATGCTGCCGGCGCACGGCCGGGAGCGGTCTCATAGAGTTAATCCGGAAGTCAGACATGGCCGAGGCCCTGAATGCTACCGGAGGATTAAAGGGGTGGGATGGGTTGCATGCTTTTAATCATCAATTAACAAATTACGAACGATTGGTAAACAGCGTTATTGATACTGATGTGCAAGGTTTTCCTATTCCAAGCTTAAGCGTGCTGGTTTCGTAAACGAGTGTGGTGTAAGTCTGATGGCTGTTGTATCCTGAGGTCGTGGATGAGTTGGCAACGCTTTAGGGAAAAGTAGTCCTCGCCTGCTGGCGTTGGATGTGTAGCTCCGATACCGTGGAGTGATTTGTAGAGTCTTGGTGTCTAGAAGGAGTCGATTAAGGTTCTCGAAGTATGTGAAGCTGCTGGTCCGTAATTCAGTGAACGCCTCTTCCAATCGGACGAGGCGTACTGTAATAGTTTCAAGAGATGTTGTGATCTGTTCAAGTAGACTGTCGTGCAGGGATGGTCTGATGGAGGAAGGCATCTTGGGCGTCTAGGCGCTTGACAATAGTGTCACGGCCCCTACGCGTCAGAGCAGCCTGCTCCTGGAATTGCTCCGCGAGAGAAGAGTCCGTTTAATGTTGCAGGCTTTCGATGCTGTCTGAAGTTTGCATGTTGGTGGCCTGCGGGCTAGTAAAAGCCTCTTCCAGTTGGTTTAGTCTAGAAGTAGTGGTGTCCTATGCTGCTGCTAGCTGTTGGTTAACTAGGCCTGTTTGTTGCAGAATAGTATTCTGTAGGCGTTGATGAGGCTGGTTAGCTCCGATATTGCTTCCGGAATTGTGCTCAGAGTGATGCGAACAGCTTCTGTGACCATAGATGTAGTTGGTGTGCACTGGTTGTAGTTGGCAGTGCGTGGGCGGTAGTTGATGGGTTGTAATTATGACTCTCGTTATGGTTGTTGTTGTGGTTGGGGCTGCGTTGGAGAGGGCAGGCGGCCTGGCCCGTATAGTGACTGGTGTCACCGCACGAGGCACAAAATCTGCGGCGGCGGGCCAGGCCGTGCATGGTGCAGTTAGCTGCAAGAGCTGCAGCCCCACAGTAGTAACAGCGCGGTAGTTTTGTGCAGGCTTGTCCCGAGTGCCCGTATGTGCAGCAGCGTCTACACGGGGGATTGCTACTGCGGAGGCTGGGCTCAAATGTGAGACGATGAGGTCCAATGGTTATTCCGGCGGCGATGGCTGCCTTACATTCTACTAGCTTTAAGAAATTTAATCGGACCAGAGGAGTCGCGCCTCTTTGCGAATATATGCGGATTGCATAATATGCAGAAGGCCACTGCCGCTGCATGGCCCGAAGAATGTACGGGCAGGCTATGCTCCGGGTCCCAGAGATAGAACCGAGTCGTGCTTTTATACCTGCGACTGCCGGGACCTGGTCATTAGTACATAGCATCTATAGTGCTATCTAGTTTATTGATTCTTAACATATTTACATACAAGCGCCGCTGTGGCGTATGTTCAACTGCAAGTATCAATAAGTGTATTTGCATGTTAGTACCGCTGTGGAGCACGTTCAACTACAAGTATTATTAAGTGAATTTACATGTTAGCGCCGCTGTAGCGTATGTTCAACTACAAGTATTATTAAGTGTATTTACATGTTAGCGCCGCTGTAGCGTATGTTCAACTACAAGTATTATTAAGTGTATTTACTTGTTAGCGCCGCTGTAGTGTATGTTCACCTACAAGTATCATTAGGTCGTTCCTGGTGGTGTAGTGGTAACCATACTTGCCTTCTAAACCCAAGATCGCGGGTTCAAACCCGGCCAGAATCGATGGATTTTTTCGGGCGTAAAAATCCTAAGTATGGCTTCCTTTGGAAGGGAAGTAAAGCCGTGGGTTCCGTGTCGTACATTTACGGTACGTAAAAGAACCTAAAGCCTGAAAGCAAAATCTGTCGGCCGTTTCACGCCCTGAATTGAAAGGTACGCTGATGACCTGAGATGTTAAAGAGCGTGCATAAATAAACCTATATATATATATATATATATATATATATATATATATATATCATTAAGTGTATTTACATGTTAGCGCCGCTGTGGCGTATGTTCAACTACAAGTATTATTACTTGTATTTACATGTTAGTGCCGCTGTGGCGTATGTTCAATTACAAGTATTATTAAGTGTATTTACATGTTAGTAAATGTCGCCCAAAGAAGTAAATTGGTCATGTTGGAATAAGGAGGCTATCAGAAGAACTGCAATTAGATATTCTGTGCATACAGGAACCATATTGTGTAAACGGCAAACCAGCACACATGTCGACAAACTTTAGAATTATAATAGATAAAGGAAACCCTATGGCAACAATAGTAGTTATTAACTCGGAAATACAAGTGGTGAAAATAACGCAATTAAGTGATACACATACAAATTGCATAGAAATAGCACTAAGAGGGAAACATTATGTTTTAGTAAATCAATATTTTCAGTTTAGCGAATGCATAGAACCATATATAAATAAATTAAGAGAAATAGAAAAGTGTTATAATTATTCTCCAGTAGTATATATGGCGGATGCTAATGCACATTCCCAATGGTGGAACAGCAACTACAAGGACAAAAGGGGAGAACTACTGGAGGAGGTAATAGCGGAGCTACAGCTAAATGTAGAGAACAAACCATGTAACCCACCAACTTACAGTAATAGAGCAGGAGCTACATCTAACATAGACATCACATTGACAAATAAAAGAGCAAGCAAAAGTGTTACAAATTGGAAAGTAGGTCAATCACTGACGTCAAGTGATCACAATATAGTTTATTTCGAATTACAAATTAACACAAACCAAGAACAAAGATGGAATGAGAATAAACGACCCTACAATATAAAGAAAGCAAACTGGGATAAACTAAAAACGGAATTTAAATTGCCTACAATGCCTAAACCTCAAGAGGACTGTAACAATAAAGCATTAGAACTAACCAAAGCCATCCAAAAAGCTATGAAGTGCAGCATACCCAGAATTAATAAAAAACATAACACTTCACCAACATTTTGGAACAATAATCTGTTAAAATTAAGAAGATCAGTTAGAAAAGCTAGAAGAATTTATCAGAAATCTATTATTGCCTCAGAAAGAGAAAATAACTTAAATAAATATAGAGAAATTAGGAAAAAATACAAGGAAAATATAGAAGAATATCGCCAAGCTGCATGGAAAAATTTCGTAGAGATAAACCTTTCCAACAATATATGGGGTACACCTTACAAGCTAATAATGGAGAAAGTAAAAACCCCAGAAATAATATCCACTCTGGATAAACGGGAGGATAAAATGACTGTCAACTGGATAGACTCTATAAATCTCTTACTTCTAAAACTACTACCTAATGATATTAAAGAAAATGATAACTCAGAACACAGAAAACTAAGAAAAGAACTCATTACTGTAAAAATAGATGAAGGTGTCATTTTCCCCTACCATGAAGTTGAAATAAGAAAAATTATAAAGGAATTAAAGAAGAATAAATCACCAGGACCGGATGAAATAAAGTCGGAAGTGCTACAACAGTTGGAAGATCAGATTACCCCGTACCTGTGTCAATTGTTTAATAATTGTCTATGGCAGGGAAAAGTGCCTTACTGCTGGAAGGAAGCGAATGTGATCATTTTAAACAAAGGGGCTGACAAAGATCCCACGCAACCGAAATCCTATAGGCCTATTTGCTTATTAAATGTTTTGTGCAAAATCCAAGAAAAACTTTTGAGCAAAAGAATAGATGAATATAGATCAATGATTGGTATGACCAGCAAACAGTTTGGATTTAGAAAAGGCAAGTCTACAGAGGATGCCATAATCGAGGCAATAGAAACTTCAAAAATAACCAATAAAAAATACGTAATAGCAATATTTTTCGATATTGCGGGGGCGTTTGATAATTTATGGTGGCCAGTACTGTTTCAAATTTTAAGGAAAAAGAAATATCCAAAATGCATCTATAATTCGTTAATAGATTATTGTAAAAATAGAAGAGTGTACGTTAAGGGTGCAAACCAGATCATTACAAAGGAAATTACCAAAGGATGTCCGCAGGGATCAATTTTAGGGCCGATATTATGGGACATATTTTTGGAATCTCTAATAGAAAAAATAGAAGGATTAAACAGTATAAAAGATATTATCGCATATGCAGATGACTTACTAATAATAATAGAAGGAAATAATAGAAAGGAAATTGAAAAGAGATCAAATATAATAACTGATCATGTAAACAACTGGTGCATAAAAGCAAAATTGGAAATTGCTCCTCACAAATCATCATATATGTTTTTAAAAGGAAACTTAAACAGAAATCCGAGTATTAAAATTAACAATAAAAATATTAAGAGACAAGCAGTAAATAAATATCTAGGTATATATTTGGATGAAAAACTAAATTTTAAGAAACATGTAGAAAACACAAGAACTAGAGCAGAAAAAGTTATGTTCAAGTTAGCCAATATTGGACAAAGATATTTTAATATACATGCTAACGGAATAAAAATCTATCACAATAGCATCTTTGCAGCCATATTAAACTATGGAGGAGGAGTTTGGGGGGAAAAGGCACGCGAGGTTCATTTTATACGTACTTAAAGAAGCTCCCAGAGAAAAATTTTATTGAGATGTACAGGGGCATTTTCCACTTCTCCAACAATGGGACTACTAGTAATATTGGGTATATGGCCAATTGATTATCTAGTTCGATTAAGAGCAGCCTCTTATTGGCTTAAAAAACAAAATAACTCAAAAATAATGGACATTGTTGGTAAAAAGTGTAGGAATAAAAAAGAAATCAAAGATTCTTTATTACAAATATGGCAACGAGAATGGGATGAAATAAAAGAAGGTAGAAGAGTGCATGAAATATTTCCATCTATAAAGGAAAGATTACTATTTAAGCACATTCATCCCAATAAGGGTTTAGTAACAGGCCATGGTCCATATTGCTCATATTTGCAAAGATTTAAATTACAAACAAATAATACATGTACGGACTGTAACGTAATCGATACACCGGAACATGTCTCATTTGAATGCCCTAAATACCAGTCATTTGTAGCAGAGGAAAGACGACTACTTGCTGGGAAACACATCTGGAACATCATGAGAGACGAAGATGATTTTAGGGCATTGAACGAGCTAACAAATAAAATATCATGCAAAATGGCAGAAGAGTATAAAAACGGCAAAAAACAAACAAGAGAAAAAATCCAAAGGCCAGAAATGGTATATTCCCCTAGAGGATCCGAGAGAATCAGGGAAAGGCAAGAAAGATATTTACAACTAGAATTAGTTGAAGAAAAAGATGATAAAGAAGATAACACCCAATTTGAATAAGAAGAAGAGAGCAGAACTGACAGAAGAAAGGAATAATGGCAGTTTTCGGGCGGAAACGAAGCAGTTGAGAGAAGAAGTAGACAGAGGTCAAGAGAAGGAGAGAAGCGAAGGAAACTACACTGTCAACACACCATGGTCCAGTATAGCTGTTGCTTGAGACCGGCAGCAACTCCACTGATGTCCAGGTTCCGTTGCCAGGAATTCCAGTGGGAAGCAGCCCGGATACCGAGCGTTAGCAGAAATGAAGACGCATAGAGTAAATTGCATAATAATTGTAAATGAATAAAGTTTAAATGTAACAACTGCTACTGGGTACCAGTTGCAATTGTAGATGTTATTATAAGTCATAGTAAATAGCCGTAGTGCTGGATTCCAGTACCGGTTTTGTTTTTGAAGTTTTAATTTTGTTTAGTCATAGTGTTAGTAGTGTAGATTTTAAAATCTGTAAAATTTAATTGTAATTTAAATTGTATTGAAAGATATAAGAGGAATAAATAAATGAAATCTGGAGTATTACGTCCTGATGTAGAACCAAGATATCAGGATGTAAGTATTGCAGAATTAAAATTAAAAAAATTAAAAAATTTACATGTTAGTGCCGCTGTAGCGTATGTTCAACTACAAGTATTATTACTTGTATTTACATGTTAGCGCCGCTGTGGCGTATGTTCAACTACAAGTATTATTAAGTGTATTTACACGTTAGCGCCGCTGTGGCGTATGTTCAACTACAAGTATTATTAAGGGTTTTTACATGTTAGTGCCGCTATGGCGTATGTTCAACTACAAGTATAAGTGTATTTACATGTTAGCGCCGCTATGGCGCGCGTCCCTTCCACGTATTCCTCTCTGTATCGTTTGACTGTGGCGAGCTAATCCAAGCAGTAACGGGGTTGAGCTACAATAACAATAACTAGAAAAGCAGAAAAGGATAAAACACTTAGAAAAAGTCACAGATTAGTAATCACTATATTTCGAACTGCTTCAGTTCTAATCAAGACATTATATGCATATATATTTTATATAAAATCAGTAACCCACAGTATACGACTTTAATTTAATTAATATCAATGAGAATATAATTAAATAATCTTAAACACGTATATTAAAGTATTACAATTAGTAAAATTTATTTTCAGATTTTAATGCATTGTTTTCCCGAGATTTACACTCTTTAAATATTTCCACAACCTCTGTAATTGAAAGTTAATAAAAAAAAACGCAAATTTTGAACAGTTTCTGAAAACGTAAACACAGAAACTGTCCTCATAATTAAACATTGCTTTTGCGTAAAACATATTTATAGGTTTATTTTTTAATACACATACCTCAATAACATAGTTTAACGCCTTTATGAACTTATTTTAAATATTTTGCAACAAGTCTCAATAAGTTTGAATGAAAACACGAATTCAGAGACTTCTTGAATACACATTAAGCACTGAAAAATAGACAACCAATTGCAAATCTGAACAATTAGTTAAAAACAAAAGGGGAAAAAATCCGCAAGAAGGCAAATCAAAATCAGCGTGGAAAATAAGTCAAGTAAATGGAGAAAACGAACTAAACGACAGAGAATGAAGCAAGACAAAACAAAGAGGAAGGTGGCGAAGCAATACAAGGCAAGTAAAGCAAGCATAGCCAATAAAATAAAGCAAAGCAAACAGAGAGCAGGCTTCCATCTGCGGAATCCTATGGTCTTGAATATTAAAGAAATATCTTTATCCAAGATTTCTAGAGCACGAATTCCTTTTTATCTTTCTCTTGGAATAATAATGGAAATAGCGTAGCGGGAGCAGAAAAGACTGAACTTCTGTCTGCCAGGAAAAAGAAAAATCTGACAAAGCGTGAGCGGGATGTTATCAGAGAACTCATTAGCCCACTTCCCTCACCTTAAACAAACATCCGCTCTCAAACAAAGTGAAATTTTGAAATATTGCAACGTTTGCACTGCAAGAGTTTTGGCTGCGGCAGACCGAAGATGCGACGTAGGCACCATAACCAGATTTCCACGACAATCCATGAAAAAATGTATTTGTATACAGCGAGGCACCAAAAAT
The DNA here is from genome assembly GCA_030762175.1 of Metallyticus violacea. NCBI lineage: Eukaryota > Metazoa > Arthropoda > Insecta > Mantodea > Metallyticidae > Metallyticus > Metallyticus violacea. Next base: position 91,252,704 of record CM060845.1, read on the forward strand.
AACTACCCCACATATCTCTCAAATAATAGTTGCTATATGAACGGTAAGATCAGCTACAAATTAAGATTTAAAAGTGCATGTGACAATGCAGGAAATTGGATGTTTATTAAAAAGGCTGATACCGTCCTTGATACCACATCAATTGTGAAAAATTAATTAGAATATTTGTAACATTTTATTTGAGCTAGTTGTAAGTGAAGGGTTCTGTTATGTGTGTAAAAATGTCACGAAAAGCAGGAATTCTCGCTGGGGCAGCAGAGGAACTGTTCTGGCAGACAATAGAGTAAATGCTTTCTTTTGATCATTGGAAGGGAGTTACTTTTTCCCGGCAGGTATGTCGGCAAAGAAGAACGCTGTTAACACCTGTGCTACTGTTAAAGGACGTTGAACTCTAAGTATGGTAGAACTTGGAATTGAACGGTGGACGAATCGCCAAGTTGTTACGACATTCAGATAATCTGACTAATCAATAATATGAGAGTTGCATGATGTCGTCGATAACCTATAAGAATGTCTAAATAGAGTTTCTCTTTATCACCTGGTCAAGCGAGTCTTATTGAGTATTTAAGGATATGAAATCGCCCTTTTTGGAGAATTTAATTTTGGGAACTCGCACTGGAACATCAATGTTCGAGCTTCACTTCTGCTGGGCGTTTCTTCTTAGCAGTCAGGAAACTACTGTTTGTCAAGCATTATAGCTCCGTGTATCTGCCAACTGTCCCGAAGTCCCCTACTGCGATCCGAAGAGAAACGCCCTGGTATGCACTTGTTGGTTGAATAAGCGATGTCAACTCGCAGTTGAAAAGGTGTTTTTTCTCATCAACACATCAGCTTTAATTCCCCTCATTCAACCTGGCACTTTTCATTCCCCATAAGCAGGAACATCCCTGTAGATCGACAAGACCAGTTATTTAATGGTAAGCTGTATCTACATATAACAAAACTCCCATCACAATATTTCCGCCACTCAAACTCCTTCAAATTTTGGCCTACCAACGTGGCATAGTCAAAGCAATTAAGTTAACCCTCACGCGAGCCATTATTCAATAGCTCCTTCAAGGTACAAATTTTAATGGGATACAAGTAATAAAATATAAATATATGAACTAAATAAAATTGTATTAGGGAAGATGGAATGAACTCACGATGGCTGACTATTGTTGGATGTTAAAGAGGGACAATAAAGATGAAGGATGAGCAAGAAAATAAAAATAGGGGAATTTTAAAATTAATGCATTGTTTCTTTTATATATTTTGTTACAAAGTAGTTATAAAGCTATTTGATCAGGTCTTTAGGCTATTTTAAAAATGTGTTTGTAAAAGTCTGACGTAATAGATGTCAATGGAAATTTAACTAGAATCAGCATTAAAAATTTATTTATACACAACTGATTTTAAGAAATTATCTTAGAATGTTTTAAATATTGAGACAGGTGTATTTCAGTATAATTTTAGTAAATTAATTTTAATTATGCAATAAATATCGCTCCATAGTTACATTTGATAATGGCCATTTCGTCACAGAAAAATAAATAAAACAACTAAGAAGCGTAAAACATATTGTGCAAATAAAAAATGATGAAAAGCAGCGCTTTACTGAAAGCGTTATTGCTTGCAATAATGTTTAAATGAAATTAGTATTGGTATTGTGGGTTTACAATTAACGAAAATTAAGCTAGCAACTGCAACTGCAGCTCGTTAAAAATGTTGTTTAAATGATCGATCAGACTTAAACCCTTCATTGTCTCATATTTGCTTAAAAGGTTCTATTTTTTATTTGATCAATAACTTCGTTACACTTTAGCACTTTGCCGTAATATGAGTTAAAATGAGCATAAATTGTTCTTCACACAAAGGAAAAAGTAGAGTACATGTAAATATCTGTGCATAATATTTCCTGTATTCATTTCGATATTTGATGGGGAAACAAATGATAGTATTTACTGATTGTAACATAAAAAGTCAGTTATGGATCGACTTCCACAAAAAATACATAATGTAAAAGCAACAAAAAATGAATTTTATAGAAATTTATATGTCATAGTTATTCTGTCATCAATGTAGAATATAAATAATACAGCTCAAAGAAATAATTAGCCTGCCTCATGACTGCCCTACTGATATAATCTATGCTTTCAGGAACCGGCTATGCCTAGTGTTAGGACTGATCACAGCTGAGTGGATTTCAGCACTATATTACAGAGAGTGCCAAAAAATGTATACACACTTCAAGCAAAGAAAACCCGTTTTAACATAACAAAATTGAATTCAAATAAACAGAAAATGATGAGCATTAATCATCTTAGACTTTTACAGTTACAATAGTATCGGCGTCGATACACTTCTGAGTACGTTGAACTACTTACTGATTGAGCAACGTTCGCGAAAGTGTCCTCAGCGATTGCAGCATATGCCGTTTCAATTTTTTCCGAAGTGCTGCCATTGTAGCTACTACTGTAGTTATCTACAGTATACACCATCTTTAAGAGTTCCCCATAGGTTGACCGCCACGGGTGGCCAAGGTCGTTAAGAATTGGACTTGTGAGCGGGAGGTCTGGGTTCGAATACCGCCAGGACCGTCCTCCCTGACTGAGGTTTTTTCCAGGTTTTCCTAGTCCTCATAAATGGCAAATGCCGTGGAGGTAATTTAGGCCTGGAGCGTTTCCTTCCTTAAAAATAAATCCTTTCCCAATATATCATTTCATCTCATGTATCATCAGTGTCCATCGCCTGTGGTGCCTCTGGAACAAAAACGGGCGTTAAACACTATTCATTCATTCGTTCCCATAGGTGTAAGTCCAACGAGTTAGATCCGAGAACGCGGCTGTGTTCTGTACAGTCTCCATTGCCTTTGAACTTCAACAACATTCTCGGTTTTCCGGTACCACTTCAAACTTGCTTTCCGCTGCTCAAACGATAATCTTGGTTTCATTTTTTTGTAGCAAGGCTAACATAATGTAATGTGAGTCACATCTGTTTACAGAACATCATACAATAATCTTGCCTTATTTTGTTCATTGTTGATTTACGATAATCTTGACTTCATTTGTTCATTGTTGACTTACCGGTCACGTAGCAAGGCTATCATAATGTATGTGAGTTACTCTGTTTACAGAACATCATACTACACATTACTGTTGTTTTTCGGTTCAACTTTGAAATACATTAAATAGATATCTACTGTGAAAGTGTGTATTCATTTTTGGCACCTTCGGTATAACTCAGAAACTAGCAAGAGTGCAGAATAAACGTTTGCACCTCTGTAGGAACTCCCAGAAATAGAAGATATACGAGAAGTCTTATTTAAAGATTAAGTGTGATGCAGCGATCATGCACAAATCAGGATTATGGCTTCGTAAGAAATTGCAATTAATCTCCTTTGAGGCATGATGTAAATTACGCCACGCCTATCGAGCTTCTGTGGGTACCCTTTAAATGAAAGTTTAGAGAACACTGAAAAAATCTAAGGCTTTGGATTAGCTATTTAAAGATCTCGAGCATCATCCAGTCCAATATCATTGGCAGAATATCTAATAATATGAAATATTTCATTGTGTTTCTTAAATGCCAAGGGAATGTCGAGCAATTCAGAGTGAGAGGTATGGGATTCGATTCCCACTAGGATCGTCCTCCCTGACTGAGGTTTTTCCAAGATTTTCCTCAGTCTTCATAAATAGCAAATGCCGGGGAGGTTCCCTAAACTTAGGCCTGGAATACTTCCTTTCTTTTAAAAAAAAATATTTTCTCAGTTTATCATTTCATCTCATGTATTATTAGTGTCCACCGCCTGTGATGCCTCAATAGTTAAAACGGGCGTTAAACACTATTAAAGAAAATGTACGGACTATATCACGCCATCCATTTGTTTGAGCCTCGCTGTCCGAGACTTTGTGGTCCAGCAGTCGATGGTTGCATGATCAGTAGGACAGCTCACCAATTATCATTTATAAAGGTGAAGTCACTAGACGCTGTACAGTGTTAATTAGTGTAATCTCCTGTTTCCTTGATTCGCAAATTTAGTAAAAAAAAGTTATTTTCAGTAGCTTTATAAAATCAACAAAGTGTGCGGTAGACATCTTTATGGATAGCTTTCCTGGGACTGATTCACCTAATTTGTAAAAGGGGAAATCAAATCAAATTATAGAATCAGAATGGAACATAAAAATAAACAGAAAGGTCGCCATTTAACAGAGAAAAATTATAATAATTGTCACAAAAGTTTCAATACTACACATTATCTTACGATAAGAATGTGTGTTTCTCCTGCTTTGTCAATTTTTTATGCTAGCTGCTTTAAGTAGGTACTCTACCGTCGAGAATGGTATTAACTTGCTTCAGTAAACTAAGCCCAAACTAATGGATTGTATGCAAAATAATTAGAACAGTTGACTTTTAAAAAATCTGTCGACAAGTATAATTTCTCGTTCTTATAGATAATACCATTAGCATTTGAAAATAAATTATATTTTTTATTACTCACAAAACAATTAATTGTTTGCAGCGGTATTAAATAAAGAATGGGGGGGGTCAAATTAAATATTTTTATGGGAGATGAAACACAATTTATTGTTCATAAACTACCTATTCGACATAAAATGTACTGCCGTTATTTTCTGGAATATGTGCCACTTTCGCACTAACTATGACGATCTCACTGACGTTTCTTAATTTCATAAAGCCTGATCCTAAAATCAACTAATCCTTAGACGCAACTGAACTCAACCAATAAAGCTCTTCCACTGAACGGAACTGAGCTGACCGTACCTATCTTCCACACTGATAATGCCTCACACTGAATACTCACCCGAAATTGACTACAGCTTTCCACTAACTGAACTGAATGAGAATGAATGCGGGTCGACTGCCTATTCTTCCAACCAACAATTGATAGAATCTGAATAGACTGTCCCTGGGCCGCAAAATCGCAAGACTAAATAAACATGGCAGTCTGCCGGTCCCACGAAGCTATCTTTATTCTTTAAATATGTTTTTAGAAAAATCTAGAATGTTTTCCCCCATCCTTGTATCTGTATTGGGTAATTCGTTTCCTCCATTTTTTCTCTGCTATATTATTTGTCAAATGGCTTACGTGACTTCTTACATGTAACCAACATACGTATTACATGGAACCGTTAGAATCTTCCTTCGAGGTTATTCCCTTGTCTTTCACCCTCGTAATCGTCATATTCTTTATTACGTCTTCCTTGCTTTACAATTCCCTGGCAGTATACAAATAAACACCTCACTCAAGGATTCTCCTTTAGAAATTTCTCCAGAAAACATCGGTTTGCTTGGGTCATCTTTACAAATATTGTTACAATAGGCAACAGAAATTCCCAGGTCAGATTTTATGGCTGAGGTAGCTTCCTACACTCTTACAAGAAAGTAACATTTTACACACAATAATTCAACATTTGTTCAGGAAATAAAACGACATTACACTCATGACTATAATAAGGAAGTTACATAAAATAACTTGCTATAATTACTCTAATTAAATATGGGGGTGGCAGCTCATAAATATTGTCTCATGTTTAATAGTGTAGTTCCTGGTAATCGACGAACAGTTTCCGTAAAACAGGTCATCAATGCTTATTAAGCTGCCTACATCACTTCCGTGTAATTTAGCATAGAGTATTTTAATTGGTCAGCCTCCTAAATAATTAACAACCTTTCGTAACCTCATTGCTGATCCTTTGTATGCTTAATGAGGTTTCAGTTTGTGCTTCATGATTAAATTTCGATATAGCGTTCTATTATATTAATTAATTTAACAAAACATGTGCATGATAACATAACACGTCCATCCTGCGATTCCATTCTGTAAGTATTTGTGGTATCCAAAGTTATTACCAAAAACGAAATAAAGGTAGCCCTTTTTTCCTTAATGTTAGTCGCGCGTTACACAGCCCATGCCTACTGATTATGACAGAATGAGAGAATGTGAGCACGGTACCATATTGTTCATCTATACCCATGTCAAGATATAAACATGCACTCTATATTATACAAAACACTGAGATACTCAATTAGCATTTATTTAAAACTCTATTTCTAGAATACATAATGATTTACAGCGCATTCCCGCATTTCACATAAATTTCCCAAGTGACTCAGAACTAAATTATATATTTCGACTATGGGACTTGGTTACGATTTCAACAAAGTACTATACAACGTCATTTTATAATCGAAGTATTGGGCTATTACTTATAGAACCACAACAGCTTAGCTTTACTACTACAGCAGCTCCATTTTTTTTGGGCTCTGTTTAAATTAACGAAAGAATTTGGTAGTTTTAATCAAGAATCAGTTGCATCACGCAACTTGGCGGTGGCTTGAAATACTGCAGTTGAGAATATTACAAGACCATGCATATACGAGGATAGGTCCATAAGGTTCCGGCCTCGCTGATAAGGATTATCGCCTTCACAAAAGCCTTATCTAGTGTCATACATTATCTGTTAAGTAAATAGATGCAGCTGTAACTTCCCCCCGCTCTGTTCAGATGTTCAGATATAGTTGCATAAAGAAGGATATGTGTAGAGAATTGTGGCATGTTCAGAATGGAGTATCGAGATGTTATTAAGTTCTTCACAAAAGAAGGACTTACTCCCAATGAAATTAAACAGCGATTGGACGGTGTATATGGGGAAGCATCCCTATCATATTCTATCGTAAAAGAATGAGCCAAACTTTTTCGAATGGGTCGAGAAAGCATTGAAGACGAAGAGCGTGCAGGTCGGCCCTTTCAGGTGCCTGCACTCCTGAAAAAAAAAAACATCGCTGTTGTGGAAGAACAAATTATGGAAGACCCGCGGCTGCTACACAGATAGCAGCAAGGTTGGGCCTTTCTAAAACAACAGTCCTTCGAATTATTCGTGAACATTTAAACATGAATAAGGCTAGTGCAAGATGAGTGCCTAGACTTCTTTCCTCAGTCCAAAAGCAGCAACGAGTCATCTGTTGTCAGGCATTTTTTGAGCTCTGCCGTGGTAACCAGAGAGAAGTTCTGCAAATTAGTGTTACAGGAGATGAAATGTTACCAGAAAAACGTAATCTCCAAAACATGGAATGAAAAATGTAATAATTTATTTTCATATCCATATTAACAAACTATATAACTAACCGAAAGAACTGTGTACTGTCTGTCACAGCTGCATTAGAAGTATTTAAAAACAGAAAGACATACCTCCTGAAACCTTTTATTTAAGAGAATGTTACTTTTTCAAATTTTTTCAAACTAGTTTCAAAAGCAGTTTATTGATAACGGAAATATCTGAAGCGGTGCCCGGTCCCTTAATTTTTTCCCCGTTTTCCTCTTTTAAACTTAGTTATGAGTTCAGAATTACAATCCTTAAAATTATGGTGCAGAAAATCCCGGAACATAACACAAAGAACCTCACACAACAGCCGAAACGTTTTCACAGTCGTTTGTAGATTGAGATAAGAATTACACTATCAGCAGTTTCTGCATGAATAAGTAACATGTGTACAGCGTAGCAGGTTCAGATATTCAAATGGTATTTTGCAGGTACCTGTTTTAATACAATGTACGATAAACTGCGTGTTTTATGAGAACATCTGATAACCTATGTGAAATTTGAATGTGCCCTTATAGCTTATATCCAGATTAATAAAATATCTAAATTTATATATATATAATGAATATGAAGTTATTAGGCTTATATTAAAGTGTTGTAAATCCTGTCAGTGTGGGGAAAAAAGTATTAGATATTAATTCTGGCGTGCTGAATATGAGAATGCGGGGCCTAGGCAAGTGTTCCACCGAAATTCTATCGCCACCCAATCGGCAGCAAGTTAATTATACATAGTGCAATTGTTTTAAGATCATTTTGATTGGTAGTTTTCATAACTATCTTATATCTGCATTTCTTTCTTCCCAATTAAAAATGTATACACCTCAAAAAAAAACTTAATTTTATCATTAATAATAAAGAGATTAAAAAATAGAAACTGCGCAAATTGGTGAAGAAATGAGGCCAGTAAACGTCACGGATACCCAGGCCAACTACTCTCTGCCTAGATTGTATCGAGATCAGCAAAGTATCTCTTTTAAATTGAACATTTCAATTTGTAGCTCTGATGAAGTTTTTATGGATCAGGAGAAAAACAGACAATTTTATTTTATCTATAACTTGACATGTCTTGTGTTTACAGTAATATCAAATGGGCGAGACACTATTAACATTCTTATTGCATTAAATGAAATGGGAATAGTTTAGATTGCTGAAAAAGGTAAACTATGCCTATGTTTTATGCACGTAATTAATTTTGGTATCGAATATCAAATGTATTTGTTTAAGTATACGAGGTGAAAAGTCATCAGCTAAGGAAATGATTCTACACATAGAGAAAAATAAAAAATAAAATACACACTTTTAATATATGTTTCAACAAAAAAGAATAAATTTTGAGCATTTTTCACAGTCGGAGTTTTTCCTTACCCTAGAAGGTGAACGCCAGATAGCCAGGAACTTTGGGTTCATTTGCGCCATTCATGGTTTAAGGACACTCCCAGCTTCACCATTAAGATCCCCATTGGGACAATGTAACGGCGTCCTAAGGGCGTTTCACTATCAGAAGTCCACTACAATACCGCAATGCAAGGGGTAATGTCCAATAGGTCACAAGACAATGGGCTGGCGTTGGATAAAGTGGAGTGGTTAATCGTTCAGTTACAACGTACTGAACATACGCACGAAACCATAGAAACATTAATGAATGTTTAAAAAAATGCAATTATTTCAGTTTTATTGTGTTCCCCTAAATTATCAAATAAAATATTTTGTTTCATTCCCTTTTATTGAATTGTAATGAAAAAAATGTTTTGTTTTCTTTCACTGATAGTTCAACTATGAAGATTGTATTTATTTGGTCTTTACTTCCAATTCATATAAATAAATGTTTAATTGCTAAACGCTTATTTTCTTTCGATCAAATTTATTTCATGTTTAGGTACTTTCATTAAACATTTAAAATTTCGCTGCAAAGACTTGAAAGAATTGTCTAAGGCAGTGATTCTCAATCTTTTTAAGTCCGGAATGCACTTGAGGGGTATAAACATCATGGGATTCATAAATTATATTAGTGCACTCTAATACAGAAATTAAGAATTAATCCAATTAAGCAATAATACAATTTTATTAAAGCGTTAGCATTGAGAAATTTCGCGAGTCCCATCGGTCGAGAAACACTGGTCTAAGGAGTAACTGTCTCGGTATCAAACGATAATACTATTCCCGTAATGCAATTAGTGTAACGTAATCGCGGCCGCTTTACGACACTCCGTGCGCAACAAAACGGTCGATCATAATTCCCCTCCACCATGAACATCCTTAATACTCGCCTGCACCTACAAGAGGAAGTTGCAGTTGCTAGCAGTCTCCTTTTTCAAAACATTTTCCTACAAATCTATGAAAGATCGAAGGACAGTGTTTATAATATTTTTATTGTTCTCGTTCAAAGGATAACATCTACGATGTCGGTCCTGGTGGTGTAATGGTAATCATACTTGCCTCCTAAACCCAAGATCGAGGGTTCGATTCCGGCCAGAAATAATGTTTTTTTTTCTTTTTTTCAGGCGTAAAAATCCTAAGTATGGATGGCTTCCTTCGGAAGAAAGTAAAGCCATGAGTCCTGTGTCGTAAATTTACGGTACGATGAAGAACTTCAAGCCTGAAAGAAGAGGCCTCTGAGCAAAATTGGTCGGCCGTTTCACGCCCTGAATTGAATGGAACGCTGATACATGTTAAAGAGCGTCCGTAAATGTAAAAAAAAAAAAAAAAAAAAAAAAAAGTCTACGAGTATATCGCTTCCATCTGGAATAGCTAATTTCCAAAAAAGCGAACAATGATATACTTTAGAAGTACAAACTTGAAAACTTAACCCTAGCTTTTGTAACGTAATATTTTACACATTTTAAACATATTTATTTAATTTTGTATGAATTAACTATGATTTAGTTTAAAAAAAACAAAATGTTGAAGTTTCTAAGCCTTGCATAACTGCTTTCTGTTGAATCCGGAGGTAAGCAAATTCTATTGATTTTGACCACAAAATATAACAGCAACTCATCCGTTTGAATTCACATATATAGAAAAATCGAAACTGTGAAAAATATCCTTTGTTAACATTAATACAATCATTTAATTATTTCAAAAAATAATTTGGCTAATCCGTTAAGCAACATCTTTTGTTAATATTCCTCCTTGTCAGGGAAGAAATACACTCACGCTCATATTAATTCATATTAATTTTAGAGCATTGTCTTATACGAGGTTTTAGATTGGATTGTTAGGGCAGGATGCGGCACAAGGGCTGAGTGTTTGTGCCTAAGCCTCCAGTGGGTGCGCTCTGGGAGGAAGGGATGTAGTCAGGGAGACACCGGGTGACTAGCACCCAGGAGCGATTATGCAGAACATTGGGACATCTAACAACGTTTCAAGATAAAACGCTGCGAAGTCGGTGGAGATCTCCTGCAAGAAACCAGAGCACAAAACACCGTTGCAAGTTATTCAGCCCTCGCCTAACACTTTCGACCGACCAACGAAATGAATGAAAATTTGTGGAAAGGAAAGGTCCATCCCAGTATTCGTCTGCGACCACAGAAACTCACCAAAAAACCCAAAGTCAGGATGGGTGATCCCAAGAGGATTTGAACCCGAGACCTGCAGAATGCGAGTTCCAGATTCCACCCCTCTCGGTCTTATACGAGATTTGTTCCGGCTTAATCTACTTTTAGAGGTAGGAGAAAGAAAACAATATTGTCAATTTTCAACATATTCTCCGTTTACTTCAGCACATTTTCGCTTCTTTGAATTAGCATTTCTATGCCCTTGAAATAATAGTCGAAACTTATGCCTGCAAAATGTTCTAAATCGGCTTCTTCCCTCATTGACTATTTTTTTTTTTTTTAAAGCTTTGAAATAAGTTAATAACTGCTGGAGGCTAGATCTGAACTGGAAGGTGGATCGTCAAACCTTCTAAAATACACACTTCTTTGCAGCTTCTTTTATAATCTGAGCAGTGGGAACTGGTGCATTATCATGCAGAAGGCGAATATCATTGCCTAGCATAACCCGTTTCTTTTAGCTCATTCTGAAAGAATGTAAGCTATTGCGGTTGTGCCCATTGAAATGTTTTAATAATGTATCCAAATCTGCATCGATCTTCCCTACTAGGCTCCTACAATTTAAAAAAAAAAAAAATCTATACATATATTTCATTAACATTCTAGCGATCGCAATTTTTGTTTTTTCTCAACGAAACTCGTCATATAACCATTAATTAAAATGATTCTTCGAGTCGTTCAGCAGAAAAATCGGACTATTTGAGGTGGGGGTTGATATAGAGCGAATATGTTTTAAAATTTTGAAAAATCTTTATAGCCACCGCAATTTTTTGTTTGTTTTTTCTAAACGAAACTTACAAATTTTATCAAAATATATTGATAAAAGTAGTTTTCAAAAAACATGATAACCGGCCATTAGTAGAGGGGGGTTAAAACGAAAATTTAAAATCGCTCTATTAGCCGCAATTTTAAATATTTTTAAAGGACACTCAGTATATCGCACTGAAATAAAATATGAAAAATAGTTTCCGAAAATCAGTGAAATCGGATTATTAGGAGGGGTTTTTACCTGAAACTCATATTTTAAAAATCATTCTAGCGGCATTGATTTTTGTGATTTAATAATAATAATAATAATAATAATAATAATAATAATAATAATAATAATGTAAGTTTCTTTTTTGTAACACTTATAAGTTGCAAGATTTCTAATTTTGTTCCCTTAAAGCCACACAGTAATGCTATAAGTTATTTCATTTCATTAATTAATAAGGCCTAATTTGGATTTTATTAAAAGATATTCCATTTGGTACGGAATTCGCTTAGTTTAGTTCCTACATGACGGACATTTATTAAATTGTTGCTCGCAGTTTACGTAGAAGGCTGCAGAATCCTTCTGCAGTCTCAGCAAATTGTGGTCTTTATCCTTCTCTTTAACTGGACAGCGCTGGCATTTTTCGGCGGTACCTCGCCAGGTTTTTGCCGCTCCATGATCTCTCTTTTTGAAAGCGGATCACGGTAGAGTACCATATTTATCCCCTGTCACAATTAATTTCAGAACTTCCTGTTTGACACAAAGTCAAGAACCTTTCACAGTACTCTACTCGATATTATGTTTGGACTACTGAGGGAAGTCGCGGCACCCATCTTTTTCACATGCAGAATCCTAAAGACTAAGGCTAATCTCGCAGCAATGTTTCAGTTTTAGTCTCCTGTCACTCAATACTTCCTCTTCAACAAGAACGATGGGCCCGGTGTCAGCACCTCATTTTTCTTGTCCTAATCGGAACTATTTAGCCCATTCTTTTAACATTAAATACATCATCTAAGCGGTTTTTAATTTCTACGGTAGAATTAAAGATGTTATTACTGCGCGTTACTCAATTTTCTACAATATGAAAATTAACACACAGGCTCTCTCCAGCAATGACATACATGAGCGTTGCACGACCACTGAACAATAAGCAAAGATAATGCAATTTCCTGCGCAAGAGCCTATTATTGCGCTGTAGCTTGGTCAGGCCGTAAACTTACAGAACCTACTTCGTAATTAATTCAATGTTACAGACATGAGAGGAAACTTCATTTAAATGTTTGTGGCAAGCACTTCTTTCTGTGCAATAAAATACGTGGTTGATATTGTTTCTGAATGTGCTTCCATAAGTGTATTAAAGCTTAAATCTTCCATCTAAAAATGAAAAATTAATGTTACCCAGAATGGGATATTTACAAATAATATAAACGAAAAACTCCATCCTAGAAAACATGGTCTAAGAAGTCTTAATAAATGTTTAAATATCTGATTTTGGAATTTATTTTCTTCTATCATACAGCATTTTGAAACATAAATTAACTTGTCATATATGTCCTGTTTTTTCGATGTTCATCGAGCTTCCTTTTATCAGCTTGTGTTAAGTTCACGTTTCATGGCAGGAGGTAAAGTTTCATTAAGATACATATATTGTTTCATTTTCAGAACATTTATTATTGGTGAGTAGCCCATATTGCTAAAACATGTTCTATTAGAACACCTGCATATGTAAGCAGTATAAGCTCAACAAATGAAAACAAAGAGAATCTATCGTCATTCCTGAACAAATAAACATACAGCTAGCGCCACTGTGTGTGCTAGCCAAGTGGCCACATTTCCTACCAACGATAACCCAAGGCCGTTCTTTCGGCTCACTATGGCCGTCATTTAGCTGTAAGCCATCTGGTAGTATGGTCTGGCATTAACTGTAGCACAGGAAGATAATATTGTCACGCATGCCATCTACACAGGAATTTCGCTAATTATGAAGATAGCAGTTCAATACATGCGCGCGGGAGACAAAACACTGGAGTTGTGCGCATAGCGATGCAGAATGAAAAGGTTAAAAAATGTACCAGAAGCATAATGCGAGACATTTCGAAATTCTAAAGGGCTTTCATTTCGAAACTTCCCAGTCCGAATTACTACCCAACATTAATGAGAGGAAGGAGAAAGAAAGAAAGAAAGAAAGAAAGAAAGAAAGAAAGAAAGAAAGAAAGAAAGAAAGAAAGAAAGAAAGAAAGAAAGAAAGAAAGAAAGAAAGAAAGAAAGAAAAAAAGAAAAAGAAATTTGCTGCAAACTCCTGCGTACCAACAGTTTCGAAGGTAGAAAATGTAGACGGCATACAATATCTTTCCCTATATAATCGTGTCACTGTTGAAGCCTGATGCACTGTTCGTCAACAGATATTAAATGCATGTCTGCAAGTTCAAAAGATGTGTAACCCTACCCAGCGTTGCTTTACAGACAGCTATGTTATAATGAAGTACCATTTCGTTCTGCATCAAGAAATAAATTATCATAGACTCTACTAACTTACCAATAATAAACGACACCTTGCACATACATATCACAAAAATGCTAAGATCAACTTTGGGCATTAAAAGTTGTTGCCATATCCATTAAGCATTTTGTGTAAGAGTTAAATCATTCAAACATATTTAGATAATTTGTTTAAATAAAGCAATTTGTTAACTAATATATCTGAATGAACAAGAAAATAGACAAATCACCTAACCAAGGTTTTTCGATTTAAGTTGCTCAATATCTATAACTTTTGAGCTACGAAACCTTGTCTTACCACAAAAGCGAAACCCCCTCCCTCATGTCAGTTTTATATACGGGGGTCACTTAAAAAGTCCTCAGAATGAAGCAAAAAATAACGGCATAATTTTTCCAAATTATTCATATTTTTCAACATAGTCTTCCGTTACAGCACTTTGTCCACCGCTGCTCCAAAGCCTTTACCCATTCCTCCACGCCTATAAAATGCGTCTCAATACATCTGAAGATTTAAGCTATTCATTGGTCGAAAAAATGTCTTTCTACCAAAAAATTTTCTTAGTTTAGGGAACAAATGGAAGTCTGATGAAATCAAATCAGGGGGAAAAGCGGATATGGTAGCAAGTACTTTAATTAATAGATGTTGACTAATGCAACAACACATGCAATATTGTCTTAATTCAAGGTGACTTTCTTCTTCGCTAACCCGGTCTTTTTTCGCGAATTTTTGCCCTCAGTAAGTACAAAAGGTTAGCGTAATACGCTACAGTGGGAAGATAATTCAATATACCCTTAGCATCCACGAAAACGGACGCCATATTCTTCCTGACTTGGCCTTCTTCGCCGGTGGTAAAGGCCTCTATTATACAAGTATGGACACGCTCCATTTTGGGCCTAACCGTCTCTAATTCCCATAAGATTACGTGTTAAGTTTCTGCCGTTTTACTAGATTGTCATGCAGTTAATTCCTAAAATATTTATGTAATACTGTTGAATGATACCTTCTGCGTCTGCTCATATTTTTCTTTTTGCATTAGAAGGCCAAGGCAGATAGACAATACATACTTTTGAGACTATATAAGTTATAGTTATGGCACTTTCGCGTAGTCCGCATCCGAACTCAGCGGCCAATGACACTTGCCGGCAGAGGAAAAGGCTGTCATCGGTTAAAACAGAAATCGAAATATTAGACGTATGCCTTATTAGGCATTTCCTTTTAACACATGAAACTTAAAATGCGAATTTCTAATTACTATTCACTATTTAAATAATTTGTTGTAATGCATTTATTATATCAGTGTTGACATAAACTGTATAAGGCCCACAGTAAACCTGTCAGTTAAGAATGAATTATGAGAATTATAGACCTTAGAGGGCTTCCTAACAAATTCGATTTATAACAAAACTTTTATAAGAACAAAAGTCTCATTAAACCACACAATCTTTTCAACAATGAAATGAAATAAAAATGCAACAAGTTCTTAAAAAAATTATAACCTTACTTTAGGCTTCAAGTGCAGCTTTTTTCGACATTCCTATTACGTATTTTCACGTATGAAATCATCAGAACATAGGCCTTAAATTTAAGGCTGGTTATTCTATTTAACATCAATTACTAAGAAAACATCTTACGTAATACTTGCATAACACAGTTGAGAGTTCTTCGATGGAATCCAGTTCTTTCTTCTAATTTTATGAATCCAAATATTTCGCCTTTCAACATCGTATTTTTCTGAGGGAATGCGATTTAACGTGACGCCTTTCTTTCCTAGAGTTGTGCAACTAAATGCACAACACCCGCGGATATTAACTCTATTATAATAAAATGTCATTCATATAAGCATATGGCCCAAAATGGCGGCTGATGATGGCGAACCAATCACGGAGCTCGGATGTTGGCAAATTCCGCCGCAAAGCGTGTCCATACTTGTGTAATACAGAGATTTAACCGGTGGAGAATCGTTATGCTTCCATTGTTTAGACTGCTTTTGTTTCAGGTGTGATTTAGTGCACCCATGTTTCAACACTAGTCACAAATCGACGAATAAAGTCGGCATCTCTCTGCAAACAGCCAAATTTTGCTGAGAGATTTGCTCTCTGATTAGCTTTTGACACTGAAGCGGCACCATCTTGTCCATAGCATTTTTAAGCACAATTCTTCCTTCAAAATGTGAAATATGAGTTCCCTTAAAATACTCGGAGCTTCAGCAATTTGTATACCATTAATCGAGATCTTCCAAAAGCACGTCGTGTATAATATCAGCCTCCTATAATTTAGGTGGATCAACAAACTTTGGGAGTAGCGCCCGTAGCGCCTTAAAATCACGAAGTGCCCAAAGAGGAACTGCGGCTGTTGGTATTGAGCAAGGCACAAAGTACGGTAGCCATCTTTATATTGCATTCATTTTGTAATAAGTTTATAGCCACAGATAACACAAAAAAGCGATAAAGTTCTGTGAAGTAGAACAGTGATGATTTACAAAGCAGCGTTTGTTTGTTTCTCTGTGAAGCCTTTTTACAACCCATGTGGACCTGAGCTTTACCGCGACGATCACTGCGTCTTCTACCTCCATCACATGATATCATTCGTAGAGGGCAGTATTGCGTGATCAGCACGCCGCATCCCGCTGATCGCTATATCGCGGCTTACTAGATTGGAGATCGCCACCTCTCCATCAGACAGCTTCCAATTGTCCTCCCGAGGCTGGGTGGACCCAGTTCCAGACTTTATCTTGAAAAAATTCCTAAGTAGGTACCGGGAATCGAACCCCGGCCTCCCGGGCAGCAGTCAGTAACGCTAACCACTAGACTAATTACTCCTATTTGTATGTTGCCTGACTTAAATATGAAATTTAATAGCTTCCATGAATCATTACACTTTACATTGCTTTCCCACTGCAAAGAATCTATGAATCCCTTTCCAAAATAAAGCCTTGCTAGATAACAAAAGGTATAAGGATTTCCTGCGCTAAAAAACAGATAGTGTTTGCAATCTTAAAAACACAATCATTCAAAACCTACTACCACAAACATAAATCAATATTAAATAAGGTCATAAGCAACCAAAAAAAAAAAAAAAAAAAAAAAATGCGCAATAAGCAATCACCCCAAATAAAATTAAAGCAAATTGGAAAAAATAAGAAAACCTCATAGAGCTTAGAGCTAACAATAAAAGAGTATTTAATCACAGATCCTAAACTAGTTGCAAACACATTTAATAATCACTTTATAAAATTCAGCAGATAGTGGTATAACAAACACCAACTTAAATAACCACTATTCACAGGACCAGGCTAATACCACTGTCTATACCCAACTGACCACAAAGAGGTCCAAACCACACTAACCAGCATTAAAAATAAACACTCGTCAGAAATAGATAAAATCCCAAACTTATTAAAAAAAATGTGCTTCAGTCTTAGTACACCTTCTCACAGATGTCTGAAGTTGTTCACTGGAGCAAGCAGCCTTTCCTCAATCTCTTAAAATAGCAAAAGTTAAACCCTTGTCTAAGAAAGGTGAAAAAACAACCTTGAACAGCTATAGGCCAGTCTCTCTATTATCTGAAGTCAGCAAAGTAATTGAAAAGATTCTCTACAATAGATTATCAAAATTTATAGAAAGTAAGAAACTTATGGCTGACAACCCACATGTCTTAAAAAAAAAAAGAAATCAACAGAAACTGCATTATTCCACTTATTCAATCATACCCTAAATGCGCTAGACAACAAAAAGAACATATCAGGTATATTTTTTTACCTATCTAAAGCAATGACATATCGAGCCATCAATTACTCTTCACAAAATTAGAAAACTCAGGAATAAGAGAGCATGCCCTGAACTGGATCA
This sequence comes from Metallyticus violacea, assembly GCA_030762175.1. Taxonomy (NCBI): domain Eukaryota; kingdom Metazoa; phylum Arthropoda; class Insecta; order Mantodea; family Metallyticidae; genus Metallyticus; species Metallyticus violacea. The sequence continues at coordinate 91,270,460 of CM060845.1, forward strand.
AATCATACCTAAATCAGAGAGCACAAATAACAGAAATAAAGCATACGAAACATGGTGAAATAAAATATTGCCATGCGACTTCATTGTTAGAGTGCCCAGGGATCAATACTAGGACCCATTCTCTTTCTCTTATTTGTAAACGATCTAACAATTAAAATATCCCAAATAACAATTCAGTATGCTGATGATGTAACTATTTTAGCAGAGAGTTCAGGGAGAGAAACTCAAAAAATCGAAAAATTCTCCTAGATAAAATTACACATGAAGCATCAAAGTGATTTGATGTGAATAAGCTAATGGTTAATACAGAAAAAAACAAAATTTTCCACTTTCATCTCAAACAAAAAAAAATCTGGAAAACCAATAATTACTTTTAAAAATAAAAATTATTAAAAGCACTAACAATATAAAATTCCTAGGCATTATGATGGAAAACAATCTAAAATGGGACACACATGTATATGATACTTGATTAAGAAGTTAAATGTCATTTAATTCAACTTTAGACAACTTATACAAAATGTAAATATAGCAATTCTTAGAATAGCATATTTTGCACGTGCAAACTTCATACTGAGGCATAGTATAATTTCATGGGGTAACTGTTCCCTTTGCAACAGTTATCCATCACCCAGAAAAGACTAATATGAATAATGACTGAGTAACATACAAGAACTTCATGCAAACCTTAAAATTCTTCCTTGGTTGTGTGTATATATATATATATATATGTTTGCATTATTTGTTTTCAAACTGTTTGAGGGAGCATTTTTGAATAGCCTGAATGCCTCGTGTATATATATATGTTGTATTCCTTGGTTGTATATATATATATTCAAAATTGTTCCCTCAAACAGTTTGAAAACAAATAATGCAATACACAACCATAACTGAAGATAGAAAACAGATATATATATACCACTATAACCAACAGAGCAGGTTTTCAAACAGTGTAATGCATATGGGCATCAAATTATACAATAAATTATCAAATTACCTTAAAACAATAGCAAGAAACAATAATTTGAAACAGTACTGATGACTTTTCATATATAGTGCATATGAATACTTGAAATGGGACTGATGAGTACAAGTGTGAATATCTGTGTGTGTGTGTGTGTGTGTGTGTGTGTGTGTGCGCGCGCGCGCGTGCGTGTGTGTGTCTGTCTGTCTGTGTCTGTCTCTGTCTATATATATTGTAAATAGCTTCAATTCATTTTTGCCATTGGCTTGTCCTATGTCATATACATATTTGTATAATCAATGATTTACAGGATCAAAAAGGTACCTACCTATCTGGTGTCCCAGTCAAGATATGCTGCTTTGGCCTTGAGGATACAAACCTTGAAAACCAATCTTTCAAGTAGGGAGTCCCTTTTTAAATTTTTTGTACAGCTCTTTAAATTATCTAATAGAAGTCTCTTTTGTTTTTTCATTCTTTTACTGCCTTCTTTAATACATTTCATATCTTTCATGTATTACTATGAACAAACTCATAGAAATCTTTTACCCATTTTAATTATTTCATCAGGAAGATGTCAATATATATTGTCTGGATCAGACATAGTGCCTTTTTCAGTTTGTGTTACTTTGGCAATGTGCACTATGCAAGGAGAAATGCCAAGAACATTAATTTATTTTCAGACCATCTTTTTGGAAGGCAAGTAAGAATTTTATATTTTTCGTTAGATATTTTTTCTTGAGAAAAAGTTTTTTGAATTGATAAATCATCTCATCTCAACAATTATTTTTTTGAAAACATGAAAAATGTATTTTGCCACCTCACTGGCAGGTGTGGCTTTTCTCTGAGCATAAGACTTGCAGCATGAAAATTTAGTTTTTGAATGAGGGAATGACGAATTGAGTTGAAATTTTATTTACATTACTAATATTTGCCTCTTAGTTATCTGCAAGTAAATATTCTCCTTCACTTGAAGATGTCACTTCTGTTTCCTGTAACGTATTGTGATCTGGCACACACTCATTTTTAAAATTTTGAGGTGAACACATGACATATTGCATCTCCTGCCATTAAATGAGAAATTTTCTATCACCTATCTCTTACTTACTTCACTTGTGTGAAGCCCAAAAGGATTACAGCACCACAGAGTATCATCACCTTTTTATACTTTTACTTTTAGACATTTTTATGAAAACATATCATTTACACTAATAAATAAATTAATAATTGCTAGAACATTGAATCTGCACATTAGCTATGAACAACAGCACAGCAGACTACAGAATTCCAGTGACTCCTTAGCATGTGGCATCATTAGTCAGCTCCTGCTTCAGCAAAAGTGGTTCTTTTGAATCAAAATTAGTAACAGTAATTATTTTAAAATGTAAATTGGAACTTGCACAGTGAAGCTAATTATATTAATTGATATCATTGTATAATATCACACAATGAAGTAATTATTTTATTATAATTACAGCTTTAAAGATTCCAAAATGGAACTTAACTTATATTATAATTAGTTTTTAGTATAGCAGATTTTAACTGTGAAATATAATATGACAAATTATTGTTACTAAATCACTCAAATTTCACTAATTTTGTTCCACTTACTTGGACATGTTTCAAGCGATTGCCTCCATCTTCAGCTTGGTCCCACTGGCCACTTCCCAGTGTGGTATCAAGATGTCACTCAACATCTCACTCAACATCTTGTTGAGTGACATCTTAATACCACACTGGGAAGTGGCCAGTGGGACCAAGCTGAAGATGGAGGCAATCGCCTTTATAACATGTCCAAGTAAGTGGAACAAAATTAGTGAAATTTGAGTGATTTCGTAACAATAATTTGTTATATTGTATTATAATGTTTCAACTCTTAATTATATGGATTAAAATTATATGAAAATATGCCTTGGTTTCAGAATCATTTACCATTTTTGCATTTGTTCTAATTATTTATTCTTAGCAACTCGTGAGCAATTGAATATGTATTTATTTACCTTTATATTGGTACCTCATTTGTATTCTTCTGACAACCATAAGCATATATATGTACTATTATTAATGAGGAATGTAGGAATCAACACAGTGAAATGATCTTAAAATCTTAGGTAGATTAAAAGTAAAACTACTTAAAATCATGTCAATACATTAAAACCCTCTTGATGTTCCACTTGGGAAGAGAGAGAGAGAACAAAACAAAACTTAACAAAAAAAACTAGGACATGTTTCATGAGACCTTGCTCATATTGTCAACCATGAATGACTAATGGATCAATCTAAATTGGCGGTGAGACTGTAAATGCTCTGGTGGTCTATTGATGAACTTGTACAAAATGTTATCTGCTTCTGGTATTTTGAAATTCATGAGTCTTATTTTCATATTTTTTTATGGAAATTTTTTCCCATATACTGAATTCCTTTGGGTGTTGCACTGCTTTTAATAAAGTGATATCCTTCTCAATCTCAAGATGTTCGTTCCAAAAATGTGCTGCAACCGCTGATTTTTCTATTTCTTTGTATTTGATATTTCTCCAGTGTTCCTTTAATATGATTGTTCCTTTTTGTCTTGCCTATGTACACCTTTTCACAGTCTTTGCAATTAATCCTACATATGCCAGAATTTTCTTCTTTGGGTCTGCGATCTGTTTTGTTTAACTTCAACAGTTTCCCGACACTGTACTTGTTTTTAGGTGATAAAGAGATGTTGTACTGTTTGAAGATTTTTTGAAATTTATTATTGAGGTATGGGTGGTAAGTGAACTTATGGTAAATTTTTTCTTTCCATAGAGTACTCAGGGTGGTAATTTGTTTGATTTTATTTTTTCCTTTGAATCTTTTTATTTTTTGATCAATTATTTGTTTGTTAAATCCATTAAATTTTGCTGCTTCTATTAAGTGTATGTATTCCTTTTTATACTCTCTTTATTTAGTGGTACATTGACCTATCTATAAACCATGCTATTAAAGGCTGCTTCTTTACGAGGTCTAAGGTTGAAACCATGAGCTTTTATGCAATTGTCCATGTGTGTATCCTTTCTGTAAATGCCAAATTCCAATTTATTATTTCTTTTTATTATCTTCCAATCCAAAAAATTAATGTACTGTTAATTTCGGTTTCCATAGTGAATTTAATCCTGGGTTCTTGCAAATTTAATAGTTTTTCTGCATCTTCTATGTATCTATCCTGTACAATGCTAAAAATATCTCATCCACATATCTATACCAGATCATGAATATGTATGGAATGGCTTTGTGAAGTGTGTTTCAAAGAAACTCATAAATAAATCTGCCAGGAATGGAAAACTCAGAATAATGGAAAAAATTTTCATAAAAAAATAACACTCTTGCATTTTGATATCCCAGAAGCAAATAACATTTTGTATAAGTTCATCAATAGACCACCAGAGCACTCACAGTCACTTACACTGCCAATTTAGATTGATCCTTTAGTCATTCATGGTTGACAATGTGAGCAAGATCTCTAAAAAAACATTTTTTTTGTAAAAAAAAATGGAATGTGAAGAGTGTTTTAATGTGTTCACAAAATTTTAAGTAGTTTTACTTTTAATCTAACCAGATACAAATGTATTTTTAGAAATGGTCTACTTGCACTATATCCTAATATTTCTGATTTAGTTACAGCCAATTTATAAATGATATTACTTTCAAAATTTGACATTTTACTAGGGCAATTACATACTGGAATATAACAAATATCTAAGATGGTGCCTTTCCAAATCTTGAAATTTTGTACAGAATAACCCATATTGCTAATGACACAACAATGATTTGTGAAGGTCTAGAAAATAAAATAAATATAATCAACACCTGCCAAAAATTATGCAATAAATGCAAACAAAACTAAATGCACTTTATTTTAGCTTCATTGAAAACATCATGAATTTAACAGTAAATACAAAAATAATAAAGAAACTGAGCAAGAATTAACACACAATTTCTCGGGGTTAATTCTGGCTAAAATCATCTATCAAATAAAAGTCATATTAAAGAAAAATGTAGAAAATTTTAAAAAATATTTATTTACTGAAATATTTTTAATATTATTTCAGTACAGAAGACCTAAAGTACGCATGCACACATCTTATTTTGCAGTACACTGTACACACATTTGAAATAGAGGATAGAGGGAGTTTCGAATAAAAAATGAAACAGAATTTTTAACTGCAGAAGAAATGTATAAGAATTATATATACTCTATAAAGAAAGAAACCTTGTAACACAGATTAAAAAAATATATAAATATTCTTACAGCAATAGTTTTATAAGATTATAAAGTAATTACAATGGTCCCAAGAAAACGGGTATGCCTTAAAAGAACTTTATTCATACAATACATAATGACTCAATAATTGTACTTAAAGAGGATAGGAATTAAATGATCTACGGTATGTGAACTTTTTAATAAATTCTACTGCGACATAAAAAGAACTCATGGAACTATATTTAGAACAGAATTAAATATATCGAATTGAAAAATGTCATTACATAATAGAAGAACTTGTATGTTGATGCAGCCCTATAAATTAAACAGTTTTAATATTTTTTTGCTGATCCTTCTCTAGGTGATGTATATGTGGTTATTACATTGCTGTTTCATATCTTTTTAATTATATCATTGTGTCTATTGCAATTCCTATTTATGTATTTTACAGTTTTGTCTGCCTTGCTCTTTTGCTTTCTTTCTTTCTTCCCCACTGCTTTCTCTCTCTCTCTCTGAACTTTTCCTGATATAATTTTCTGTACACTTTACTACAAAGGAGCAGTGTTGACACATAGCTATTGTGCGTCAAGTGTACTCTCTTGCCTGCCAAGTAATATACTAACGAATATACAACCATTCTGTGAAGGGTACATTACTGCCCCTTCTGGTGCAAAATACTCTTTATTCCAAAAAAAGTATAAGGCATGGTTTCATAATCTCATCGAAAAGGTAGGATCAGAAAAGGACTTATTTTGGATGAAAGAAATTGGCATGACCAGCCACTAGCCATACTCATGACAAAACTTGGAAGATTAAGGCCCTTACTTCTAGCCTGAATCCAGCAACACAGTCATTTCATTGAAATTAGGGATCACATCTACAACCATGAACACCTGAACCTAAAAAAGCAATCTGCCTGCATCAAAATAAGGCTTGAAGCCAAACACTGCTTGAACTTACCTATTTGGAGGATATGGAGACAGAAATAGGAATACAATCCATGCCTAACAGAAAAAGTTCATTAAATGCCATCATATAGAACATCACCATGATGGATATATCGTGATTCATAAGTTAAAGATGTATGAATTTGTTACTTTAGATTGCAAACAATCCTTCATATATGATCATGCTTAACCCATTTGCATCATTTGATGATCAGTGGCCGCACAAGGTTTTTAAGCATTTAAATCGTATGACAAGCTCAGCTCGCAATGCTGCATTGCTCTATATAACTGCATGTAGTTTAGGCTCCTTCTCACAGATGTCATTTGCATAGGAAGGAAATGATGACAGTGATGTTTGTAATTCCCCCAGTATGACCTCATCCATTGGGTCTTAACTGAGGAAAAAGAATTTCAATGTTAGTGTTATTTCATGCGCCTCAGTAGTCACCATTACAGCAAAATGAATCCATGGGGATGACAAGGAGGGTTTGAGAAAACTCATACAAAGTGTGTTAGAGAGTGGCGATTTTTCTGAATATGACAGAGAATCTGAGGAAGGTTCTAGTGGCTGTGACAATGAATCTAGTACAAAAAGTAGCGAGGAAAATAATTCTGAAAATAATGATGCTCCAGACCCTTTGAAACGTGTTCATACTATAACTATCGTGTATCATAAGATTACAGGAAAGAAAAAAACAAGCTATGCAGACTTTAGAATAGCATTGTACAGAGGCTACTGAATACTGTACAGCTGCCAAAGTACTTGGTTCGAGGGCGACCTTCTAGCACAATGCCTATGAGACTGCAGGCAAAAGCATGGGTTCATTTTCCTATGCACATTCCCTACACAGAAAAGAAAAAAAAAAGTTACCAAAAGGTGTGTTGTATGCTACAGTAGGGGCAAATGAAGTAAAAGCATCTGACAATGTAAAAAGTGTGGTGTTGCTTTTCATTCAGAGGATTGTTTTGAGCCCTACCACACTCAACAGCAGTACTAGGACAACAGTACTGGTAAGATTATACATTCAATATTGCACATACAAATTTTCAGAAAGAAATACTTATTGCTTGATTTTTTATGATTTTTTTAAGCATTTCTCTGTTACCCTCCTCACTGCTAGGGGATTTAAATGTGATTACTTGGTTATTTAAGTGGGTATTAATATGGTGTGATGGGTTAATACTTCTGAAACAATTCTATGATCATTAAATAATAAAAATCACATCAAGTAATCAGAGTTGTAGCAACAGCCTCAACTGAGCACAACAAGGAGAGGACTGATGAGATAACTAACATGATAGATGTGACTGTGAACAAAATAATGAGAAAACCTGCAATAGGCCACAGTGCAGGTGATTGAAAGTTTAGCCTGCAGAAAAAGTTGTGCTTGTTGCAGCCTGTGCATAAAATCTAAAGATCACAAAGTTCAACATAAAGTCACCTCAAAACTGCTTCAGAGATATCAACACAAAGAAGATAATTTTTTGTTCAATAGGTGACAAAACCTGGTTTTACAGTTTCAATCCTGAAAAACTGGCAGCACCATATAACCTCTATGAAAAAGAAAGCAAAGACAGTGCCATCATCTGCAAAGGTTAGAGGCACCATTTTATAGATGTAGGATGGATGGATTTTGGCTGATTTTATGGTACCTGGGTAAACTAAATGCTGCACATCATGCCTAGATATGTACAATCTTCATGGTGAAGTAAACATCCTGAAAAAAAAAAATCATCCTAAAACATCACAATGGTTTGTCTCATTCTATTTGATTCACATCAGAAACAATTGAAAACAAGGGTTGGAAATTCTTTCAAACTCTTTCTATAGCCATGATTGGCACTCCTGGATTTTGGGTTTATGAAGGGTAGATGTAAGACAAATGCATGCAATCCTTAAAGCAGTGTGTCAGGTTCTTCAGCAGTTTCGAACAGAGTTCTTCAACTGGAAAATATTCAATCTTTGAGAATAGTTTGGAAAAATGTGTACAAAGAAATGGGAATTGTATGCAAAAAAATAAACAAAAGTCTGCAGATTAAGCTGATGTATTCAGTTTTTTTAATATTACAACATGATTTATAAAAATGTTTGCAAATTACTTTTAGTTCAATCTTCTTAAGATGTTACATATCTTAGTTTGGGATAATGATGGTAACTTAAAAGCACAGCAATTTTTCTATTTATCATATTCTCTAGACAGCCAATTTATATTTCACAAATATCATTTCCAACTGTAACAAAGAACAGAGCAAGTGTTAAGATAGCCGGAGCAAAGATAAAAGGTTAATGGTGTGTTAAGAGTATTTGCGAATAGAGAGTGACAAAGACTGGATAGTAGGCAAAGAGTATTAGTGCAGAAAGTTATATCAGTCATATCAACATTACAGGAATTTGTTAGGTAGTGGCGATCAGTCCAATATTGATAGACTTGTGACTTGAATTTGAATAAAGTGTTATTGAAGAAAACAATCTGTGTGTCCATTCCTTCCCTATTCCTGTGAATCCGATCCACAAAACACTCCAGAGAACCGTGAGACCTAAAGCACAAATTAATTTGAGCAACTGACTGAGCTAGAAGCCAACATCAATAACCCATCATCATTCTCCAATCAAAATTCCCACATCCCCCATAAACACCCATAATTATTAAAATCACTCCAAACACTAAGTGTCCAGGAAAATGGCTATGCAGGGGGTGTTCATGTTCGGCCTTATCTCTCGAAGGCATCGAACAATCTGCCACGGTTTCCTCTCCTGGAATGTTTTCCCAGGTTTCTGTTTTGTGTGCCCGTATGAGGCACGTCATCAGGGTTTTGAACCGTTGGTGAATTTCTCTTATCCTGTGGTGGCAGAATCTCTGCCAAATTTTCTGTACAGCATTTTGTGCTCAGATTAACTGCCTAAGGGACTGGGGGAATGGTGACAGGGCTTATTCCCAGCATGAGTACTGCGAAGGAGTATTTGGGAGTATTCCCTTTTGACTGTGCCCAGCTCAGGACTAAGTCCTTTTGTGGATCCAGGAAATTTGGGGAAAACTAATGCTAAATGGTGGGTTCAGAGTCAGTGCCATGTTGTCTATAAGAATGAGATTGTTTTACAAAGTTATACGTTGAGAGATACACAATTGGTGGTGATGAGTGATTGGTGAATTCCAGCAGTGTTGAGTAAAAGAATATAATTTGTATTCATAATCCTTACAATAAGTGTGTTTGGAATTGTACATACTTAAGATGATAATAATAATCTGGGGCACTTGTAGGTCAAACCAGGGTCGATATCATACTTTCCTAATCCTCTGGTTAGGGCATTAAAATTTGTACATAATTTAGATAGAAAGTTTTCTGCTAATTTAGCATGTATTCTGTAATTATGAGGAAGTCAGGATCTTTATGAATATTTAAATTAGGAATAAACTCTTGTGAATCCGTTGCCATTCATAAAAATTTGTTTTAGAACATTTGCAGATGTGTCCTCGCTGCAATGCTGCAGATTTTACAACCGTATAAATACCTGGTCGTATGATTTGCTTGTATAGTAGTATTTGTTGCTTAAAGACAACTGATTTCCTGTTATACAGAGGGTAGGGTCGAGCCATTCTTTTGTTTATTTTTGATGAAATTTCATCAATATGTAATTTCCAAGTTAATTTAGAATCCAATTTAAAACCTAAGTAATTAATAAAAGATGACCAAGGCATCCGTGTAGTAGCAATCTTTCAAGAAATCTGGACTTTGTAATGGTCTTCTTGTGAAAATCATGGCCTGAGATTTTTCAGAATTCAGATTTAATCTTCAGGTTTGTTGCAAAACAGGCAGACAGTGCCTTGGTTAAAAAACTGCAATCTATAGAGGGCTTAATTTTGTGAAAGTGGTGGTTATAGCTGTGTCATCTACATACAAGTACAATTTGCAATTTGGTGAGTAGGTATTGGATTGATGTAGATAAGGAACAGTAATGGACCCAACCCCTGCCTTGAGGAACACCAGCTTTCACCTTTCGTAAAGATGGAAATATTTCCTGATGCGCAATTGAAAAAGTTATATTCTGAAGGCAACTGCAAAGAAAGTGCACTAAATATTCTGGGGTTTGATAATTGATTAATTTAAACAATAATCCTTGATGCCATACAGTATCAAAAGCTTTTGTTAAGTCGAGAAATAATGCAGTTGCATACTGTTTATTATTAAATTTTGTGATGATTTCGTCCATCAAATGAAGAAGTTGATGGGTTGTTGAATTCTGTTAACAGAAGCCAAATTGTTCTGGAACAAGAATTTGATGTTGATTGCAATGGTGTAAGAGTTTATGATAGATAATCATCTCCAAAATCTTAGATAGGCTAGAAAGAAGACTGATAAACCGTGATTACTAGGCAAAGTAGCACTCTTGACTTTGGAAAAGTTATAATTCTAGCACATTTCAATTGATTTGGAAAATATGCTAATTTAATGTAATTATATAAAAGCAGTAGTAATCGCAACCAATCAATGGAAAGATGTTGTAATGCAGCATAAGGTATACCATCCATTAATTTGAGGGTTTGAGTGATCGTGCGGCATGCGGTAACTCAAACATGGGAAAATAAGTGCCTCCCATCCACCAGCTCAGTGAGCTACCTCTGTCATTGCGCAGCTGCTCTCTCCGACGGATGGACAGAATACGCTGCCATGGAACGAGATTACTAGGACTCCCTGAGCCGATACCGCAGTTCTTTTCGCCGAAATGGTGAAAGGAAAGACTGGCAAGAAGAACCCCTGCACCTCTGGCTCATCCGCCGCAGCCCTCGCCAATTCCGAGACGCAAACCTCGCCAAACAATACCACCGCCGATCCTCCTCCAGCCAATGAGATTACAATCCCAGCAACAACATCAGCGCGGACACATAATCAGCCCTCTCCTGCACGCGTGAACCAGTCCACCTGCACACTAACGCCCTACAGCGAATGTAGCGCCATTATCTGCAGCGTTCCACGTAGAATCTCTGCTTGCTATCTGGTTAGGATTATGCAGAGACGTTAGCCGTCGAACATCAACATCTCAATAATATTTCCTAGCCTCGGTCCCACTCCAAATGTCAGGGTGGTATTCTTCGATTCGGAAGATGCGTCGCCGCCATCGCCGATGGTCTCCTATTGACCGGCCGCATCCTTCCGATCGAGCAGAGCCTACATAGCCACTCCTCCCCATGTCGCCGGTGCTGCGACTACAGCCAAACAGCAGAGGAGTTCACGGGACCTACTCGCTGCCATTACTGCGGGGCCGAGACCCTCACGTCGGAGTGTAAGCAGCATGACTTGGCCCATCGGCGCAGATTCTGTGCCTCCAGCGGGGTTACCGACCATTACACGGGCCAGGCCGCCTGCCCACTCCAACGCCGCTCTCACAACACCGCTGCCGCCACCCACGCACACCCAACCACACAACTGCTAGCAACTTCTCTACCGACCTCGGCCAACATGTCTTCCAGCACTGCAATCTCAGCCACCAGAGCATCTCCAACCCCAGCCAGCTCCAGCCAGGTCACCATCTCGAGATTCAAAACACACGGGAACCCGCTGAGAGTACCCACCGAAGACTCCAGCGCAGAAATTAGCCAAAGATTAAACCTCTTACGGGTCATCATCATCCTCACCCAGATCTCCAGTCTGCAACAGCTCATTTCCACTTTTCACGAGACCCTCTCTTCCCGCCTTAGTGCGTTGGAGGATGCCCACACTGAACATCTTGATTGCACGAACCGTCATGTCAACAGCACCAAGAGACGAATAAACAATAGCCACACACACATTCACAAAACCAACCAGGATCTTCAGACATCAATAACCAAATAACACGAACTCAGGAACAGCACACACCAGCAAATCCAACAATTCAATAAAGCCAAATGCTCTCCCCAACCCAATGACACAGGCCAAGTCACTACTGGCTGGCTATGGCAAGAAAACTTAATATAACTAACCGATGATTAAAACAACTTCATCCCCTATTCCCTTCCATTCCTTTTCATCCTCAGGTGGTATTTAGGGCCTCGGCCATGTCAACCCCACAGGAATAATCCTGTGAACTCTCTCTCTCGGCCATCGGCAGGCAGCAGTCCAAGCCTCGTTTACTAACGAGATTCCTTTTCATTTTCCGGCACAGATCCTTTCCTTGTAATTTTCCTTCCTTGTTAAAAAAAAAAGTGTGGGCATGAGCAGCAAGGAGAGCGGTGTTGGAGAAATTCGCAGTCGTCTCAAGCTCCTCGATTGAGCCGATGGGAGGTGACGGTTTTACGGTGTGGTTCTGGCAAAGGACTGCTGCATCCCAGTCGGTCTCTTCTATCCAGTCTGTATTACCAGAGCTGACAGAGCAACGTTGGAGTCCACCACGACCGGGTTGTGATCGGAGTTTTATGCGTCGACCACCGTGATGTCCAGATGGAAATGAATGTTCTTAATGATCAAGATATCGATGACATTACGCCCCTGCTGCGGGGAGTATGGTTCGTAGGACTTCTCAGGCCGTGCACTTGTAGGGCCGGGTCTCCGCCTACGAGGGGAGAGAGTAACCAGCCTTTGCGGTTTATAGTGCGGTTGTGTAACACTGGGAGCTTCGTGTTCAAATCTCCCGCAATGGAGACTGCAGTGTGACGGTTTAGATGTGCTGTATAGTCAGCTTCATAGAAATGACACCTGGGGGATCATATGCCACAACCAGCATATCCTGGCCGCTAAGGACAGCCTTCCGGCGGTTTTGCTTCGACGTGTTGTAGAGGCGGGACGGGAGGAGGAATATGGTCAACGTATGCAGTACCACCGCCCTGTCGGCCGACAAGATCGGTCCGAAGGACGACGTAACTTGGCAGATTGAAGTTTACACAGGCATACAGTTGAGACTCGCAGACCATCAGAATATCCACTCCATGGTCCTACAAACTTCAAAGACGCCGGGCTGCCTCAATGACCGTTATGTCCGCGTTGGACAGGATCAGTTCGGAGATCGTTGTCGAGATTAAACTCAGGTTAAGACGGCCGCGGCTGGAGCAGAAGCGGCAGTTGTAGTTATATAGGTTGCTAGTTCGGCCAGTATTGTTGTAGCTAGCTTCTGATTGACTGTACAGTTGGATACGATCCGGGTTTCTTCCTGCTGGCTCTTCTTTCCAGATTTAATTTTATTCTTTTTTCCCTTTGATATTATGGGGCTGGATTCTGGGATTTCATAAAATTATTGATCTCAAATAGTTTTAGGAGCTGTATCGTGTTTTAGGCCGGTTATTGATGATCTAGTGCAATGGTTGAATTTCCGTGGCTTGCTTGTGGCAGAGCCACATTCAGCATTTGCTCCTGTTGATTTGGGGCTGTCATAGGACCGTCCTGGTCGGATAGGCGCTGGAAGTGGGCGTCCAAGCTCCCGTTGTTTAGATTTGGCTCTCATGTACTCAAGTTATTTTCAGACGTACAGAGCAGCCACCGAAGTGCCAATGTGGGTCTCACCACAGTTGGCGCACTTCCAGTCGTCTCTTGAGACTGTGCAGTCCCGAGCCAGGTGGGGATCTGCACAACGCAGGCATGAGAGCCTCCGCTCGCATGCAAAACTGGAGTGATGAAAGCCCAGGCAATTAAAGCGCATTGGGCAGGTTTTTTAACACATGTAGGACTCAATTTTTACCCTAGTGTAAAAGACTTTTTACCAGGTCCATTGCTCGTATATGGCCAGGTTCCCTTTACACGATGAGTAAGAGTGGCGGCATTGCGGCTCTGGTGGCCTCACTGGGAAGTCTTCCTTAGCTGAGAAATTGAGAGAGAAACCATTCCGTGCTCGGCCCTGAGAGCCTCACGCAAGTCTTCCGAGCCGTTTCAGAGAAGGTGCCTCTGATGATTCGCCGGGCGACGTTCGGCTTCTTCAGAGAAAAGGAATAAAGCAATATTTCGTTCTCCCTGAGAACTGATTTCATGGCCTATTGGTCTTCAGAAGAACTGGTGCTAAGCTTCACCCTATGTTGCATGTGTGTAGCAAGGGAACGTGGCTTTCAACTTAGCACCCAGAGCCCTCATGCTTTTGACGTGACTCTGGAAAGGGTCAGCAAAAATGGCGGGGATTTTGTAGGGAGCTAGTCAGAGGCAGGATGCTGCGGCACTGCAGGATTCTGGGATGGCGGTGTCCCACTCGCTTTCTTTTTCCATTTGGAGCGGCCCAATTCAAAACCCTCACTGTCGCAAACCTCTGACTGGCTCTCCATTAGGGGTCAGAAGGAGTGGATGGGGGAATTGGGGCAAAGGGAAGGAGAGGACAGCTGGTGCCCCCACTTCACTCCCGGCTACTTGAGATCGATCCGGCTGTACTCGCTTTGGGGTAGAACAATGGGAAAGACGGGAGCGGGTAAAGGGGCAGAAGTAGATGGTAGAACGGGAAAGGAAGCGTCCATGGTCAGGGTTACCTGAGCGTGGAACTGGGGGAAATGCCAGTCGTCCCGGATGCCATCCGGCTCTTAGCAGAGAGTCAGACGCCTTCAGGGAAGAGCGCGCCTTTTGGGGAACTAGTTAATCCCAGGTCCGGATTGAAGCCCGGGCCCCATGCTGGCTGCGACCTTGCGGAACCCGGTTATGGATGGTGTTTCACAGTCGGTCGGTTTGGGGGAGGGGGAGTAGAAAGTCCAAAATAGAAGTGTTTTAAGATTCTGTTGAATGCCCCTTGGTCATTGGTCCTGGGTGTGTCCCAGACGTCAGCTAGCTGCAGAAGGCAAGGAGTGCCTCGCCGAAATGACTGGGTTGTTCATTCCAGTTGTCCGGCTGGCTGAAACGCGGCACCTGACGGGGAGGGGGGTGTGAAACAGCAGGCTATCAGGGGAAGCACTGCCCACTGCCTGCAACACACACTTCCACTGAATAGCGGCTGGGAGAGGGAAGAGCCGGCTAGAAGGGAACCAGAGTTCATTGCCGGCCTGTGTCTGTGCGTCTGCTGCTGACTGGCCAAGCTAATCCTCTCGCTGCTGGCTTGTACTATGCTGTCCAAGAAGATCGATGTTGCCTGACTGAGAGTGGACGAGAAGTGCGACACCAATAAGAAGAAATCCCCTTCTAAATTTCAACAGTAGCGCCGAAAGATGAGCTAAAAGTTCACCAATGATGAACCTGCATTTTGAGATCTCAGCCTCCGTGAGTTCGTTCCGGTGGCCCCCGTACGGGTTCAAGAAGCCACGCCATTAAGATTTGAAATTAATATAAAAGGAGGCACATTTCAATCAATGACTAGACTGCTGCCCATGGAGACAGACCCCCGAGAGCCGGTGGCCAGACCCACCGATGCTGGCCTGCAGTCATTAATTACCAACATTAGTAGCAGTGTTATAGTAATAAAAAGTATATCAGTGATGATCGCACAGGAATCCAGACCTATGGTGGGTGCCAAGCAGCTCAACATTTCCCCTGTTCTAGTACTAATATAGCAGCAGTTATGGTATATTAACTAACCATTACTATATTACGTGGACACAGTGCAGAAAAAAGTATGGTGACCGACAGTTAAGTGAGTTAATTGTGACTATGGTCCTAAGTGAGCTAGAGTTTTACCGCAATGTCTACAGTGAGCCCTCCATCGAAAAGGACACCCTAGAAATAAATTTTCCACCACAAGCATCACGACGACTCAGCATGTAAATCCTTCTCCAGCTGACGCGCCTAAATTACCCATACAGCATGCAAACATCTCCGCCACTGGAGCAAATTAAGCTCCCAACAATGCTGAAGCAGCCATAATCGATCCTCAGGAAACCGCCCTGAAGTAGAAATTGCAGAGCTGAAAAAAGAACGACATTACTACACCTCAAGGGTCGTCTACCGAGAACCTAAGAGAAATGGGAAAAGGTGACCAGGTCCCTCAGGGACTGTGTTTTAAAAGGAATCGTCTAAAACATGACAGGGAAAATTGGCAACAAGCCAAGCCCAAGAAGAGACAAAGACACCTTTCCGTACAACAAAGAGGAAGTGACAGCGAAACCTATCCTCGGGTGTTGGGAGGGGATCAATATCACGCTATAACAAACGGCCAACATTCTTCAAAGTAAATTAACTGGCATCAAAACAAAGAGAAAATTGGAATTTCCCCTCTTCCACCTACAAAATCTACAGTCCCAAAAAGAACTCCACCCAAAATCAAAATACCATAAACCCCGGTCAATCAACAACATGCCAATTACAAACCAGTCAAAGGCCACCCAGAAACAAACAGACTTCCACAATCGGCAAACCACAACAAATACCTATCTGAATTATAATCCCAAAACGAAAGAATATATAATAAAGTTCTACGGGTTTTGAAAACCATTTGCCCCAACTGGGACTACAAAATAGCGCACGATCGCCAGGGCCTGAAAGTGCTGTTACAGGAAAGGCATCACTTTACACCAGTATTGCAATCGCTGCAACATGAGGGGGTAGAGTACTTTGGCTTTACCCGCACGGACGAGTTCACTTTGCCGTGAAGAAACTTCCCCCTTTTAGGGACCTCGCCGAGATACAAGAGGATATAGTAAATAAAGGATACAATGTACTACATATAAAATATCTGGAGAAATCAGGTCAGCCTCTTCCTGTGTTAGTGGAGACACTGGAACACAGCGAATATGATAAGAAGTTCATCTTATAAAAGACAAATATCCAACGTAATAATTAGTATCGAACATTTCAGAAACCAAAACACAAAAAGTCTATGATTTGACTGCCAACAACTGGGGCATACATACAACTTTGAAACAGGTATTTCCCCTATCCCTTAAAACAAGGCAATTACGAGCAATGATATCAGTACACATATATAAACGAACGAATTTATAATTCTCATAAGCACTGTATGTTTGACCCAACCACTGGTAGTATATTCATAGTTTTCTTGTTGGGTAAAGCGAAAAGTTGCTTTGCACAAAATTATCGAGGAGGGTGCGAAACTGTAGTGACGTAATGGTTTATCACCTATACCCGACCCAGGACCGTAAAACTTTGGAGGATTTTTCTAAAGACTACACACGGTGAAAACAGATTTCTCTTCTGAACCGTTAGCCTTTGCCCCACTGGACCCCAGTTTCTTCTTCAAGGACATGTAAACAACTCTTATGCAATCCATTGCATAAAGTTAAGTCAAAGAGCTCAAGCCGAGAAAAGTACGAAATCAAGTCACCAATGGGAAGAGAAAAATAGCAATCAGAACGCTTAAACTTAAGTGTAGTCAGATGTTCGCGACCTCATGAGACCGCCTCACTGAATTCATATAAAATTATCGAAACGCCGGGAGTTAGAGGCAGTTCACAATGTTCCGCCAGTTTTTACACTGATTGTGTTCCGCGCAGATTTCCACTGACTTTATTTTGACTTCGTCCTTTTGTTAAGTGAGATATCATTTGAAGCAGCCTAGTGTCGCAGTGGTTGCCCTAGTTTTTCTCCCAATTAAAGAGGTTAAATACAGAGCCAGATATTAGCGATTCAGAGCTTTTCATTTGAACACGTGCCTCCAATTCTTTTACCCGAGGAGCGCCGAGCTTTCTCCCAAAATGCATGAGACTTCTCACTTTAACCAGAGCAGCGAAGGAATTTTTCCTTCGTAATTAACAGAAGCGGGGAAGGAGTTCGAAGATTGGAGCAGAAAAGAGGAAGACGGGATCAGCAGAGGAGGTTTCGAGGTGATCACTCCCCGTACTCAACAATCCATCGCCTGCATCCCCCATACACCCCCTGAGAGAACCCCATAAGACAAATCTAATTCCTCCCCTCCGATATCAAAACTCCTATCCGACCAATAATAATTCGGTAAACACCTTCACAATTCATTTTCACCATTTATTCATCCACGCACTTTAGAAATCTCGTTTCAAATGGCGTCCAGCGTAGTTGGCGCGAGAAAACGCTAGAGAAATGAAATGAAAGAGGTAGGACCAGAGGACGCTGAGGACAAAGTGACATCGGCCGAGGATTGCCGTAGGTAACTGACATACAACGCATCGCGACACCGCAAGAAGAGGAACAACCGCCGGGGACCGCGCTGAAGAGGAGCTACCGCCGAAGAGGATCGCGGATCAAAGCCGGACTGCGGAAGTACTAGTGACCGAAAAAATCGACGTGCCCAGGTAGAGACAGATTTAAACTTCCCTTTTGGAGGTAAAGTGGTCCGAGAAATGCCTTCCTTGAGGTATTACCATTTTTCTTTTCGTAACTAGTAGAGTAATATCATTTTAGAAATAGTTTATGATATTGAGGAGAAATAAAAAGCTCAAAATAGCAGAACAAGCAAGGGCGAGTGAACCAGTAGATGAAATAGTGATGGAGAATGCGACAGAGGTCGATTTACAAGTAGATAGTATTGGTAGTGTAAGGACAGGTCGAAATGGTAGCCTAGTACAAGCTAATAGGGAAAGAGATCAACTTTTAAATGACCGATTAGACATGAGGGAACAGCTGTTAGGTGAGAAAGTAGACAAGAGGGAACAGTTGTTAGGCGAGAAACTAAGCAAGAGGGAACAACTGTTGGGTGTACAACTAGATCTGAAGCTTATTATATTGGAAACTTCTATTAGTTCAAAATTGGATGCAAAAGTAGATGCTCTCACAAAGGCTCAAGACGATTAGTATTGAAATTTCAAGAGGGGCAGAAGATATGGGAGAGCGACCTTGGAGCAATTATACAGGAAAATGTCAGAAAAGAGACCAGGAATTAGGCATGAGAGTAAGAACGTTGTGAAAGGGTTAGAGAAAAACTCAGTTCGGTTATTATGTCGAAATCCTCCGGACAGGAGGAACAAGTTAATGCTGAACTAGGTCTGGTGATCAGTAGTTTAAACCCTGGGTAAAATCAGGGGGAGCTAAGCAAGAAAGTTGCCCAAATCAGAGACCATAGATGCAATAGAGGAATTTTAGGCCCGAGCTTATGGGCAACGGCAGGTCGGAGTGTGAGCCCAACGAACCCCGTTAGCCAGAATGAACCACACATCGAGGTCAATAACTCCCCTTCACTTCAGACAGAAAATAAGGCAGTTACCGCAACACCACCTAGCCTGCCTAATCACAATGTGGACATTCCAGATATGTGTATGCCTGAGTGCAATTTTTTTCCATTCTTTCCCTACTTACCTGCAGTATCAGTCTTGGCCACATCCGCTAATTAGCGAAATTAGTCAACCCGTTTTCTGCGAGAAACCAGGTGATAATCCAAAGCTCTTCTTGGAAGAATTGAACAATAATTTCAAAATAAAAAATGTACCCGAAGAGGTGAAAATTATTTGCCTCCGAAAGTCCCTAAAAGGCAAAGCAGTAAGTTGGTATCGCCTAGCTTTATTAGAATGCACGTCACTCAGTCACTTTAAGGTCCTTTTCATGTTCAGATATTGGAATACCGTCCATCAGAATGTGATTGTCTAATAACAGGTATGACCATCGAATGGGAATTAGCATGGTCGATTATTTTCTTGCCCTAGGGAAGAAAAGTAGGATGCTCGACCCTCCAATGGGAGAGAAGGAATTTATAAATCTCGTCGCACACCATTTCCCTCAGAATATTCCACATCATCTCATAGTAGGGCAACCGAGTTCATTCTCTAACATGATAAAACTGCTCAATGCATTTGACATGCAGAGAAATCACTCTTCCACTGACAGGAGGGAAGAATATCCTTATGTACATGAGGACGAGGAGTACCGACCGAGACGGGATAGAAACTCCAACCATGGGATGGGAGCAACTGTCCTACGTCTCGGACAACGTCCGTACCAATATGGCGGAGACTGGGAAGAAGCCTCTAGAACCATCAAGGCAGTTATGGCAGCCCCGAAGGAGGAACTATTACCGGAGAAATTCCCCGGACAGGAGAACCTCGCCGCAGGAAACGAACGAGAATGACACGGCGCGATCTCAGGATCTACGTCACACTCAGGACTTGCCGCTAGTTTGCCTATTAATGACACCAATTCGGGAAACCATATGGCCGGCTCAGTGCGCGGCAACTAGAGCAAGTATCCGGGATAGACTCACCCGGCACTTTTTGGACGACCCAATTTGTTTATTAAGGAGGCAAAATGCGCAGCGAGAGGATGGTAATCAGGAGAGGAGTTACGACGTTTCCAAAATAAAAATGGATATCGATAATTGGCAATTATTAGCCTTACTTGACACGGTGCCATGGGTAGTGTTTGCAGCCTGGAATTTTTTGAGAAGCTTAAAGTAGGAAATAGAATTTTGCATTGCCTACTTATTTGTGGTGTGTATTGTTCAGTGGGAGTAGGCAAGAAAAAGGAATGCGTGCGATTTCAGGCTCTGTTTCAAGTGAAGATTGAGGATGCAATCATGCTGAGAGTGGTTCCAGGATTAACGACCGAAATAATTCTGGGTTGTGAGTTTTTTTATATGGGGAATGCTATCATCTATCTTCGCAGTAAGATGCTTCAAATAGCAAAGAATCCCAGAGTGTCCGCCTCCTTCGCAGACGAGGAAAATTCTGTGTCAATAATGCCGTCTCAGGAACAGCAGGACTTCCAGGATAATTTTTTTTCGTGGAAAAGGTGGATGTTGGTGTGACCCACCTGTTAATTGAGGTGAAGAATGAAATGTCGCGAAACTTTGATGATGAGGATCCATATATTGCTGCCAACCTAGAGACTGTATACATTGTCAGGAACCGCTGAATAACTTTACAGCCTTGCCACATTTATGCAATACCCTGATAAAAACCCACAGTATTAACCAACTGAGATTAGGCACTCGTGAAGAGATTCTTACTCAAATTAGAGAAAAGGTCAGCCAGGCACATGGGCTGAATCCGGAGCAAAGGGAGAAGCTAGAATAGGTACTTGTAAAGAACCATGACGTCTTTTCTGATTCTTCCGGAAGATGTAATCAGTGTACACATCGATTTGAGGTCAAAGGGTTAAGCCTTTATACTTATTAGCAACGACCCATTCCGATAGCACTCAGAAATCGAGATCAGGCAATCGAGAATATGATGAAAGACGATGTTATTGAAATTTCCGAATCTAGGTTCGTAAATCCCTTGTGCCGGGTCAGGAAGGCGAATGGGCAACTCAGAATTACGATCGATGTTCGAAGACAATAATTATACCATACCCGACCGTTTTCGGCTGCAAGGGGTGGATAATGTGCTCTTCCGGCTGACGAATGGGAAAATCTTTTCTAACTTAGACCTAACCGCATCATATTGGCAAATCCCTTGCACTGGGATATTAAGCATTATACTACTTTCCCACATAATAAGAATTATCAATTCAGCCATTGCGCGTTTGGATTAGCGACCAGCTGGAGCGCTTTACTCCGTGCTTTGTATAATATTTTTAAGGACACAACTAAGGATTATGCAGTGCAGTATGCGGAGGATTTTCTCATATTTGACGATAATATGGATGAGCACATACAACATTTAGACTTTATATTAACTAAGCTTCGTGGAGCGGGCATGGCCGTAAAATTAGGTAAGACAACCTTCTGCAGGCTCGAAACTAAATTTCTAGGCTTCATCATTTCATCCCAGGGTACTAAGACTGGCCCGGATAAAGTGGGTGGGATTCTGAATATACAAAAACCACATAACCTATAGCAACTCCGGAGATTTTTTGGCATTCTTCAATAACAAGCGCGCTTCTTGTC
Source organism: Metallyticus violacea (assembly GCA_030762175.1). Lineage (NCBI taxonomy): Eukaryota > Metazoa > Arthropoda > Insecta > Mantodea > Metallyticidae > Metallyticus > Metallyticus violacea. Next base: position 91,292,212 of record CM060845.1, read on the forward strand.
AATTATACCGCAGCAACACCCCCCTTCCGCGAGCTTCTGAAGAAAGTTACAAAATGGCGATGGACCTAGGCCGAACAGGCTGCTTTCGACAGGGTCAAGCAGCTGTTTAAGGACGACATATTGTTGGAGAGGCCTATACTATTTATACAGATGCCTCCAACAAAGGTTTTGGTGAGATCCGATTACGAATATACGACGAAGACGAGTCCGTAACGTAATAGTCACAGCTTCTCGTGGGTGTTCACACACTGAAGCACAAGTTTGCGTGACAGAGCAACATATAGCCGCCATCTTCTTGCTCTGAATAAATTTTGGACGTATGTTTTTAAGGTGATCTTGAGGACATATCATGTAAGCCTTTCATTCATCAATGTAAATTAACTAGCTCCCGCATTTCTAGGTTGCAGCGGTATTAATAAGGGGGATGTCGGCTAGGCGTTGGTCGTACTGTTGAGAAATGATGAACGCTCCGCTGCTATGAAGTGTCGTCCACCACGTCAGAACCAATGCTCCGGCGCATGAGAATGAATTACTTGTTTATAGTTTTTTTTTTTTTTTTTTTGGAATCTCAGGGTTTATATTTGTTTTTTAGTTTTTGGAACGTATGCACATTACCAGGGAGACAGGATGGGAACGGGGGACACACTCTCTTTCACTTCAAGACACATGTAAATTCCTTTTGAGAATTGTTTATTTACAGTTACAGAGACGATGAAACCCTTTTATTCACATAAATTATAATTTCTAGCCGGGAGAGAATCTCGGACTGTTTGAGTTATAAGGGAGCTAACTGCGGACTGTCCGAACTGCCTCAGAACTCATCAAAACTGTTTAAAACTGCTCTGATCAAACTGCCTAACTAAAAAAACTTGATCACACAGCTCCTGCCTTTAACTGCGGGGCTTGACTAAAAAAAACTCATCAGATTGCTTAACTAAAACTGATCAAAAACTGCGTCGACAACTATTACGAAACTGCTCCAAAGACTGCTACGAAACTGCGTGGCTTTTCTTCAAAACTGCGTGCAAAATGCTCCGGCCTGACCTGCCTCACGACTCATCAGAAACTGTCGACAACTGTTACGTAACTGCTCCAAGATTCTTCATAAAATTGCGTGGCTTTTCTTCAAAAACTGCTTAACTAAAACTGCGTCAAGATTCTCCACACACTGCCTGGTTTTTCTTCAAAACTGCGTAACTAAAACTGCTACGAAACTGATCAAGGACTGCGTCAAGATTCTTCAAAAACTGCTTCGAAACTGCATGGCTTTTTTTTTTTTCAAAACTGCTTGCAAAATGCTCCGGAACTGATCAAGGAGTGCGTCAAGATTCTTCAAAAACTGCCGAACTAAAACTCCTTAACTAGAGCTGCCTGGCTTTTCTTCTAAACTGCGTACAAAATGCTCCGGCCTGACGTGCCTAACAACTCATCAGAAACTGTCGCGACAACTGTTACGTAACTGCTCCAAGATCCTTCCCAAAACTGCGGGGCTTTTCTGCTTTCCCATAACTTTTATTAGTTTCACAGTCGGTCAGTCTCATGTGCGTCCTGTTAATTTTGAGTTCAAATTCTAATAGCGTCTATTTAGGTTCTACTCCTAGGTTGGCTACATGAGAATCACGAGGTTCCCGGTTCGTTCCCTATAGGCTGCTATTTGGCGCCGATTTCTGTAAGAGTCCTCCTACTAACGAACTCCTGGGCTTGTTTATCTCATTTCTCCCCTCAGATCTCCCCTTCAAGTTGTTTTCGTGTCAGAAACATGTCCCGTTAGTCTTTTTCGAGTTGCATCGTTTTCAAGGTCTTTCCTCCCATAAGATCACCCCTAGCTAAGCTGTATGTTAGGGATTGGAATTTTTATGACTTTACTATTCTTTGTATAGCGGACGCAGCTTGCGGGGTCTTGACTTACATGAGAGAGTTACTGCACAAAAGTGTGTATCATATTCTCAGAGGCTTTCGCTTTAATTTATATTGATAATGTCTCATTAATGTTTTAGGATTCATCAAATTAAACATACAATTTTATATTCTCCCTAATCTCTGGAGCTAGGAAATACTGCTCCAAGGTACGTCCACGAAATCATGTCATACGATATCACCGTGAAACACGTGTCCGGCCGAGACAATATTTTCAGCGACACGTTGTCTCGGTTGAATCACCAACACCATCTGCCGGAAACTATAAGCAACCCTAATTTCTAAATGACAGTGAGTAGCCACGTGGAAAAATCTCTTAGGAAAGATTTTGCACATCTGGAACGCTACAGGAAGAGGACGAGTTAAGATAATTAAGAAAGACTGCTCGTGAGTTAAGCATACACATTTATCGTAACTTCGCCCTGTACAAAGGAATTCTCTATAAACTTTATGGGCGAGAAGATATGCGCTGGAAACCTGACATTCCAAAATTTATGACAGACAGGCTTATTCGGGCTTTTCATATAGCGATGATCCACTCTGGAACTGACAGTGTGTGCCTGAATATCTCGGAGAACTTTTGCGTGAAACATCTGCCACGAAAGACGAGGATTATAGCGGCCTGTGAACTGTGTCAGAAGCCGAAACCATTGAACATGCGGTTTGGCATGGAACTCAAGACCGTTATAAGGGACCACTCTAATGCTTTGAGCTTTGACACTCACGGTAAGATGTCGAGAGGCAAGTTTGGTTGACGTTACGTGCTTTTACTATGTGATGTCTTTACGAAATTCGCCTAGATCTATACGATGAGATACATCACCAGCAAGGCTTGTCTGCAAAAAATCACCCATTCATACATTAAAGAATATGGGAAGATGGACGCCAATTTGGCCGATAATGCGACCATATTTAAAAGTCACATCTTCCGGAATACTTTAAAAATATGGGGGTGAAACTATTAAATTCGTCGTTATATTACCCAAGTAGTAATCCTGCGGAGAGGGCTGTAAGGGAGGTGGGAGCCTTCCTTAAAATTCTTAACCTTAAGTGCCACACGAACTGGGTCGAACACTGTACAGCGATTGAACGAATTTTAAACGAGCCAATAAATCCGGTTACCGGATTTCCACCAATGAAATGGTTGATGAAACATGAGCCTAGACCGATAATCCCAAACCTTCCCCGAGCCATGGTACACAGCAAAAAGGAGGACTACAAAGAAATCTACAGGAAAATCTTTAAACGAATTCGAAAGAGTCCAGAAGAGAATAACCGGACAAAACGGTACAAGAATCGATGGGATCCAAAACAAGATGAACTGGTGTTAGTTCGTGATAGAAAACTGTCTAACCTTCTAAAAAAATGTTCACGCCGCATGGAGCTTTTATACAGAGGACCTTTTGCTATTAATTGTCAATTTGGTGAGCATACGTATGAATTGAGGGATGATAAAGGTGGAACAATCATTGGTCGATATCACAAGGTATTTTTGAGGTTTTTTCAGACTCTTAATGAGGAAGCAGGGAACTAGTTATGAATACAACCATGAATATGTGTTTGTCTTATTGTATAGATCAGAACTGTGTTTGTAAACAAACCCAAAGAAAAAAGCAAGTAAACGAGACGAGGTGGAAGAGAAAGAAGGGAAAGTATAGTTTTCATAAAGTACTTTGTTGTGGTATGGTAATTAGGGTTAAATAAGCATTGTCAGGTATGTGATAAAAGGATTAGGTATAATGACCCTAGGTTTTCACAAAAGGAAAGGGTCAATTAACTGAAGCAGCGAAAAGAACGTGTTAATAAATGTTGAAGATATCCTCCAGTAAATGAAACATTGAAGTGAGAGTGGATTTTAAGTGTTTAGATTATAAAGCCTAATATAAATTGTAAAAATAATATAAGTGATTTTAACTGGCCTCTGAAAGTAGTGTGCATCATATTAATTTTTTGTTGCATAAAAAGTTCACAGATATTTAGAAATTCTGTGCCCGGACAAAGTACCTTTCACTAGATTGCCAAGTGAGGAATGGAGGACATCTTCACTGTGAAACAATAAAGAGAGAATAACGGAGGTTGCCTAAAAGGACACGGTTAATTATGTTTCATGTATGTGAGAAGAACGCATGACAATAAGGCCACCAATTTTTTTTTTTTGGGGGGAGTATTAAGTTCTGGGTAACTTATATATGATTACAGGACTCAATGTTGTTATGTATCCATGGGTAACCACTGAAACATTTTATTTTTTCTTTGAATAATAATAATAATAATAATAATAACAATAACTCAATATATCCCGCGAGATCTCAGTTTTTGTATCCTTGTGATAAAGATATCTTCCTATGTGGGAGCACATGAAACAAGGATTCCCCTACCCCTTTAAACAAGGCAATTGTGAGCAATGATATCAAATTCAGTATATATAAAAGAACCAATTTATAATTCTCATAAGCATTGCATATTTGACCCAACGAATTGAATTACAGTATATTCATAGTTTTCTTGTTGAATAAGGCGAAAAGTTGCTTTGCACAAAATTATTGAGGAGGGTGCAAAACTGTATAGTGACCTAATGGTTTATCACCTATACCCGACCCAGGACCGTAAAACTTTGGAGGATTTTTCTAAAGACTACACACGGTGAAAACAGATTTCTCTTCTGAACCGTTAGCCTTTGCCCCACTGGACCCCAGTTTCTTCCTCAAGGACATGTAAACAACTCCTATGGAATCCATTGCATTAGTTTAGTCAAAGAATTCAAGCCGAGAAAAGTCGAAATCAAGTTACCAATGGGGAGAGAAAAATTGCAATCAGAACGCTTAAACTTTAGTGAAGTCGGATGTTCGCGACCTCATGAGACCGCCTCACTGAATTCAAATAAAAATATCAAAACGCCGGGAGCTAGAGGCAGTTCACAATGCTCCATCAGTTTTTACACTGATTGCGTACCGCTCAGTTTTCCACTGACTTTGTTTTGACTTCGTTCTTTTGTTAAGTGAGATATCACTTGAAGCAGCCGGTGTCGCAGTGGTTGCCCTAGTTTTTCTCCCAATTAAAGAGGTTAAATACAGAGCCAGATATTAGCGATTTATTATTAATTCAGTGCTTTTCATTTGGACACGTGCCTCCAATTCTTTTACCCGAGGAGCGCCGAGGCGTCTCCCAAAATGCGCTAGGCTTCTCACTTTAACCAGGGTAGCGAAGGCATTTTCCCTTCGTAATTAACAGAAGCGGGGAAGAGTTGTGAAGATTGGAGCACGGAAGAGGACGACAGGATCAGTAGAGGAGATTACGAGGTGATCAACTCCCCGTACTCAACAATCCATCGCCTACATCCCCCATACACCCTCTGAGAGAACCCCAAAAGACAAACTGCTGCCTCCCCTCCGATATCAAAACTCCTACCCGACCAATAATAATTCAGTAAACACCTTCACAAGTCATTTTCATCATTTATTCATCAACACACCTTAGAAATCCCATTTCAAGTTATGTTAACTGCCTTCTAAATGTGTCCTTTGCGGAGGAGCACACCGTTTGTTAACTATACAGCAAAAGCAATGCAGGTGTAGGGGCAGAAATAATATGGCATATTAACAATATGCCAGTTCATCCATTACGATACAAGCTGCACCATAAATGCTCAAATAATCAAGTCGAGCAGCTCGCTATATTGAAAGCTTTGTAACAGCTGGAGAATATAGACAATGCAACCTTTAATAAGCAAACCGCAGCAATCCACACGGTTAGTCCAATTGCACTAGATTTAATTAACAACCACACAAAACATAGTAATCTTTGTGGGAAAAAAAATAAGGAAGAAGTTAAAATCCCTCCAACGGGAAAACTGGGAAATACATTTTACTTGGGTAAAAGAACGTTGGCAATGAAGGAAATAAAATGGCAGACCGATTCGCGAAAGCAGCGAACAGCAAAGACCTGTCAGTGGATTATCAACTCATACAAAATGTGAAATGAGGAATGAATTAAGAGAAGTCAGCGACAATGGGAAACAGAGTGGCAAATGACAACGAACAGAGCAACTACAAAACCATATTTTCCGACTGTAGCTAAGGCTTAAAACTAATATCCTTCTAAGTCACAATATTACAGCAATCCTCTCAGGACACGGCTAATTTGAGCCTACTTTCATCGCTTCAAAACAAAAGAAAACCCATCATGTATATGTCTGGAGGGTATACAAACGGTGGGGCACATCTTGTGGGATTGCAATATCTTGAAGAGTGAGAAATATTCCGGAAAGATGTTGGAAAAGTAACTAGGCGATGGCCAATAGACAATAGTGAACTTGTTCTAAAATATAATAAACAGTTTTAATAATTTGTAAGCAGTGTCAATTTTGACAGTTTTCAAATTAACACAAATTTACTAATAGGCTAGAAAATTGGGTGTAATAGTGAAATTGTCTAAAGAAATGATCATTAAATAGTGAATAATATAATCTTTGGAATTTTGTAAATGACATAACTGTTTACTTGATTAATTTTGTTAATATAATTAATGTAAAAGCATTAAATTGTATTAATTTCGACAATCTTCAAAAGATGACAATTAGGTTAGAACATAACTGTATAAAGAAAAAGTAATAAGAATAACATGTAACAGTGAAATAATACCAAAGTATGTAGTATTACTAATTTTTTGGTAATGGAGCATGCGGCAAATATAGCAAATTTAAAAAAATGCCAGGTAAAGGCATGGAGAAAAGTTACACCTCGCTGCAACACCTGCGGCGAAACCCACCCAGCAAGTTACTCGGGGTATAATACTTTCCAAAAGGAAAGAGAAGGGGGGGGGAAGCCCTTAGCTTTCAGCATGTGCACCAAGACTACGGGCTCCTCGATTCTATGTTGGCCTAGCACCTAATGATTTAAGTTAGGCCCTACTCTCGCTTCTTTATTGGTTTCTTTGCATTGTACATGGGTTTTTATTTATTATTTTTTTTATAAAGTAAGAGGATGGCACAGTGTGTAGTGCTATAGTGTTCTTAAATTTTTGTTATAATTTTCCTACAATTAACTTGGTTTCTGGAAATGACTCCTTCGGTTCAAAATACACCCTCTATTCAGTGTTGCAATCTTTCTTTCCTACTTTTTTTTTCTTATGCTCCTCTGAATCCTATAACACATTCCCAGAGAACTTCCTGGGAAACTTGATACATAGTGCCCTGTGCTTTACAATAGTATAATAACAAATAACAATAAGTATAATGATTACATAGCCCCAAAACACCACCATCATTACTAAGAAACCTAACCTAACTAAAATACGACCAATAAAGGTCTAGGTCATCATCAGTAGGGAAGGTGTGCTATGCCTTTAATGTACAGTGGCCCCTGGTAATCCTGCCATTCCGCCCCCTACTGTCATCAGAGAAGTTATCTTCCCAGAATCATCCAATAGGTAGGTTTTGTGGCAAGGAACGTCAGTTGACCTACTACACAGGCAATAAACACCTTAAATGTCAAATCCGAGAATAGTAATAATTAAAATATCTGTCCTGCAATAATGTCCTCTAAAAATTTTTTTCATTGACGTCTTAGGAAAAGATCATTAGCCTTGTTAGATACGTTATCGGAAGCCCTATCCAACCAGATCCAGTTCCTTCCATTTCTTACCATCTTATATATATGTTTAGGCCTGGAACGTGAAACTGTGCTATGGATAGAACACTTCGCCTTAGTGGACATTCCCTGACCGCATGTTCTGGAGTGTCCACTTGACCATATTCACACATGCCACCCTCCCTTAACCCAAATCTATGGAGGTACGTCCAGTACGGGCCATGTCCAGATATATAATGAACAAATTCCCGAGATGGATTCAAGAAGAGCAGTTGTAATATTTCCACTACATTAGGGAAGGTTTCAAAAACTCTACTTTCAGTATTACTTGTTTCCCCCGGAGGTTCGCCATTCATTCATTATAACATCTTGGATCTCTAATTCATTGTAAACCGCGGCCCCAGCGAGCTGGGATGTCTTTACGCACCCAGTAACTCGTGCTTCTCCTTCGTATTTAGAGATCGAGTGGTAAGGTCATAAGGATAATCACAAGGGCATCAGCTGGGACCGTTGAGAACGCCCCAACTAGGCGTACTAAGATTTTTCGTTGTAAGCGGTTAACCGCCGTTCGAGCTGTACTTAGCAGAAACCTGCGACCCCAGGCTTCTGCCGCATATCCCATGATGGACGAGAGTATCGAGTTGTTATATAAACGTATCGCTTTATCCGGTACTGCTCTATGTGCTTTGCTCATTCTAGCTATTTTATTTAGAATTGCAAAGGCTTTGGCTGATACTTCTTCCATATGGGCTCAAAAGTTCCACTTTTCATCTAGCGCGAGTCCTAGGTATCTCACACGTATCGGAACCTTATCTAATGTAAGGGTAGGTTTCCTCTGCAGATGAACCTTTAATAACATGTATTGGGTCTTTTCAGGAGAAATAATTAGTTTTATTCTCCTGCACTACTTGATAAACCTCTTCAATACCAAGTTACTATTACTTTCAATTTCCGACCTGGAATTACCTTGGACTAGCAGAAGCACATCATCGGCATGTCAATGAGTTCTGTGGCCATTACCATTGCATCCAGACAGGCTTAAATCCGATGTCCCAGAAGGTTGGACGACAAATAGAGCCCTGAGGGCATCCTTTTGAAAGGAGTCTTGACAACGGTTGCCCATTGCACTCAATGGTAACTTTCTCCGATAGCAATAATCTCTTAACGTATCATACAATATGGTTGGGCATTTTATCTCTCTGATCCTCTACAGGTTTCAAAAGCACCGTGAATGTTCACAAAAATTCCCAGTATTTATCACCGGAATCATCAACCAAGGAAATAGCTCATTCATTGCATCATCTGCCGATCGACCAGAGCGGAACCCATATTGCGCCTGATTTAAACCAAATTCCATTCTCATATTCTAGACAATGGCACAGAATTGTTTCCTGCCAAAGAATTTATCAGACAGATTGGTCTATATGACCTTGGTAAACGTGGATCACGGACCTGACCCTTGTGAAATATCATCAAATTGGCTTGTTTACATATGTTAGGCACCCGCCCTTGTGCCATATGTTCATTCAGATGTGAACATAAGGCGGGAAATAGGTTGCTCGTGAGGGCCTGATGGGCTTCCGTAGAAATCCTATCAGGCCCCGGAGCCTTCCTCTTTCTTAAGGTTTTTTTATTGCACGTTGTACCTCATCCACTTTTATAGGAGTAAAATCATGAGGTATGGCATATACCTCAGACAATTCCCGCCTTAGTCTCTGCTGCAAAGTATTCTCGCTTATGTTGTTATCAACAGGGAGTAAAGTTTTAGCAATAATTCCAGATTCTTCTCATGATTCTGTATACGAACCACTCACTTTGACCAAGGTTGACATGCTTGGACCCATTCCAATTTTCTTTCTCATTATTCTGTAAGGTATACCCCAGGCATCCCTTACCGAACAATCATTCACAAACTTCGTGCAGCTGTCCCTCTTGGTTTTAGGGAGGAGGGTGTCATAGGCGGATTTTCTGCGTCTGTATACCAACAATCGGATTTCCCTCTTCTCTGGTGTTTGTGAATGTTGATATAACTTTCTGGCCTTTGTGGCGTTTCTTCTGAATCTCTGCTATTTGTCTCTCCATGGTCCAGGGTTGATAGATTCATTTACTGCGGAGATCGGAATTGAAGCCTTCATTGCCGCTAAAATAACCGATGTGAGTACTTTGGCATATTGGTTCACGTCTTCTCCAGGATTTATGGTTCGGGGAGGAATAAAACTTTTCCTTAGTTTGCACCAATTTGCTTTTCTTTAATTGAACTCCAGTTCGCTCTCTCTACAAGAGGCGCGTCCCAAGACACATCTAAGTAGATAATATGATCGCTCGTCGTCTTCTAATCTACGACTTTCCAATTATGAATGAGGTTATGGTCCCTAGTTGCAATTAACTCCAACACTCCCGATATAAGTCGGTGGGTTATTGATCAGATTTATTACATTTAGTTGCAAATCCATGATAACCTCTTCCATTATATCACCACGATCATCCCCAACATCGTCGTGCCATAGACGCGATTTCACATTTACGTCGAAAACAGATTGTGCCAGATATCGCAAGTGCCACTTCAATCCTCCTAATTGATCTCATAAATGAGGTAAATTCACGACTAGGTTGGCAGTATATATTGGCGAGTATGAAACTACGCCCATTATATCCGATCTCTACACAATTCACGTGTTAATTGTATTCTTGGGATATAAGTCACTGAAAATCCCCTATTGAGGATAACAATGGCCGCCATTGGGTTCTCCCCAATTACTATTAGTCAAGCATTTACCGGCATACAGAGGATTTAACATTCCATGGCATACGGTTCCTGTATGCATAGAATATCAATCATTGCCATCACAGATCTGCGCAGTGCATTACTAGTTGACTATGAGCCGCATTTATCTGCGCTGTTTGTAGTATTGCATTCTTCATATTTAAACGAAGAAGCGGGCTGTTCTAACTGGCGGTCACCTTTCAGGAGCTCGCAGAAGGGTGAATCCGAGTGGAGGATCTTATTTACTTACTTGCAAATCAGTATGGCTTGTATAACCAGGGATGGAGTGTTCGTTAACTTATATATTTTGGGTTTGTTACGGGAGTGTGTACACGTTCAAGTGTGAAGTGTGATTTCACAGTTGGAACATTGGCTGTTTCTATGCAGAGCCACAATTAATCAATTTAATCCTAAGCTTAGAATCCTCATCCGATAGATGGTCAGCCTTTAGCTTTCGCTTGAGGGCGTTATTGACCATAATCAGTTTTTTTTTTTTTTTTTTTTTTTGATTACCCTTTGCAACAGCATTTTATATACCCCACATTTGGATGAATTTGGTTTTTTACACCTTGTGGTTTTGCCGCGAGCCTTGCAGGCAATGCACATGGCTTCCTGTTTTGACTTTGAACAATATTTCTGGAGTGGTCCTGCTCACCACAGTGACCAGATACTTGTTTGTCCGTAGAACAAAGCTCCGATACGTGACCCAGATCTTGACATTTGTGGCACCTATAAAATCCTCACACGTAAGAGAGCAAAAAATCGACATATAACCTACCTTTGTTTAGCAGAAACTTTCGCAACTTGGCACTCGCTTCAATCACATGATGGCAAGATCGGTCGTTCCTTGGCCCGGTGAGGAACTTATTAGCGAAATTTGTTTTAAATTCTTTGGAGCTCATGCCTTCATCCAGGTTTTGCGGATAGATAATCTCTGCCTATTTCTTTGATGTTATCCATTTTGGTACATCATAAATTATCATCCGTAGACGTTCCACTGTGATTTTTCCCGTCAATTCTTTATATCCCTTCAATTTTTGCACATCCTCCTCCGAGTGAGTTTCTATTACCAACTGTTTCCCAGCAGGTCGTATAGACTTGATTTTCACTTTATCCTTTGCAGGATTTATAATCTGCGTCACGTCTTTTCTCAATTGTTCGACCGATTTTAGTTTTTTGGAAGACAGAAACACCGTTGGTGCAATCCTGCTGACATACGATCACCTGATTTCTAAATATCTTCCAAATCAGCTACATACTTGGAGAGATCAGGGATTATGTCGAAGAGGACTCTCTCAACTCATTTGTACTTGGGGAGCACAAAGCCTTTCCATGGATTCTTCGGTCTTTCTTTCTAGGGGAGGCGAGTGCGAATACTCTCCTCCTCTGAACTTGAGGAAGTTGAAGAAGACGGACTGGGAGGTCTAGGCCTCCCAGATTGCCACTTCTTCTTCGGCATACTGATAAGGGGGGAAGAACCCCCTTTACATTATGCCAACACTTGTTGAAAGTAATGATTTTCAGGAATAGCCCTTAAAAGTCAGTCAGAAAATCCGTCTTTTAAATGTGCTCTTCTCAGTCAGTCAAAAACCGTTGCCCAGGGTCGGAGGGCCAAGACCTGGGAGCAAGCCTGGAAGCATCTGTTTTCCACTAACTATATACTGCTCAAACTGCGTACACAAGACTTACACTTGGGCAGGGGATGACTGCCAGACTTCTGACCCCAGAGGAAAGAGACAGGTGACAGTTAGCGGACTTAAACAGACAGCTAGGCAATGCACAGTCTGTATGAACAATCACAACCAGGGGTTTACAGGGATGACCAAAGCTTCGCGGCCACAATGCAGAGACCCACAAACCATCATGACACCGACAAGCGGTCAGGCAGTGCCAGCAAACTCCACAGAGCAAACCTCAGGTTTATGGGACCTAAAAGAATTATTAAATTTGGTGAAATCATTAAATGGCAACAAAATTAGTACAAACTTGAGGACACTAATAGCCTCACTAAAATTTGCAGCCATGTAATGGAGAAACGAAACAGTTGTAAACTTAATCGACAGCATACTCACAAATTAAAATGGTCCACATAATGAAATCTGCTCCATGCTCTAGAACACAAATGGTATATCCACCCAGAGATATGAATTAGAAGGTTTCCTGAGAAGAAAGTGAATTGATGTAGCATTCTTGGGGGAAACCAAATTAACATACAACAAAAATTTCAGCATTCAACAATACATTACAAGTACAGAGAGGTCCAAAAGGGCAGGGGGAAACTGCTATTGCAATTAGAAATAACATTATTTTTGCACCGGTAAGTCTCCTACCGCCACGGAGTATCTGACCCGGATGTGCTCGACTTTATCATCTGCAAAAACGTACAATTAGCTTCCCATTTAAATACATTTCACAGCCTAGATTTTGACCACCTTCCGGTCACTTTTGGAATCTTAGGCTGTTTGGATCGAAACATGGACCTAAACGTCCCTGTCGTGGAAACGACGGATTGGTATGAATTCAAAAAGCAAATGCATACCCTTGTAAACCCTAGAATAACTTTCGGCAACGAGTCGGAAATCGACTAAGAAGTAGCAAAATTGTCAAAACGGCGCATATAAACAGCACACAAAAATACAAAGCCTAATCCAAATAGGTCAGATATCCAGAAGTGGAGCGTCTCATTGCCAGTCGTAGCCCACAGGCCCAGACAGGGCGAAAAATGAGGACCTCAAGCTCTATCACGCAAGATTCAGATAACCAAAATTTATAATGTTTGCCTGTCACACAATTACTTTACTGCGGAGCGGAAGCAGGAAAACATTATGGTTTTAAAAACAGGTAAAAATTCTCGGTTACCGCAAAATAACAGGCCCATTAGTCTCCTGTCCACAGTTGTAAAATCGTTCAAGAAAGTCGTCCTGTTCCGATTACAAAACACAGTTTTGAACTTAGAAGCAATTTCAAAATCCCAATTTGGCTCTAGAGAACTCCAATGAACGGAGTTACAACTTCTAAAAATTACCGATGACGTAACCAAACGATTCAACAACAGGGTCTACACCTTGGCACTGTTTCTTGATATGGAAGCTGCATTTGATAGGTACCGGACTCGGGAATGATATGCAACATTTACCATCAGTTATCACAAATGCGAAATCGCAGCTACTTGTTGTGTACTTGTGTACTTGTCGGTCCTGGTGGTGTAGTGATTACCATACTTGCCTCCTAAACCCAAGAACGCGGGTTCGAACCCGGCCAGGACCGATGGATTTTTTCGGGGCGTAAAAATCCTAAGTATAGCTTCCTTCGGACGGGAAGTAAAGCCGTGGGTCCCGTGTCGTACATTTACGGCACGAAAAAGAACCTCAAGCATGAATGAGAGGCCTCTGAGCAAAATTTGTCGGCCGTTTCACGCCCTAAGTTGAATGGGACGCTGATGACCTGTGCTGTTAAAGAGCGTCCTTAAATAAATCAATCAAAAAAAAAAACAGCTACTTGTCGGAGCGCACCTTCCACGTCAGGCGTTCCATCACAAGAATGGTAAGAGCAGGAGTTCCCCAAGGAGCTATCATAGCCCCATGTCTTTGCACGTAATTTCCCAAAAGATCTCAAATGCATGGTACTGATGTACGCCAACGACACGGTAATATACACCCAACGCAGAAAATTCCCCTTCGCAATCCACACCTTACGATATACTTATCAGTTCCTGGGCTGGGTTGATGCTGGGAAGATATGTCAGTCCCAGCAAATGCCTCCCAGTACTACTTCACACAAAACAGGACCCAGCCAGATACAGGCATCAATGTATGTGAAGTATTATCGTTTCGTCGCGGTACGAAATACTTCGGACTAACACAGACTCCAAAATGCGGTGGTGGGAATGTCTGCGAAACAATGCCAACAGTCGGCGGCAGTGTCTTAAAATGTGTGCCCAAATATTTAGAAGTAAATTAGTGACGGTGCAATCCAAGATCATTTATTTATACTCAGCATTCTGACATACGCAAGTGCTGCCTGGGCCCATGTCCCAAAAACTACAATGAAACAAATATTGACTGTTCAAAACCTAAGCCTTAGAAAACTGCTCAATGTTCCATTTGTCACCACAAACGCTGTCATTCATCCGGTAACGCGAATGGAACCCTACTGTTGGTCCTGGTGGTGTAGTGGTAACCATACTTGCCTTCTAAACCCAGACTTCAAATCCGGCCAGGATGGATTTTTTCGGGTGTAAAAATCCTAAATATGGCTTCCTTCAGAAGGGAAGTAAAGCCATGGGTCCCGTGTTGTACATTTAAGGCACGAACAAGAACCTCAAGCCTGAAAGAAGAGGCCTCTGAGCAAAATTTGTCGGTCATTTCACGCCCTGAATTGAATTGATGACCTGAGATGTTAAAGAGTGTCCATAAATAAACAAACAAAATGGAGTCTGTAGCAATCTTTATTGAACATAAAGCGCGTAGGATCTGGACGAAAATTCGTGTTCACACGAGTTTAATAGTCAGAAATATAGTAAGTTGCACATCAATCTACAGAAAGCAAAAATTTAAAACAAAAAGAATCAACATATTCTAGAAAATAGACAGGAAACATAAATTACAGGCAGGTGAAGCGCCCAGGAACTCTGTACGAATGTATATACTGTATATATTAGGATTAAGGTTTATATTTAAGCTGTCACCTCTTTATGTATATGTTAAAAAAATATGCTCTGACCCATTAACCCTAGCACCGCCAAGTAGACTAATGCATACATTTTCGCAGATTAACTATTCTCTTATGCCCAGGCAACCACACCTGGCAGATATATGGGTTTATTTTTATTTTTTATAAAATAATATAGTTCCAAACACAAACGATAATTGTATATAAACGTAAATTTACACCTGAAAAGTCATCCTATGTAGATCACAATTCTTAATAAGTCAATCTCAAATCTTTCTCTCTGGCAAAGACACGCAGTTTTCAATCAGACAGTTTGTCGGCAGTTCTCCGTAGGCAGCATACAGTTAACCAGTTCACAGTTGAGAGTCAGTTTTACACTGTTAGCAGTCTCTTGCGAGGGTGTCTCAGGCAGACTCCTCTATGGTCTTCATGTACGTAGTACGCAGGCACACGGGCCACAATCAGCCTTTAATTAAGTTAATCGCTCAATTGCATCGTCAGCTGAGTAGTGGCGGGAGAGCTACTGCCCTTCCGATACTTCGTCTCCAATGAAGTGAGCGTTCTATCTACTGAGTTTCGTCGTCTAGGCGGAAAAACCAAGGGACATAACAAAACGCACTGACAAAATAAACTCATCAAGAATTCTCTGCATCTTCGTTAATTAATATGCAACATTTCCACTCCAATCCTCATCCCGTGAAAGAGCGTTCACAAAACAGTAGAAATGGGTCCTGGAGTAGTCTTGTCCCGGGGTGGATACAAGTTTTACATCAATATCATAAAATAACTACGAGGTGTCGCGGCCGGCAACGCTATATTAGCTTCCTTAGCAGTGAACATCTGTCGTGGCAGGCAGCAGGTCCGACGTGGAGAAGTAGTAGTCCATTACCGTCAGCTCACCGCAAGCCAGCATCGATAGCACCGCTGCAGGTAATGGGCCCCCCCAGTACCATCCAGACCAGCATTGATCCGCCACAAGCAGATAACTTCAAGACTGACCTGTTTACATTCAGGAAGCACCAAACAGCCCACAATTATCCATCTGACCTCCTAAAAATTATGTCTTCCCTAGTCCGGAAAGAGGATTGCCCGACGAAAAACACCATCGCCACAGAAAGCACCCCTTCCCTTCCCAGGATCAACCACCCATCTCCACTTCTCCACTCGAACCAATTACAACCATTCCCATCCCTGAACCATTAGTAACTCCAGAACTTCCACAAAACTTTCCCTGCCTCTACCGAATCACTCCGGAACCACCAGCAGCTTCAGAACTCCCACAAAACATTGCCTGCCTTAATTCAATACCTATCAATACCTTAAGCGTCGCCGTCGTCGTGGTGGGAGTACCGAGAGGATTCTTGCCCGCTACGTGCTCAGGGTCGCGCAGGGCCTCTTGCCCTCCGCAGGGCACACCATCAGGATCAGATCCTCAAGGGGCCACACAACATTAATGCAGATAGCACTCATGGACGAACAGACAGCGCCTCCACCATCACCACCGGCCTGGCCATTGCTGACAGGTTGCTTAAAGTTGAAGCCAGCAGGAGTGCCCGTTTCTCACCATGCCGACGATGCTACAAATACGGATGCAATGCCAATAGTTGTAATGAAGACCCAAGATGCCACTACTGTGGCTTCAAAGAAATTACCGCCAGATGTGAACGATATGACCTGTCTCACTGAAGCAACTTCAGCTCTACCCATGGGAGCACAGAACAGTTCACAGGACAGGTACGATGCCCACAGTATCCAAACCCTAAACCTGCAACAATTCCCGAGATCACATGCAAACAGGAGTTAACACATACAGCCAAAGGCAAAGTCAAAATACAATCTCCGCCGAGAGTCAAACCCAGGACTGTGTCTCAACTGAGACGAAAGCCCAAGCAGTAGCACTGATAGCTTCCATAGAGGCATCAAAGGCTGCTATGGAAAGCCTTGCTGTCACTTCTCTGCAATTAGCAAAAGCAATCCAGATAATAACTACAACTAGAGACAGCTAAAGACCCTCACAGCCTGCAGCGGATGTCACCTCCAGCATCTCACTCATCCATTCCTAACAAGAAGACCTCCATGTGTCTATTTTGAACATGGAAGAACTAATCACAAACCCAGACCAGATCCAAAGCAACATCAACCACCCTCAAACACTCATTTGCTCCACCCTGCACAATCCTGGCCCTAAACCTAAGAAGTCAAAATCCTAACCCTGGGGATTAATCCTCCCCTGGAAGTGGCTGTTTTCTCCTTGAGCCCTACTACACACTACACTCCTTAGGCTTAGGCCCAGGTTAGGCAGCTCTGAGGCTGGTCTGCAAGTTCACTAAAGAAATCTACAACAATGTGAGAACATCATCAACATATCCCTGTCGTTCCCGCGTGCACCTTCCACCTGAACTTACACACTACGCACTGTGCTCCTCATTTAACACTATTTCAACATAGGGTCTCCACAGTTATTAAAGCATTTGCCTAGGCATGGCTTTTCAATGCCACATGTAGCATTCAGACTGTTGAGCCACCATTTCACCATTCTTTTGACACCGTAATCTCTTTGAAATAGGTGCCCTTCAAATGTTCTTAAAGATGTGGAAATCACTTGGTCAACTGTCATGGTTCTGCCATTCTAATCAGAGTCAATTGTGCATTCTCTGAGCACCATTTTGCCTAAAAATGACAGCTCAATACACTTTTTTCTGCTTCCTCCAAAAACTTCCACTAACTGATAAATTTCAGCTGCAGACACTTTCTTTGCATTCAAGAATCAAAAATATTTAAGCAACAAAAGGGGAAGGGTTTACCTGGTATTTATAGATTTTGAGAAGGTATTTGATACCAGAAAAAGGGAAGCATTGTGGTTAAAATAAAAAAGGAAAGATGCTATTTTGTGTCAAATTTGTAGGTAATAAAATAATGGATTATATGCAGAGTAAAATAGGAGTAAGACAACGCTGTAAATTAAGTCCAATACTGTTAAATCTTTATATTGATGACATTCTGGATGAGATTGGTATTTATAGATTTTGAGAAGGTATTTGATACCAGAAAAAGGGAAGCATTGTGGTTAAAATAAAAAAGGAAAGATGTAAACAATACATTTATAAAACTAGTATACAATAGATATATAGTAAGAACGTATTTTGTGTCAAATTTGTAGGTAATAAAGTAACGGATCATATGCAGAGTAAAACAGGAATAAGACAACGCTGTAAATTAAGTCCAATACTGTTAAATCTGTATATTGATGACATTCTGGATTAGATTGAAAGAAAAAGGATCCGGTTCACCAGTAATAAATAATAAAAAACTACCAGGGTTACTTTTTATAAACGATTTAGTAATTGCATCCATATTTAGTAGAGGATTGAGGAGGGCAGTTAAGTAGTGAATACGTTTCGTAATGAATGGGGATTGAAATTAAATGAAAAGAAATCGAAGATCATGGTTTTAAAAAGAGATTATAAATTGAGAAAGGATGAGAAATGGCAGTTAAATGGGTGGGAAATAGAGGTAGTAAGGAAATTTAATTATCTAGGGATAAGATTTAAGTTCTAATGAAAGTTTGAATGTCAAGTTCTAATGAAAGTTTGAATGAACAGGAAAAAATGGCAATAATACAAGGAAAAGCAGCTATGAATGTTATAACAGAATGTTTAAGAAAAATTTCAAATATAAGAGTAAATTAGCTTGAAAGAATTTACATAACCACAGTAGTACCCAAAATATTATGAGGTGTACAGGAGGCATGGAAAGATGTTGATAAAGTGAAGAATATGATTTAGAACTGAGCAATATAATAAATATAGCTATAGAAAATGGTTTCAAACAAGAAGTGGTATATAAGAAAATAAACAGAGCTAGGAACAAAAAAAGAATCAAAGACATCAGTACTCTTATTCCTAGCAAAGAAGAAAATAAAATGTACCAAAAATTTACATACCATTCATCAACATTCTATAATTTCCAAAATATTTTCAAAAAACAAAACATTATTTTAGCTCCAAAAAACAGTTATTCCATAAAAAATATACCAAATTCTAAACTAAAAGAGGATATTCCTCAAGAGAACAAATCAGGAATATATCAGATGGAATGCATCAATTGTGAAAAAATTTACATAGGAAAGACTAAAAGAAACCTAAAAACACCAGCAAAAGAACACATCAGGAACATAAAACAAAGACAGGAAGAAAAATCAGCAGTAGCTTGGCATTTTTGGAATGAAAAATATAATATAAACAGGAATCCCAAACTACTTAAAAACATTACAGGGAAAACAGAACTTGCCGTCTGGGAAAACATTTATATCTGGAAGAACAAATGTAGCGTTTTCAACTTTGAAATCCCACCAAGTGACGTGTTAATACAGAAGTTCATCCAACTGCTACCAGAGACAAACCAAACCACCACGAAGAACAAGGCCGGCAGTCGAACTGGAACTGAAGATGGGAGCGATTAGCTCCAGAAACTTAGTTTTCCTCTTTTAAAACTATTAGTGATGTGTTACAAATTCGACTTAATTATTAAAAAAAAATTCATTGTTAGGTAATTAAAATGCACTTGGTATTAAATAAATGTGTCCACATATTAAACAGAATGGCTGAGTGAACCATACTCTTTTATTATTCTACTTAAGGCAGCTTATAGTAATTTTACTGTTTTTACAAGTGTGCCATAGACATATTAATGCTAGCAAGTACTAGATGACATACTATAAAAATCTCTTAACGTCCCTCTCTCCAAAACATGATTCAACTCAAATGCAGTACCAAGCATATTTCTAAAGTGTACATCCTCTCTTTCTACACGTGCAGTCCCATTGAGAAGTGGATCAGATATTTAAATAAAATATAGATATATATAAAATAAAGTTAGGAGGCTGCAACTTTATAAAAACACATAATGAAAAGCATTAATAATAATCATAATAAATGGATAACAAAAAGAGCCTATAACAATATTAAGGAATAAAGATAGAGTTAACCTGTCATCTTTTAAAAATGACTGGTACTCATTGAAAAAAGCATACTTTTATATGCATAAATCTATCTGTACAACCACAATGTATAATTTATATTGTTGTTGAAAGTTTCAACATATTTGAAAGGAGTTTTGACAAAACTAAAGTTAAAGAATGTAAACATTAACAGTTTCACAAGTATAAATGAATTGAATTCCATTGCCAATAAAATTAACTTTTTCATAATAAGTTATGCAAATGACAGCAATTCAGGGGAAATGAAATTTCTGACAGATTTAATTAGCCAGCTTCCTTAGCGAGATAAAGGTGTAAGTGATATAAAGAAGAATTCAATATCCCTTATACTATGACACAAATATAAAAAGGTATAAAAATGCTGACTTTATTGTATTTTGTTTTCTTTTGCTTCTGATTGCTTCCCACATATGTAACATTAGACATCGGTTCATTATTACCTCACCCAGATTCAGTGTGTTCCAGGAATTCCTGATGAACTTCACTCATTAATACAAAAACTGTATTTATATAATTTTGAAGCTGTTTACAATGAAGATATTATATTTAAACTAATACAATGTGGGTAACTTTATTACAAACTTCACTTACATTCTTTAAGTTAGGACAATGTTTTGAGAACCAGCATTCCCATCTTCAACAGTTCCTGGTGTTCATGTTGGTCCCATGCAAGCTGTTGAGTGGTATGTGGTGACCTTTGGTGGATCTGAAATGAATTCAGAAAGATGATCCCATGGCTGAAGGTCAAAATTCATCGCGATTTTATGGTATAAAGCTTCTAAAGACTGTGCGCCTAATATAATGTATTTAAATAATTTTGAAGCTGTTTACAGTGAAGATATTACATTTAATCTACCAAAAAACCACAATGAATTTTGACGTTCTGCTGTAGGATCACCTTTCTAAATTCATTTCAGATCCACCACAGGTCACCACTTATCACACAACAAATTGCATGGGATCAACACCAGCAACATTGGGTCAGCTGCTGAGGATGGGAATGCTAGTTCCCAAAACAATGTGCTAACTTATAGAATGTAAGTGAAGTGTGTAAAAAAATTAGTTTAAATACAAAAACTGTTAAAAGGTAACAAATACAGTCATCTTCATTGCAGTTGTTCATACAAAAAATTGTGATATACTGCTAAGGTATCCATGCAAAGGTTTGTTCTCTTAAGTTTGTCACAAAATTATAAGTGTAGTTCAATGTATATTGTGGTATATTAAAAAGATGTTATCCAGGACTTCAAAAATTAGGAGCATCAGCAAAAAGCAAAGCCATTAAGGCATTTAGGAATTATACAAAAGTTTATAAAGACTGGTAGTGTTCTTGACTGAAAAAGTAGCGGAACCCAGTTTGGAATCATGTCATTTGAAGAAAGTAATGAAAGTTCAATTGTAGAGTATCAAAATTGTATGTACCATCAAGAACAGAATACAAATCCTTCCACCTACTAATACACCCACTAATGACTATTCAGACATGGCATTTTCCCCAATCTGGTGACTTCTGGAGTTGGAAGTTGATATAAATGTCAATTACTATACATTTCAAGCCTGGTGACAGAGTAAATGCTGAATAGGATTATTTGGATTGCTTTATTCTTTGAATTTTTCACTTTGAAATCACATAATGTAAAGCTTTGGGGATCTGAGAATCCATATGTGGTTTGTGAAATGGAAAGAAATAGCCATAAGATCATATGATGCGGCTTTGTGCATTATGCACAGTGGTCATAATCCAGGAACATTCAAAACACCAGATATTTTAAAAACTGTATTTAACTTAGAATCAAATCTAAGCAGATATCTTATTCATTATGGACTAAACCTTCATGGCTAAACACCCTTCATGTTTCTGAGGATAAAAGTTGACTTTCCAAGGTAATACACATTATTTCCAAGCCTTTAAAACTCAAACTAGTATTTGGTAATTCATACAGTACAATCCAACAGAGAAGATGTAAGCTACTTAATCTGTGCACATTCCGCTCACAGAGACATTTATTTTCTACAATTATCCAATCACCTCCAATTTATTAATTTTTGCATATCATGAGACAGTTTATTCATTTTAATCATAGGATTTCCCAAATATGAGCATTCACATTTACCAGTAAATAATATACCCTTTCCTATTTCCTTTTTTTGTGCATTTATATGACTATATCTTTCAATTAAAGTAAGTTTTATCAATAAAATAACAAATTCCACTACAAATCAAATAGCACTCAATACATTTCCATATGAATAATTAATAACTGTACTAAAACTAATGATGGTAACAATACAGTTATATTTCCCCAAGCATTAAAATATAACTGACCTCTTTTATTTTGTACTTTCTTCATGGAACAGCAGCCAAATCTGAAAGACTTATTTCTTTATTGTAAACTAAAGTACAAATTGCAATTATTCAGACTTCTTTGTCTTATCTCTGTTCTTCATACAGTTGTGAATAATTCGATGGAATATGAAGAGGTAGTACACACTAACAAGCCTCAGAGGTCCCATCAGCATAACCTATAAATAAAAAACCTTAAATAATAGAGTTTCTGCTTTTCATTGAGTAAAATAGTTACTATATCCTACATTAATGTGTTCAAGTTGTTAACACATTAATGTAGGATATATTACCACTCCATTGTCTACAGCTTCGTAAGTACATTTTTTACTTAAAAATAGTTAAAAGTTTTCCCATAACAAAGTATCACATACATAAGGGTGGCAGTATGCTCAAATTCAATTAATACCAAATTAAGTGCAACTAAAATTGTTAGTTGGAACATTGCACAGTGAGGCTAATCATATATTACAATCATTGTTTTGCTCCACTGTGGCATTGCATTTCTGGACAGAAAACTATGAAATATATTAAAAAAAAAAACAAAATTATTAAAATCAGTGCAAGGACCTACAGAAATAGCAACAGGGGAAAAAATCTACATTTACAAGTACAAAGACACTTTAATGAACTTCAACACTTCCGGTGATGAAAACATAAACTTCAAGTTCATTACACATCCTCAAAGTATAATGGTTTATCCTCCATCCTTTGGGCTGATAATGAGAACGAAGTGTTTGTGAAACTGGTCCTACATATTTAAACAAGTAAGTGGAGCAAAAGAGTGGCAGTTTGACTCAATCACACAATGATCTTAATACAAATTGTGTTACAACACCTATAATTCTTCCTCTATCACGATGAGTAAAACTAATCTCAACTAACACAGCACACATTACCCATCTAAATTTCTTATTTATTTGGATTTTTCATTTTCATATATTATATTATTTCCCTGAAGCAATGAGTTCATAAGATCATCAATAGTAAATGCTACTTCTTGCAACAGCTTTTTAATGTTCATAACTACAACTTTTCTATTTCCAGCATATACTGCCAGGCTGTACAGTGGAACCGTGCTGACGACGAAGGAAATTTGCCTTTGAAACATGTCCAAGTAAGTGGAATAAAACTAGTGAAATTCCAGTGACTTCCTCATAAATAATTTGTTATATAATACTAAATTTCACTGTGGAAATCCCAAACTATTCAAATTTGTACAAGTCGGTCCTGGTGGTGTAGTGGTTACCATACTTGCCTCCTATACCCAAAACGCGGGTTCGAACCCGGCCAGGACCGATGGATTTTTTCGGGCGTAAAAATCGTAAGTATGGCTTCCTTCGGAAGGGAAGTAAAGCCGTGGGTCCCGTGTCGTACATTTACGGCACGATAAAGAACCTCAAGCCTGAAAGAGAGGCCTCTGAGCAAAATTTGTCGGCCGTTTCACGCCCTGAGTTGAATGGGACGCTGATGACCTGAGCTGTTAAAGAGCGTCCTTAAATAAATCAATCAAAAAAAAAAAAAAAAAAATTGTACAAGGTTTATTTACAATTTTTCCAGCCAGATGATGTCGACCTAGCTTAAACAGAGCTCAAATTACATCACACTAGGCATACAAGGAACTTTCTTGTGCTAGTGCAATAATACATAATAGAAGATGATAATGAATGTAAATTATAATTAATCTGTCATCTAGCACACTCTTATGCTTCTAACCACAACTTTTATAACTTGAAGGAGGATATTAAATACTACATTAAACTTAATGGAAAAAGTAGATTGATAGCTGCAGACATACATTTTTTAAATTTGTGTCTTAGACATCACATCTGCCCAAAATTTGTTACGAAAATAGTTAAATATAACCATAACAGTAAGGAATAATTAGCAGCTGAAAAGAAAGTAATCCATATGGAAAAAGCAAAACATTACACAAAATTACCGACATAGATTTGAAATTATATGACATATACTTGAGAGTCGCCAAAAAGTTAGGTTATGTCATTTGGGACAACTTAATACGGAATGCGCTAGAGCATATAAAAATCATAGTAAAGAAAAAAGTAAATATTCTAAAAAATAAATTTGTGAAATTGAAAAATTTGCAGAAAACTAATAAAAAAACAATACAGAAACAGAATAAATTTATCACAAGTAAGTTTTAATAAAGAACAGTTATCTATGCTGAAATTGGGTTTTAAAACTGGTGTAAACTTCTCCAATAACATTGAAGATTACATAGTTGATCTGGAAATTGCTATGGAAGGTTTAACTAATAAAGAGAAAGAAAAAAATTAGAATAAAATCAGAGGATGCTCTTAAAAGGATTAACAAAATGAAACCAAAATAGAATTCTAAATTACAGTAACATTATTACTTCACTCAAAGGAAAAGGAGTTATTTACAAAAAGGCTGATAAAGGGAATAAAATAGTATATTGGACAAAGATATATGGACAAAGGTATATTGGACACTGACAGAATGTTAAAGTTATTAAACAAAAAAGAATATGCCCATGCCAAATTTGACCCATTAAAAGAATGCACAAAAACAGTGAATGAAGCTATACTTGTACTATAATACCAGACATAGAAAAAGTAGTTTAAAACAAATCAATCCTAATATAGCCAGAATATATGGGTTACCTAAAATCCCTAAACCGGGGAATGCATGAGACCTATCATTAATAATATAAATACCCCTACATACTTTCTAGCAAAATGGCTTACAGACAGATTTACAGCTCAAAGGTTTCAAAGTAGAAGCATAAAAAACTCGTTGCAGTTAATAGAAAAAATAAAAGATTTTAAAAGTTCTAACCTCTGAAATTTTAGTGTCTTTCAACATAGTATCTTTGTTCTCAAGTATTCAAACTGACAAGCTTTATCATTTTAGAACGATTGGTTAAAGGAGATAGGAATTAATGAAAATCACAGGAAAGAATACGTCCACCTTACTACATCTGTATAAACCAGTCATATTTTACATTTGCAGGAGAGTTCTATAAACAGAAAACAGGACTCACAATGGGAAATCCTTTGTCCCCCTTACTGGCAGATTTATTTATGAGTACATTTGAAACCCACATTATTTTAAATGCTGGTACAGATACGTTGATGACATTTTTAGTACAGTGAAAAAAGAATTTGTTAAAGATGCTTTGAAGCTTTTAAATATACAAGACAGGAATATATCCTTCACACTGGAAACAGAACAAAGGGAATACTGCAGTTTTTAGATATAAAAATTAATAATAATCATGGAAATCTAGAATTTGGAATCTATAGAAAGGATACACACACACAGATAACTATATAAAATCAAATGAGTTTGACCCCATAGCTCACAAGCACTCAATTTTCAACAGCTTAACATATAGACTGGTGAATTTACCGATTAGTAAAGAGGAGTACAAAAAACAATTTGAGAAGATACAGGAGATTGCCATTATAAATGTTTTTAACAAAATTTAGTAAACAAAAAACTTAATAGATTCCTAAAGAAGAAATTGATCAAGAATACCACCACACTATTAACTGAAAAAGATAGATCGGTTTTTAAAAAATTAACCTACCATCCAGTAGCTATAAATAAATTCCAAAAAATGTTTAAAGGTATTAACATTAAATTGGTACCTGTTAACAGATACACTCTGAAAAATGCTTTAGTGGACAACAGTTTTAATAACATTCCACAGGAGAAAAAGTCAGGCATCTACAAAATAACATGTAAGGCAGCAAAGAATCAAATGTCCGTTAATGACCTGTTTTATGCGATAAATGTGATAAATGTTTTGAATTTTGTTTATTTGTTTTACTTATGGAGGTTCTTTAATTTCTCAGGTCATCAGCATCCCTTTCAATTTAGGGTGTGAAATGACCAATAAAATTTGCTTAAAGACCTCTTCTTTCAGGGAGGTTCTTTTACATGCCTTTTATAAACAACATGAACCAAAGGAACTATGTTTAGGATTTTTATGCCCCAAAACATCCATCGACTCTGGCCAGGATTGAACTCGCAAACTTGAGGCTGGGAAGCAAGTATGGCTACCAATGGACCACCAGGACCGACAAAAAACATTTAAAATATGTACATGGTAACTGCAAAATATACTGTTTGCTATGTTATTTATTTTAACATGGTTTATGCACTTCCTGTTTCTATCGTTTTTCCACATTCATGGTTTTTATAACCCAGTCCCTCCAAAAACGATTAATCTAGGTTCCACTATAATAATAAATGACTTTACATTCACCAGTGGCTGCATCTGTATATTTTATTTTTTAAATTACCCACCCTTCGATCTTTAAACAAGGAACAAAAAATTCCACTTCATCTACTTGGAAGTCCACGTCACTATCATAAAATAACATACCTGAGTTAATAGTTCTGATAATGACACAGGACTCATGCCTGCACAAAGAGTTTTGAGAATGAAGCCTTCAAATCCAAGAGTGCTGTAGAAGTTCCCAGCCTGTAACAACCAAAAAATTGAATTCAAAATGGAAGATATTTAGTTTTGAATAGTGGAAATTTTTACCTTGAAATATAATATAATATAGTCATTTATTAGGAAATTATTCAAATTTCACTAAATTTTTCTACATACTTGAATACGTTCCAAAGGCTCATGCTGATGATGAATGCAACAGCTTTCAAAACATGTCCAAGTGGAAAAATTTTAATGAAATTTGAATGATTTCCTCATAAATAGGTTACTATATGGAAAATATTTGTAGATTTGCTTAAAATAGATTTTAATATTCCAAAGCACTGTAAAACAGCTTCAAGATGACTTCAACTGAAAAACTGCAACATATATTGAAGAAACAGTATCTTTCCTGCAGAACAGCTATTATAAATATAAAAATACTAAGAAAACTGGCACTTCTGACATATTTGTTACACTGCAAGTAGCAATTACTCTTATGCAACTACAGAAATAATTTCAGCAAGTCTCAAGAACTTGTACCTTTTACTACTTATTCAAAAAAATAATGTCCACATATAAAAAAAAATATTATTATTCCTCCAATTATTGTAAATCTTTTACAAATACTATAGTTCTTAAAATTAGGATGCTGCTTATCAAATACAAAAATAATCAAGACAATATACAATATTTAAAGCAAAATATAAATAACTTGAACTGAAATAACTTAACTCAGCAATTTCCTCCTGAAACCAACAGAGGCCACCAAACAAACATCCGGGTGTCCAGCCATCATTTCGAGTAACGGCGGTTCGGTGAGCAACTGAAGATGGAGGAGATTCTCCCCAAACGCATCTTACTTTTATGTAAGTAAATGGAGTTTAGTGTAAAAAAATGAATACCTAAGTTTAGGATAAATAACTTTTTCTTTACATTCATTGGTTAATTACATGCTAATATAATAGTTAAATTATTGGTTGGTTGATTACATATTTTTTAAAAAGATCTAAAATACATTGCTGGCCATTAAAATTGCAATGTTCATTGGAGAAGCATTAAACTGAGCCCACATTTTCTCAGAAGGAAGAAGTATAGCTCATCAAAAATATGACAGCAATACGAGCAGGTGTCTGAATTTAATCAAGGAAGAATTGTGGCACACTGAGAGTGCAAGGTGTCATTTCAAGAAACTGGTGCTTATGTTGGATAAAGTTAATATTGAGAACAGCACATTAACATTGAAGTTAATATGAGACCAGTGGGTTGAGGTAGGTATACAAACATGAAGGATCCAACAGCCCCACCAAACAACCGAATAAGAAGATGAAATTTCCACTTGGTTATTATGAATACAATCTCAATGTGCTGCAATTTTAATGGCCAGCAGTGTATATGGCATTTGCTTAAACATTGTATTTAGCAATATCACTCCATTTTCTATATTGTTCAGATATTTGTTCGTCATAAGTAAATATGAAAGTCTAATGCCTCTCACCACTAGTTTTCTCTCTCTTACGCATCCCACATGCAGGACAATGACAAATGGAATGGAAGATTATTCGTTTTATTTATTTATAATTTTTATTATTATTTTTTAACTTTATGGTGGATTGTTAAGGGCATACATTTTCTCTTTATACAAAATACATACAATATGGGGAAACATGGCTTATTTGGTATTTAATATTTTCATCTAATTTGTACATTTGTCATGAAATGGCAGGACCTAAACAGATGTGAGTTTTTCAAACAGAACGCAAGCTTTCTTTTGAAACTATTAGAGATTTGGCAGCTTTCTTTCATGGTGGGTACTGGTCAAGTTCACTCTATCAAGAAAAGTGTAATAAGCCGAGTTAGATATACAAAAACCAATTGTATTATGCAAATTTAAAAGTAAATTTAAATGTATTGTTTAGTTCAAAATATATGTATATATATATATATATACACACACACACACAATAGTGTACACACACCGCATATATATATAGTGTGTGTGTACACACTATTGTAAATTATAAAGAACATCATGGAATCATTTTCTTAAGATATACAAATTTTATTCACACATGCTATAAATAATATATATCATGCATGTCCAAAGTTATGCAGAATCTGCAGAGCTGTTGAAAAGACCATATCAATACCTCTTGTACCATCCTCTAGCAGCAATACAGGCCTTACTCTCAAAGAGAGGTGGCACATATCCTTCAGAATGAATTTCGAAGCATGCTGCACTGTTAATTCAGTAAGGCAAGTGTTATCATGATGTCGGAGACTGGGCCATTGAAGCCCAAACCAATTTCAAACATGTTCAGTTGGGGTCAGATGTGACATTGTGCTGGTCAGAAAATTTGATGAATATCTTTAATAGCCTATTTGGTTTCATAAGCGGCATACAGGAATTGTCCTTTTGGAACAGCACATCTCTCTGTCATTGCATGAATGCACAATGGTTCTGCAATGCTCACTGTACAATCACCAGATGCACATGGTCATTGTAAGTTATGGTTCCCTACACCATGATTCCATGCATTGGTTCTGCATGTTCATTGTTGTATACAACTTGCTGTTATATTCAGCATCATTCTTAAGCAAGGCCACGCCTCCTTTCAAGAACAGCAGCGGAGAAAATCAAATGCTTCTTTACCACCGCCTTAGTGTTAGTTTGTAGGTGTGAATGTTACCACTTCTTAGTGTTAGTTGGGAGTTGTAAATGTTATCACATCTTTATTATAGGTTCTTAGTGTTAGTTTACAGTTACAAATGTTATCACACCTGTTCTATTTTTCATTTATTGCAATTTGGAATTGATTCATATACACACATACCAACCTTAACCTAACCTAGGTTAAGTAAATTCTAGTAAATCCTAGAAACCGGTGGACCTAGTGGTTTGCCTATGCTTTGCTCCTTTTTGTAAATATAAATTGCATGATACTATGTTAGCAGGCAAATCATTGTAATGGTGGCAAATATTCATTAACTCCAGCAAAAAAAAAAAAAAAAAAATGTACATATAAATTTATAGCAATTAACAGAAAAAAAATTCATAAATGTAAATTCATAGCAGACTGAGTGATATTATGTTAGCGGGTAAATCATTGTAATGGTGGCAAATATTCATTAACTCCAGCAAAAAAAAAATTGTACATATAAATTTATAGCAATTGCATGCATAGTATTATATTAGTGGGTATATCAATGTAATGATGGCAATTCTCCTTTAACTCCAGTAGAAAAAAAAAGTTGCCCCATGAGGAAGTGAACCCAGCCTTATGAGCAAACACACTATTGTGATGGTTTGGTTGATTATATGCCCATATCTGTTAAAGTCACACTACCTTCGGCTAAGGACACTGCCCTCTGGCTATTCATGAAAGGTGGCATGACCTGGCCCAAGGATGATGCTGAGTGAAAGCAAAAGTTTGTATACACTGTTGAAAATGTTGCTGACCTAATCGACATCTCACATGCACATTATCAGATTGAGGCGGAATCTGCTCTCATCACTGAATACAATCCTTTGTATATAAATAAACAATGTATACAGTTTTTTTCACACTAACTCCATTCACTTACATAAATTTGGAACATATGTTTCGGGAGCGATCCCTCCCATCTTCAGCCTGTTGACAAACTGTCGTTAAACGTGGCGGTTGGGTCTCTTGATGTTCTTGTGGCGGCATCTGTTGGTATTATTAGGAATTTGCTGAGTTCATCCAATGGAGGGATATCGAAATTCATCAAATTATCCTTATTTTTTGTAATGAAAATGTTTTCCCAAGTGGAAAGTTCTATTGCATTATGAAGTTGTTTAAGTAGTTTTATCTCTGATTTAATTTCATGATTTTTATTCCAAAAGTGCTAAGTAATAAAAATCATCAATAAAACCAAAAAACAAAAGGCAATAAGAGAAGTTTCCACTCTTAAAAGTGCCAAAGAAAGGTACAAATTCAAAAGTTTCACATACCACCCAATTTATCACAATAAGTTCAAAAAGATATTCAAAGAACAAGGAATTATGTTAGCCCCAAAGAACAATTTTAATATAAAGAACTTATTAGGTTGCAGAGTAAAGGACTACATGCCAACAGAACAAAAGTCAGGTATTTATGAAATAGAATGTGCAGAGTGCGACAAAAAATACATTGGAAAAACGAAGAGGAATTTGGGAATCCGGAAAAAAGAACACTTCAGAAATATTCGCTTAAAACAAATTGATAAATCAGCAATAGCAGCGCACTTTTGGAATAAAAATGAGTATTATTATTTTGAGTATTATTTTATTACTTTTTTTACACCTAGATTTTAATTAATGACTAAACACAAAAATGCAAATCACTTACTAGAACATCCTTCATTAATTGTTTTGCCACAGTTTCTGGAGTCACCAGTCCAGCTGATTGTGATATTAACTTTGTTTCCAAAGGTTTGGTCTTCTCCTCATTTGCAAACCCAGGGGTGTCAGTATCAGGAGGGAGTACCAATGTTACAGACACGTTATATGGTTTCATCTGCAATCCATACACAGGCACTTGAGTCTTCTGAGGAAATACTATGTGGAAAAATGTAGTTTATCAACTAGTAATGCAACCCAGGGAAAGGAAATTAAAACACATACAGCCTTTTATTGTCCTTACAGAAACCACCACCCATTATAATAA
Organism: Metallyticus violacea; assembly: GCA_030762175.1. Classification (NCBI taxonomy): domain Eukaryota; kingdom Metazoa; phylum Arthropoda; class Insecta; order Mantodea; family Metallyticidae; genus Metallyticus; species Metallyticus violacea. The sequence continues at coordinate 91,323,594 of CM060845.1, forward strand.
CAAAATATTGCAACTTAGATTATGATGAGCTTTACTTTGAGAAAAATAAAACTGAAAATATCTATATATAATTACAAATACAGTAACTTGTTAAGAATAACATAGCTAAAACAACAAAATGTTTGTCATGCAGGAGCTGTGTAAACTAAGTGAATTCCTCACTTAATATAGTAGCTTTAAAAAAAATATGCAATAGTTTAGTGTAAAAAATGAATACCTAAGTTTAGGATATATTACCACTCCATTGTCTACAGTTTTGTAAGAACAATATTTAAAATTAGTGAAATTTGAATGATTTCCTAATAAAAAAATTGCTAAGTTACACTACATTGAGAGACAAAAAGAAAATGCAAAACCATAATTTGTTTAATATTTTTAATTTTACGTATAATTATATAGCATTATTATAATTTCATTCATTTTTTTAACATTAAACACTTTTCCAACATTTTGCAACAATTCTTGTGTGTTCAGATTATCATTTTGAGTCTATAATTTCCTTTAATGTATGAGCATGAGAATGAACGTAATTTAATCAAATTTTTACACCTTGTGAAGTGAAATGTCTAATGGTATTGTTGTTACATTAGTTTTATTCTATTCAGATATTTTAATCAGTTTAACCCATAATTTTATGAGACAAACATGCCATTAAGTCCAGTGGAGGCTTTTAAAGTAATTGCCCTGTTGGAAGATGGATAGGGCATGCATTATGTTGTCTGGATATTATGAGTCAATGTTTCTAGTATACAAAGGACATACCAAAGACTCAGGACACTTGGTATCTACTTTAAAAGACCAGGATCAGGTCACAGAGGGGTGACATCTGTCAGAGATGATCAATTTCGTGGCTGCAAGTTTTGCATGATTATCACACAACAGGTGTAGAAGCTCAAAATCGGTTGCAAAGGGCATCATATACTATGTCAAAATATGTGAGGAGAATTGAAAAGTACAGCTCACAGAAAAGTACAGCCAGAGGTCCCTTGCTTATCCAGCAACATGGGCAAGAACGTCTTGTCTTTGCTCATCAACATCTGGAGTGGACTGAGGAGCAGTGGAAAGCAGTTCAGTTTAAGATCACCTGATGGCAGGGAAAGAGTATGGAAGAGGACTGGTGAAAGGTATGCCCCTTGCACCTTCTCATCAACGATGGCTTTCAGGGGAAGTTCCACCATGGTGTGGGCTGGTATCAGTGTGGAAGCCAAGGCAGAGGTGGTTTATATGGAGAACAGAGCCCTAAATGCAAACCAATACATTAAGGAAATTCTTTCTTCAGGAACATGTTATCCTCTACGCTTCATATGTTGGCAATGATTTCCACTTCTTGCATGACAATGCCTGTCCACATGTGGTCCACAGTATTTGCATGAGGTGGGGATTCGGTGCTAGTTTGGCCAGCACGAAGCTCTGACCTCAACCCCATTGGGCATATTTGGTAGATGATGGGGAAAATGTTTTGTCAACATGTTCCCGAGAGCCTTAATGAGCTTCGGGAGGCTTTGCAAGAGCAATGGAAGGCCATACCACACCACAAGAGAATTTGATTCACAGAATGCCCATAAGGTTGCCAGAGGAGGAAACAGGTGCTTCTGAGAGTGCCACTGAGGGTTCAAAGATGTGTTGTTGTAATACCAATGCAAGAGTATTGCCTTGTTTGCCCTACAGGTAAAAACAAGATCATGTGATTAACTTGCATTTATGTTCATGCTCATAACTAAAGGAAATTACAGGCTCAAAATTATATCTAAATACATAAGAGTGGGTGCAAAATGTTGAAAATATTTGGAAAAGTGTTTAATGTTCAAAAAATTACTGGAATTATAGTAATTCATATATAATAACACATCAAATTAAAAATATAAAAAAAAAATTTAGGTATTGCATTTTTTTGCCTCTCAGTGTATATTTCACTGTGAAAATCCCCACTATTTACAACTTCACTTATTTCTGCTGTGTAATGATTGCTTTAGTTAAGTGAGGATTCTATGTACAACAAAGAGCTGAGTTGATTTCTTGCAATGCAAGTTTATTTACAAAAGAATGAAGAGATGAAGTCTAAGGTACTATAGTGCATTTCTGAAGGAAATAATGTTCATAAATATTTGAGCAAGACAACCAGATTGAGTTTCTGTTTTATTTTCCACAGCTCTTTGTTACGACTCACTTAACCTGACATACTTGGAATTAAAATTGAGTTTTACAATCACCTTCAAAGATAGAAAATATGATTGGCTATTTATTTATAGAACAGCAGAGAACCTTAATTGCCATAAGTAGGCCTTTTTTAAAATTTATAGGCTTATAGTTTAAAACAGACTTTAATGAATTTTTGTAAATTCACATACCTCCATATACAATGCTTCTGCAAATCCACGCAATGCAAACTTTGTGCTGCTATATGCTGTATAGCCATAAATTCCCAGTAATCCTGCTTGAGATCCAACAATTACAATTTTTCCTTCCCCTTGGCACTTCATGCGTGGGATTACAGCTTTGGTGGGGTACACCGTACCAAGGATATTTAAATTCAGTAAGTACTGCAACAAAATCATTAACGCATTCAAATATTTTGAAATTAAAATAAGAATAGCCATTTTATTTTAGTTACATTTTACAATCGACAGAAATAACACATTAAAAATGTTCAATATAAATAAGCATATTGCAGAACAAGAACTTCTATAAGTTCTCTTTAGTTTTTTCAAATAGTTATAGCATTTAGCCATCAAGCAGAAGAAAAGTCAGTGGCCAAAATCATTGTAGCACAGTTTTTAAATGATAAAAATGCATGCCTGATGCCAGCAAGGGGAGGGGAGGGGTGGGGGGCTAGGGTTTTGAATATAATTTGGCAAATTTGCCCCTAATTACATAATATATTTAAATAAAAATATTCTTCTTTATATATTATTATGCAATATATATTATACTGTTATAAAATATTTATAAATATAACGTGTTATATCCTTTATATTATTCTTTAATATTATGAGATTTAAAACCAAGTTTGACCACCAAAAGTTTTTATACAAAAAAATCCATTCTGTCCTTGCACAGTGAATCTGCTGAGAATTATCGCCGGTGTTATTTTAACTTCCGTGTGTACATTAAGAAATGCCAATCCCATTCAGTCTTTCTTCACTATTTGAGTTGGGCAAATAATTTTTCAATCTCGAAAGAGTCAATTCAAGGGAAGCTTGTAAATGTAACAAAGTCCCTTTTTTTTTCCTTTTTTTTTTTTTCCCCCACAGTTCATACTCAGCCTTGATTACAGAATAGGGACTTTAGTAAATAACTCCTATAAAATATCACTGCTCCTAAACTCTTTTCCCATGAACCACCAGAGCAAAATTTTGGGACCAATGTGAAGCAAGTGAATTATGTTTCTATGTAATTTAAACCTTTCAGTCAGTTCATTTAACATGAAATCTAATATAAAAATGTACACTGATACATAGTAATATTTCACTGGATCACTTTCCATGCAGCTTTCCTATTTATCTGCTTTCCAACTTGGCATGGCAACTCTCATACATCACTTCATTAGCTTTGCAAAGTACTTCTGTATACTCCAAAACTGAGCTCAAATTTTTATGTATATACTCCTGCAAAGTTTGCATGATGGTGTCTACAAGTCCCTAATACATCACTAAATCACATCCTATGGATTGCAGACATTGGCAAGCGGTATGAGAAACCTTTCACAAACCAGCAAAATGATTAAAAGATTTCTGCATAAAATCCTGACTAATATGTGACAAGCTTTAGTGGACTGATATGTGACAAGCTTTAGTGGACAAGTGTTTATCAAAAGTTTATTGCATGTGTTACAGGCTCATTGCAACTGTTGAAAAGAATTCTATAAAGGTAGTCAATGCTTTTAATAACACTCTACCTAACATGTTCCATGCAGTCTGTGTAGGGTCTGCAATGTATTTACAGTCACCACTGCCAGAGCTGTATTTTATGCTTTCTCTAAGTAAATTAGTTCTATTTGGGAAAGAACGGAAAAAGTTTATGGTATCTTCAACAATACCAATGCAATTTTTAATTGATGTAATAGTGCACAACTTTGACAGGACTAAATTTAGTAATTGATTTGCACAGACATAAGCAGCCTAACTCAAAATGAACTCCTTTAAAACTACCACTCATATAACTTGCACTATCATTGCCCTGTCCACAAAGGTAATTTAAACCTATACCCGAATCTGACTGGTTTGTGATAATAGCCTCTGCTAAAACTGAATCTGTTATATTTATAACCAGAGCAAATTTTAAGAAATCTTCATGAACATTAAAATCTCACTTTTGTCCCAATAATAAACACCAAACAAAACTATTTCTGCAAATCTCAATTACTTCATTTTGAATTGGGGTATAATGTATTGTGCATTCCTGAACATGATTTCAAATATTTCAAAACTTCAATCCCACTAGCAACCCTAAACCTTAATAATGCATGAAAATTTGCATATGTCATAAGTCTTATGTCCCTTAGAGCAATATTTCGATCTCATACAAAACATTACAGTTTCTATAATTGAAGTAACACTTTTTGAACACGTGCCTCTTGTGCACACTTTTAAGATTTTCCAAAATATTTGAAATTTTATGACTAAATAAAAATTTCCCACTGCTGTACTACAGTTTTTATGATACTGAATATGTTCATGTGAATGGAAAACGCTCAAGAGCATTATTCCAACTTGTGAAGTACTTTGACATAAAATCCTTCACAAATTGCTCTCTCTCTCACTGATAGAAGATAGAACACAAGTGTGACAAACAGTTCCTTTATTATAGTCCTTAGAGAACAATCATTTTCAGTCAATTTCAAATGCCTTCCTTTAAGTATTGGAAACACAAAGTTTTAATCTGGAGATCAAGGTTCCATCAATAACTTTAGCAAAACATCACAATCATTTCTTGGGAGATTCGCAACATCATCTCTGTCCAACTTATGATGGGGACCAGCTTCACTTTCACTACCAATTGCAACAGAAGTAGTAGAAATAAATGGGATGGTATTGATGATGTCTAAGCATTGATGGCATCTGAGGACATACAAATGTTGCAAAAAATGCAGAGTTCAGATTCCTGTTCCTCTATCTGCTATTTTGATTCTTTTTGGTAAAAAAAGCAGAATTTTTTTTATTAATTTATCCAACAAAGGTGACTTGAAATGTTCAAGTACCTGGGACTCAGGTTTCATAGTTAACAATACTATTATGAAATTTGATTCCAACCTTTAGCTTAACCATGGCTTGTGTGAGGCAAAAAAATGTTACATTGTATATAAAATGCAGCTCCTCTACTTTCAACCAAACATTTTCTCTTTCAAATCTATATGACGCCTTAAATGAAAATTCATTTCCATTACAGCACAATGAATATACATTATCTTGCACGTATGTAGTTAAACTCAATCAAAGAATGATCTTAATTATACATTTTTTGTTCAAAAGATTTCCAGTAAGCTACTTTAGAAAAAAAATTTTAATAATAAAAACAAAGTGTTCTTCATTTATATATATTTTTACTGGCATTTCCATACTTCTGCTACAATAAATAGAAATACATTTTATAAACAGTCAAAAGAAAAATTTCTTCATTTTCTTGGTGCAGTTTTAAACAAAAGGACTTCAGTTATTTGTAACTTTCATAGCAAACAATTAAATCATATTTACATGAAGGAACATTTATTCTTGTGCATTACTGCAAAAAATATCTAAAAGTAGAATTTTGTGGCTTGTGAATGGGAATATTACAGAACAATCATTTTAAAAAGTTTAAAAAGTATTGTATAGAAATTTAAGTCTCTTAATACAAATGATGTATCATCTCCTATTCTAATAAATAATTTGACATTTTTAATATTTTGTTTAGAATTGCAGTGAGATATATACCTTAGAAATACAGTAGGTCCTGATGAAAATCCTTCTTTGGCCTTGCCATTTATATGGCATATTTACAAAATATTCGTGGGCAGATATTAAATAAAATAAAGCAATAGGTAATAACAGTCATCATTAGATATTGAATAAATGCATACCTAATCAGTGTACATAAAGGCAGATAAAGGGTACAAGTTAGCTTTTCTGGACAGACACAATTAAAATTGAACAAATGAAGAGCCTACTGGCTAAAACACAACATCAGTAATAATTGCTTGAATGGGTGTGTCCAAGCTTATAACCTTTACCTCAGGCAGACCAAACCCTTGTCAGAAAGTGATAAATAGAAGCTAACAATTAAAAACCTATTACTGCTTAGGATGTATCGCCTTCACAAAATATACAACCCAGGCAAAAGCATATACCCATTAATTAATAACAAATTTGCCAACCTACAATTTGGCTGAAAGGTTGGTAAAGAAATTTGAATGTTTGGAGTAATTTGAAAGCAGGCACACTAATCCCTATATATCGGTGGCCAAAATTAACACTGCAATGATTTTGCCACATGAATTCCTTCTCTCTTTTGATCACTAATAATTCTAAACAAAGACTGCTCCTTAAACTACAGAAATGGCTAAAAAGTAAGAACATACCAGTAGACACAATCTTACAAAATTGTATATAGATCAAAATTTTGTCACATTCAACAGAAAAATTTACCAACAAACTCTGGTTTGGGTAATCCCTTCTCTTCTTTTTTGGCAAATTTATTCATGAGTACAGTAGAAAAACACATTACCAAGGCACATCCATTTATCTTTAAATAATGGTTTTCGTTATGTGGATGATATATTTGCAATAGTACCAACAAAACAAACAGAGGATAGTCTAAAATTACTGAATCTACCAGACCAAAGCATTAGATTCCCTATAGAAATGGAAGAGGAAGATTTTTTGGATCTAAAATGTACAGGAGAAGCAACATAATTTCGTTTGGTATATATAGGAAACCCACATATACAGAGGATCACATAAGGAATAATATTCAACCCTAAACCATATCAACATGCCATTATCAACAACCTTGCTAATAGATTGGTAAACATCCCACTTAATAAGGAAAAATATATAACGGTATACCAGCACATTATCAAGACTGCCCTCAAAAATGGATTCAACAATGCATTAGTAGATAAGATGATCAGACATTTCAAAAGACTTAAAGGTATCAAAAACACCACCACTCTCTCCATGATAAAGAAGGTCTTAAGTTTTAAAACTTCACAGACCATCCATGGGTAAACAGGGCATTCATGAAAATTTTTAAAAATTGTTATATTGTTGGCAGCACAAAATAAATATAACATTGGAAACCTTTTGAACATTATCATAAAGGATTGTATAAAATATAGTGAACTTTTGTAACAGTGATGTCAAATGTTAATATCTGATATCACAAAAGTTCACTCTATTTTATACAATTACTAGGTATATAAACCTGTGAATGAAGATGGCCGAAAGAACACTACGCCAACATGTGGTAACATTAAAAATGGACTCCTGTAAAGTAGGATCTACTTTATCTACTTCCACAGTTATGAACACATACAAGAAAGAAATTAAACTTTTTGAAAAATTACAAAGAAAAAAATGAGAAACAGCCATGAATTTATGATTTCTCAATTTGTGCTGAATTAAAAATGTCACACCAAAATTCTTCAGGAAAATAATAAAATCTAATGATAATAATAAACAACAAAAAGTAGCAGAGAGAAAAATCCTTGAAATGGAAAAAAACCAACATTACAAAGATAGAAGTGAGATAGAACTACAACTGCATAACTTACATTTGAAAGTACTAGGCAATGGAAAATGTAGAAAACAACCTTTTGACAATACTTAATTGAAATATGAAAAATAAGACTCAAAATACTAAAACAAAAACTGGATAATTTATGCCAAAAACAAGAGATAAAAACACCATCAAAGAAAAAACCACAAAATATAATGTCTATAACCTTTCACAACAAAAATTGACAGATACAGAAATCAATTTTTTGAATAAAGGTTTAAAAACTTGTTTAAATTTCTCCAAAAAAGTTGAAGATTATATAGCAGACATACAGATAGATAGTCACCAAAAACCTTACAGAAATAGATAAGAATACAATTCAAAGTCAGTGTTGTAATATTATCGAACAAATTAGAAATAAAAATAATACCAACTCTTACACAAAGATAGTAAAGACACTAAGAAACAAACCTGTTATTTACACAAGAGCAGACAAAGGAAATACTGTGGTAATTCTAGATGAGAATGATTATATAGACAGAATGGAACAACTATTAAAAAACAATGATATTCAATAGTAATAAAAAATCCCCTAAATCAATGCAAAAGCACATTTGATAAAACAATTACTGAATGCAAATTAATAGATAAAAAGGAACATTATAAAATTAAAGTAGATAATCTTACAATACCTACACTCTACGGCCTCCCAAAAGTGCACAAACCAGGGAAAACAATGAGACCTATCATAAATAAAATAGATGCTCCAACTTATAAGCTAGCCACATGGTTGACTTACAAATTTTCTACTTTTCCAAGATTTAAATCTCTTAGTATAAAAAACTCATTAGATCTTATTCAAAAAATTAAAGACATAAAAATAGAAAAAACAAATACCTTGGTTTTGTTTGATGTTACAGCACTTTTTCCAAGTAGTCCCTGAATTTATACTCTCTGATTAAAAAGTGGTTACAAGGATATTCAAAAATACATTACATTAATTAACTTGTGTCTATAACAAAATTACTTTACATTCAATAACAAATATTACAAACAAAATTTTGGTCTGACAATGGGTAGCCCACCAATATTGGCAGATATTTTCATGAGTGCATTAGAAATTAGACTAATAAATAGTTTCCCTTGGCTATTTAAGACTAACTGCTATGTTGATGATACATTTGCAATAGTACCAGAAAGACACTTGGATGATGAACTAAAGTTACTTATCCTACATTAATGTGTCAAATTGTTAACACTAACTCCACTTACTTTTTTTGAAACTTTGGACTAGTTTTGGGAGCGGTTCCTCCCATCATTTGCTGCTGTTGACTGAATGCCATTGTTCGTAATGGGGGATGGACGCCTGTTCGCTCCTGTGGTGGTATCTTGTGGTTCTAGTAGAAACTTGCCGAGTTCATCCAGCGGCGGAAAATCAAAATTCATTAAGTTCTTCTTATTTTTTAAAATGAAAATTCTCTCCCACGTGGATAGTTCTATTGGGTTGTGAAGTTGTTTCAGTAATTTAATTTCTGGTTTTATTTCATGATTTTTGTTCCAAAAATGACCTGCTACTGCTGATTTGTCTATCTGTTTCAATCTAATGTTCCTAAAGTGTTCTTTTTTTTCGAATTTCTAAATTTCTTTTCATTTTCCCAATGTAGCTCTGCTCACAATCTGCACATTTAATTTCACATATTCCTGATTTTTGCTCTGTAAGGATGGTATCTTTCATTGTGCAATGTACTAAATTTTTTATATTATATTTGTTCTTTGGGGCTAACATAATTCCATGTTCTTTGAATATCTTCTTAAATTTGATGTGGTATGTTGGGTGGTATGTGAAACTTTTGAATTTATATCTTTCTTCTGTGTTCTTAAGTGTGGAAACTTCCTTAATCAATTTTTGTCTTTTAGTTTTATTGATGATTTTTGTTACTGAATCTGTGTTAAAACCATTGGTTATAGCCGTCTTCATTATGGTTGGTGTTCCATTTTGTACTCAGTTTCAGTAAATGGGATGTTGATTAGTCTGTGTGCTAAACTGTGAAACACTGCATATTTATGTGGGATGGGGTTATAACTATCATTTTTATGTAATTTTCTGTATGTGTTTGTTTTCTGTGAATTCCAAAGCTAAGGCTGTTTGCATTTCTTATTATTTTTAAATCTCGGGATGGGAGACATCCATTTCTCTCTTCTTCTATGGTAAACTGTATAGACTTGTGTTGTAAGTTAAGGAGTTTCAATGCATCTATAGAATGTTTTTTTTGGTATTATTGCAAATATGTTGTCCACATATCTATGCCATGTCTTGAAGATCAACGGGAATGCTTTGGTGATATGTACTTCGAATGAACTCATGAAAAAATCCGCCAGAAATGGAGACAAAGGGTTTCCCATAGCTAGGCCGGAAACTTGTTGGTAATATTTCAGTTTCAATAAAAAATAAACTATAATAAAAATAAAATAAAAATAAAATCAGTTTTTCCACATATAATTGCAATATAATATTGTTTTTAGGAAAATGTGTCTGAATTATTATGAGGACACAATTGCCTTCCTGAAAGCCTGCAGCCAGAACCAAAGGGCCATTAAGCTGATTTGAACTTGGAAAAACTGTTGTGTGTTTTGCAAACAAATCCACCCTTGGATACGTCCTGGAGGGATGAAGGCTGTGTCCTTGACAAGTGGGGTTCCTTTGTATGCTACCGAATTTGCTTCTATTATATTAAGTAAGGATAGATGTAATAAACACATTATGCCAATATGAGGGTGAAGAGACAGGCAGATAACCTTTCAAGGAAGATGCTAATGGTAGAAGTAGTTGTGTGGACATTCAGAAAATCACATAGACCCTTGATCCAATAAGCAGAAAGATCTTATAAAATTATACCCACCAATAGAAGTATATTGGGAAAGTTATTCGAGATGTTTTTGGACACTTAAGCTTAAACTGGGAAGTAGCATGGTCAGAATGGAGGAACACACAGTTTATTTAAGCTTGTGATTTTACAGCCCAGCATCAGTGCTCAGGGAGAGGTCAGTATTAGTGATCAGTTCTCAGGCAGTTCAGTTCAGTTCAGTTCAGTTCAGTTCAGTTCAGAGCAGTATTCACGAAGAGTATTCAGTATCCAGTCCAGCTCAGTTTCCAGCATGAGAGTTTAGTGTTAGTTTATAGCTAAGTATCACTTTTTAGCATCAGTGAGTTAGATAGATAATCGGGCATTTCATTCTAGTAATTTGAGCTTAAGTCTGTGAAGTTTAAAATTGTAAAGAAGTTATTTTGGACAAAGTTTTATAAAAGATTATACTTAAGACTGGAGTCGGGGAATTTAGCTGGTGAATTAATGAGTCAAAGCATCAGTATAGGAGAACTATTGGAAGTGTTGTTACTAGTTGGTTACAGTGATCTAAACACTTATTCATAATTACACCCTCCTCATTGTCAGTCTGAGCCATGAACATTTGTATTGACAGGGACCGAACAGTGCATCAGAAAAAGTGCAGCAACCGAAACATTGCTGGTGACGTCATAAAGGAACTGTAATGGCTACGCAAAAGTGTAATATACAGCATCTCAAATTCTCCAGGCGGTAACCAAGTCTTCTTCCAACACAATAGGCAGTGAACAATAAAATGCAGTTCATCACGCAATACAACATTGTCAACTTCCTGGTAATATCCATTTCCTTGTTATCTACGTATAACAAAAATTGCAAATAGAAGAGTTTCGTCAGAGCAATTGTAAGACAGCGGGAAACTATTACCAAAGAAGAAGAAAACATCCCTGAGATAATAACCACCAATCAAGCAATCAACTATAAATATCTAATTATTCAAAATCTTCTCCTCCACTAATTAATAATTAATTGATCCTATCACCCCAAGCATTAATTCCTGTTGCAGTCCTTGTACTGATTTTAATAGTTTTGCTTTATTCATCATTTCGTGGTTTACTGAACAGAAATGAGATGCTACTGCAGATTTCTCCATTTGTTTGATTTTATGTTCCTAAAGCGTTCTTTATACTGTATGCCTTTGGTTCTCTTTGTTTTTCTAATATAGACTTTTCCGCATTCTACACTTCTTATTTAGTAAATACCTGCTGTTTCCTTTGTCAGTTTTTGTATTAATTAGATCTTTATGCAAAACTGACAAAGGGAACAGAATAGTGATATTAGATAAATAAGATTATACTACAGGATGCAAGAGTTGCTAAATAAGAAAGAATTTTATAGGTCCATTCAGACCCATTAAAGGAGTGGTATTAATACAGTCAATGAGGCTCTAAAAACATGCAAAAGAAACAAAAAACACAACAACCCAAACATACGAAAATATATGGTTTACCTAAAATTCATAATACTGTGATGGTATGTAATCCATCATAACAATATCAACAAACCTTCATACTATTCAGCAAAGTGGCTATCTAATAGATTCAGGATACTACCAAAATTTCAAAGCCGGAGCATAAACAATTCATTTAAGCCAATAGAAAAAATTATGGATATAAAATGTAACCTACTGACACATTAATTCTTTCAAAGTAGAATCGCTGTTTCCAAGCAAACCTAAGGATAAATTTCTAATTTATCTATATGACTTTCTAAGAACAAATGGAATTAATGGCACACATAAAGGAATATATAAATTTGATAAATCAAATGTATTTTTCATTCAAGGGCAAATTCTATATAGAAGAATCAGGACACTTACTATGGGCAGCCCCTTATCTTCATTTCTAGCTAACCTGTTCACGAGCAGATTTGAAACACACATCAACTCAAAAACACACTGGCGATGCCATAAAAACTTCTGAGTATACAAGATAAAAGCATATCATCCACATACTAAACAGAAACAGATAGCATGTTACCATTACTGGATATTAAAATAATTAAATATCAAGAAAACCTGGAATTTGGAATCTACAGAAGACACGTCACATCAAAAGCACACATCACATCAAAGCTGACAGATTTAACCCCAAAAGACATAAACATCAGTGATCAACAACTTAACACACAGATTAATTAACCTGTACTAACAAGAAAGAGTACAAGCAAATAGAAAAAACACGATGAAAATGGATTTAGCAATGAACTAGAAAGCAGAGAAAATTCAAGAGGCAGAAACTTATTAAAGAAACCATAACACTTTCAGTAGGAAAATACAAGATAATTTTTTAAAAATCTACATATCATCCACGGGCTATGCAAAAATTTCTAAATATTCTAAAAGATTTTATCAGATTAGCACCTATAAACAGATTAATGTTAAAAATCTCCTGAATGATAATATTAATGACAGTATTCCACTGAAGAAAAAAGCAGGTATTTACTAAATAAGATGTACAGAATGTGAAAAGGTCTATATTGGAAAAACAAAGGGAATAGGCACATGGTTAAAAAAACATTTCAGGAACATAAAATATTAACAAATGGAGAATCAGCAATAGCATCTCCGTTCTATCCAGAAAACCATGACATAGTGAAAAAAGCAAAATTATTAAAATCAATACAAGGACCTACAAAGTTAGCAACATGGGAGAAAAATCTACACATATATACAGCAGATTAATGAACTTCATCACTTTCAGGGATGAAAACATAAACTGTAAATTCATCATACCTCCACCAGAGCAAATTCATAAACCCAAAGCTTAACAAATTATTGAGCAATCAACGGTTAGCTGATGATGCATACAATGGTTTGTGAAACATGCACTACATTTGAACAAGTAACTGGAGCCAATAAAAGTGTGTAGCTCAATTAATCATAAAATGATTTTAGTTAAAGAAAATTTAGTTAATGTTTATCTTCCAAACAGTCACCTCATCACTAAATTTGTAAAATCTACAGAACATCATCTTAATACCATGCTGGGAAGCTGACAGTGGAACCATACTGATGATGAAGGCAACGGCCTTCGAAATACGTCTAAGTAGGTGGAGCAAAATTAGTGAAATTTGAGTGATTTCCTCATAAAAAATTGCAAAATTATATTAGTTTCATTATGATCTTTTTCAGAAATTAATGCAAAATCTATGGTTTCTAGTAATGTTGCATTCTCATTTTAGCCTACTTTAAAATAATTTCTTCTTAAAAGAGAATGCAAAATACTACTTCAAGTAGGGATGAATGTATTTAAATACAGGGTAATTCTCCAATAAGGTAGAACACCCTTTCTTATCTGTTTCATGGCAAGATTCTCTTTTGTCACCACTGGTTATTCTCGAAGTAATGTGCCCGGGTACAACTATTGCTCTACACTGTAGAATGCTGCTTCACAGCATAGAATGAACAAGGTTAGCCCTACCTCCTAGTATACTTCCCAAGGTATTGGAAATATCTAAAAACAAGGCTTTGCTTCACTAAACCAAACCCACAAAAATCCATGGCTAATGCATCTTGGGAATTAATTTAGAGAGTATCAAATGGATACAGTCTCAGCCGCTTTCCAGTGATAATAGGTAGGAATGAACTGGCAGTGTACCAGATGCTCTATTTGGAATTTGATCTATGGATTCAAACTTTTTTAGGTGTTGTCACCATACAACTCAGGAATTTTTCGTTGAAAATAGTCCATCAGATTCTTCTGAAAGAGGGCTGCTTTTACCTTGACATTATTTGCATCTCTATGAACCCTAAGTTGTTTCAAATACAGTAACTGCAGCCACCATGAATCCCTTGGAGAACTTTTCCCAGATTAAGTGCCTCTTTTGGCCTATTGATCAGTAGTAAATGGCATAGGACCAGTTTGTATACCATCCAATGTACCCCTAGACTCATCCAGAGAAACCATCTATTGCTTTGTCACCCACCAGATGCATTCATATAATTTTGTCATTGGTGAAGCTTTCTTGGATCCTGTTGTCTATGTGCTTTATGACACAATCTAGCCCCAAATGTTTATGAATTATGAGGCATATTGCACCTATGAATGCTCTTGTATGGCTGGCAAGGCTTTTCTGTTTTAATGATATGTGCCCCTATTGCTGCCGTTCAACTTGGCTGTGCCCACTTTCTTTTTTATTTTTTCTTTTGAGCTTCAGGTGGGAATCCATTCTTGTTAAGTTGCGTTATACAACTCAAACATGTTTGCCAATGGCAAAAGCACTTCTCTTTGCAGTGTTTTAATATCATAAATAAGTCTATAATCAGCATCAGTAAGTCTAACAAGGTACCCTAGACACAAATCTGCAATATTTGATGCTATTTTTTCACCAAATCTGGCATTCATTTATAAAAAATAACTCCAAATTAGCATTAATGCTGTCACAAGAATGCGTGTGCACAATGAAAATAGTTGCAACAGAAAAATCATTCAAGGTCACCCGAGCTTAACTGGGACAACCCTTCATGTCTCTAGCATCAAATAAAATCAAAATACAAACCTAAATAACAAAGAATTAAGATCAACTTCACAAAATACAAAAAACTCTCATTATCAATAAAATCATGTGATATATGTTGTACTAAATATTCGTATTGCTTCGCTTACTTGTTTGACATTTGGAACAGGTTTCAGAGACCTTTGTCTTCATCTTCGGCCAAGGGTATGAATGGTTGGAGAATCCAACGACTCTCTAGAGATGAAGCGCTGCACTGGTGGTGTTTTAATGTACTTAAAATTGGTGTTTTCTACCTTTGGAATATCAAAATTCATTAACTGACCTCTGTACCCTTGCCTGAAGATGAAGACAAAGGTCTCCAAAACCGATTCCAAACATCACATAAGTGAGGCAATACCAGTGATTAGTACGACATATATCACACGATTTTATTCATAGGACTTGGCTTCACTTTGTTAGTTCCATATACTTTTTAAAATAAGTTTCTTTTTTAAAAGATATGTTTTAAACTCTCATTATGTGTATCAACTTCACAAAATACAACAAAAAACTCTGAAGTGCTTATATCAACAAATGGTTCATAAACATATGCATTAAAATATTAAATTGCTGTATTCTACATATGAATAATTTCATAAACAGCCTTAAAGATAAATCCTTAAGTATACAATGCTGTTTCAAATGCATGTGCTGCATGATTTGATGCCATCATTGCATCACCACATATTTACTATCTAACCTTAAAGTGAAAATCATAATAATCACATCCCAGTTTTCCAAGCTTATAAAGTACAAAACTACTAAACTGAAGGCCAGGATATTTAACATGCTATGCATTAAATAGGGCCATTTGGAAATGAATAAAGAGGAAAACTCCAATTCTGTCCAAAATACTTATTACCTTAATGTCCTTCACTGGTGTATCTTCCAGTCTGCCACAGATGGCCATACCAGCACAGTTAACCAACATATACACAGGACCAATTTCTTCCTCTGCAGTATGAAGTATTTGCTCAACAGTGTCATAGTTTTCACTTAAATCCACTAGAAAAAAAATACTATATATTAAAGAAGGTATGTTTATTTTGCTAGATAATTAAAGGCACATAATGGTAGATAATGGGTTGAAAAAGGGAGAAAGTTTTCTAACAGTTTAAGCAATTAATCAAAATGGAGAATGATAGTATGGTAGATACTGGATTGAAAAAGGAAAAAAAATTGCTATCAGTTTATACAATTCATCAAAATGAAGAATGAATATGAATTTATTTCTAACAGACACAAACAATATTACAATTAAAATATTTCCATTATTTCACAAACTAAAAAATCAAATATTACTAAATTCTTATATTACCAACATTATATTTATTTAGTACCAATTATACTACAAAAG
The DNA here is from genome assembly GCA_030762175.1 of Metallyticus violacea. Taxonomy (NCBI): domain Eukaryota; kingdom Metazoa; phylum Arthropoda; class Insecta; order Mantodea; family Metallyticidae; genus Metallyticus; species Metallyticus violacea. The sequence continues at coordinate 91,340,043 of CM060845.1, forward strand.
AGCCAAATACCCTACATTTTACATCAACAAAATGTATCTATACTGTTTAATCCCAATGCATTATAACTCCAAGTTTTTGATGTATTTGAGACTGAACCAAAATCAATTTCATTACTTTCATTTTTTTTCTGATAATCACATTTTTACTGATATCCTATATCTAAACTCTCTTCTCCCATAGAACTTCTAATTTTCCTCCACCATTTATTCCTAAACTTCACTGAATATTCCCCCATCATTTTTATATTTTAACTCCTTTGATTTTTAATATCTCCCTTATTAAAATTTCTCCCTCAAATTTATTATATTTCTCTTTCCATACCTGTAGTCTCCACCAGTTTATTTGCTCATAAAATAATATGCAATGGTACTGATTATCAGATTCACCACACAAAGAACATTCATCCCCACAGATTTTTCTCAGCCCTCTTAAATTCCTTACTCCTGATTTGGCCAAAGTGAAACCTTCCCATTCCAATTTATCACAAATTATTTGGTACTTCTCCCTTCCAACTTTTTCTCTAGCAATAAATTCTCAGTGAACTCTTCACTCTAAAGTTACCAGAGATTTCTCATTTCTCCATATCTTCAATTCTATCTCTTACTTTGTTCCAAAACCCTCTATACCTTTACTACTTATTTACCCAACAATCCTCCATACAAATTTTTTCAACAATATCCTGAATTTCAAGTACCCATGTCCTTTTCCATTTGAATTTCTCCTATGCACCAAGACATTCCTTTACAATCTCTCCATCACCTACCATATTATGGAGAATGATATTATGTAGTAATTATGAACAATTAGAACCATAATTTTCCCTAAATGTGTTAACCTCCTCCCTCCACAAACTGTACAACACTGACTGAAAATAATCTCTTTTTATCATCTTCATTACCAAGCACAACTAAAAAGCTTATAGCTCTTCTGTTAGCTTTACACCTTTAGGCCACTAAAACAATTTATATAAGAAATTAACTAAGTTCCTTTCCTTCAAGTTTTAATATCAGATAATCCTAGCCAAAAGTCCTAATAATCTGATAATAATAATCAGATAATCCTAGTAATAATCACATCTAGTAATCCTAATAATAATCAGATAATGCCTTGGTTTGTTGTCATAGGACAATCTGCCTTCCTTGAACTGTCGCACCCATGAACTCACATTAGACACATCCATGACACCATCACCACATGTCTCACTCAACTGACAATGAATTTCAATTGGTGTCAAACCATGCAAATGGAGAAAATGAATTACACACTGTTCTTGTAATGAAAACATTGCCTTTTTGAAGTATCAAAAACAGTCCTCACTCTCACCACTGTTGCTACAGTTCTGTGTGCCATACAATGCTGCCATCTCTGTCAGGCATTGACAACAAGTGTGGGCATATTTTATAATAACCCGCATATTTCTATATATTTCCAGTCCTGAGAAAAAAAATTGGAGGTGTTATAACTTGAATGCATCTTGTATTATACAAAATTTTACCTATAACTCTTGGATCTCTTTAAGAAGCTTTTTTGTTTACATTTAGATAATTGTTCTTAGTCAAGAGTGCTTTAGTTGTGCCAGTCCTTAATTAGGATCTTGCCTTGTTCATTGTTAACGACAATAGAACTACCTTATATGCATATAATGATATTTATTTGATATCAACATTATGGTCTGTAGTTACCTATATCATCTCTAGTGTCTTTTATGTGTAGAATAACAATTATGCTGGTTTTCCATTGTTTATGTAGTCTTCTGTTTCTACAATTGCCTTGAAGATTTCGGTGATTTTGGGTGTTAGCTGGTGGTTTGCAAGCTTTAGCAATTCATTTTATATTCCATATTCGCCTGTGGTATTCCTATTCTTGAGCTCATTAATGGCAGTTTGAACTTCGTTGCGCAGCATAGATAGAGATTGTATGTTTGGGATATTTGGTATCTGGTTCCTGGACTGAGTTGGGATGGAGCTCGAGTATGGGTGTCTGTAGTATCTGTGATTATGACAGATTATGTCTTTTCTCGATGTTATGCTTTTCCTCTCTGGACTATTTGTTTCCAGTATCCATTTCTTTCCTTTGTTCAAATTGCCTTTGCTTTCTTGATTGATTTTGATGATTGCAGCAGTTGTGAATATCTCTCTTTATTTCTCTTTTGGTTCTTTTATCCAGTTCTGCATACTCAAATATGTTTAGTTCTGATGTGTCTCTCATTAGTTATAATTTTGCCCTGCATTTGATTAGCTATATAGTGTATATGCTCACTTTCTCAGTTTTTCACATTGGAGGTCATCTTGAGAGCCTTGCTGCTTGCTTATTTTATGCAATTCTCTAGGGTATTGTATAGTTCTTGAGTTCCTTTGTCTGTATTAAAACTGGCCTGTATTAGTTGTTCTTGCAGCTTGCATTGGAGATCTTCCTTGTCTACATTTTCTACACTTATTTTGTGTGTTTGTATATTTATTCTTCTTTTTGTACGTACCATTCTGTGGTCCATGCTAAATTTTAGGTTGTTTATCATTTGAACGTCCATCACATCTCCAATTTTTTCACACAAAATGTAATCTACTGCATTTTTTTATCTTGCCCTCCGGTGATCGCCAAGCCCATTTCAGGTTAGATGGTTTACTGAAGAACATATTTGCTATTTTCAATCTATGCTCTTGTGTGAACTGGATCAATCTTTCTTCCCTCTTGTTTCTAATACCTAGCCATGTGTTCCAACAGGTTCTTCATCTTCATGGTTTCTCTTACCCACTTCATTATTCATATCTCCCACACTGAAGTTCTTTTGTGACCAGTATTTGTTCAGTTGCACTTCCAAGTTATTGTAGTACTCTTCCAGTTCCTCTTTAGTGCTGGCCTCTGTTGGAGCATACATTTGTATGATTGTTGTAGGGTAGTGTTTCACGGATAGTTTTACTACTACAATTCTTTCTGAAATCCCACTACTTCTTGTAGCATGTGTTAAGCCTTTTTGTTTATGAAACCCACTCCCTTCTGGCCAGTTGTATCTCCTTTATAATAAAATAGGTTGCCATTTGCTTTTTCAATTATGACTTCCCCATGCCTTCTCACTTCACTTAGACCTAAAAGGTCAAATTTGATAAATTGCAATGCATTTTCTAGTTCTTGTCTTTCCTCTGTTCTGAGGGTCTGTACATTTAATGTTGCTATTATAAATTCCAGTTTTCGGTTTGTTGTCTATTTGGAGCTCTTATTCATGGTTCCAAGTCAGTATTTTTTGTTGTTGGGGTCATTATGGTTTTGGTACTTGATGCAGCATATTCCAGTGTATACACTGGCCCTTAGCATGATTTTCTTATATCCCATGCTGATGTTATTGCCTTTTGCTCTCTCTTCCCTTGCTTTCTTCCTTATTTGGTTCTGCATCAGCCTTTCTTCAGCAGTTATGTCATTGATGTAGCATTCTTTCCCCGCTAGTTTGTGTTTGTTCCTCATAATGTCTATTTTGTCTTCCAAGCAGGTCAGTTCGATTGTGCATAATCCTCTGCTTAAATTATCTTTGCATATGTACTGGCTCTGGTGTATGGTTTAGAAATTAAATCTTAGCTAGTATTTCTTTTATTTTGCTCGCCATTTCCTCTTAGTTTTCCTGTTGCAGATCTTTGTTTTTTATATCATTATTTATGTTGTTCTTTCTCTCCCTCCTTTTTCTTCTCTCCTCTGCCTCTTCAGGTAAAAGTAATTTCATTTGTATGCTGCTGGTCTTCTCTGCCATAGTATTGTCCAAGTTATATATAATTTATTTTCCTGGTTATTACATTTTTCTGCCATTAGGTTGTCAAATCTTTTATTTTCTCTCGCAGAAATGCTATTTCATTTTTTCATTTCTGTTTTAAAATCCTCATTTTGTTTTCTTAGGTCTTTTAATTCTGTTAAAATCCTCGTGAACATAGTTTGAATGGTTTGCATTTCTTTGGAGTCATCTTTGCTGTCGCTTAGTTGTTTAGTTTTCCTCTGTGGTTTTGTGTGTCCAGGCTTCTTCTCAGTCATTTTGAGAATCAGTTTTGGCTGGGTAGTTATGTGATTTTATCTCGCTTCCTGTGGTGGTTGGTTGTCTTCACCCCCTTGAGCAGTTATTCTTTTGTATTGTCCCAATGTGGACAGGTAGTGGAGGTCCTGATGACTTTTATTGTTGGTGCTTCTCTTCAACACCAAAGTCGTGTTCGCTTTCCTTGGTCCAATCTGGCAGGTTTTCTGGAACTTTTGTATGTCTATGACACACCACTTCCTTTGCATCATTTCCGGTTTCTAATGAACAGGTGTAGCTTAATCTCATTTTGCCTCACTTATATATTTCGGTTGCATAGATAGGAGGTACTTATGCATATTTTCTTTCTAACACTCACCAGTTTTCCTCATTCTTCTCTTAACTTTTCTTACAATGTTATAACATTTTTGGTGCTTTAATCACTTTGCATTCACTCCTATATTGCCGTGTTATTATTCTTACCGTTTCAATATGGCTACTAGTTAATTGATATCATTGTATGATTCAGTTGAACTACACACTCCTAAAGCTTCACTTAAGATTAGTAAGTGAAGCTTTAAGAGTGTGTAGTTCAACTGAATCATACAATGATATCAATTAATATGATTAGCTTCACTGTGCAAGTTCCAATTTACATTTAAGTAGTAAATGGCTACTAGTGTTCACATATCGATCTTATAGTACATCTTTTAAAGTCTGGAAATATTCATTTTTTCAATTGAAGAACTTATGAGAGGTTCTAACAGTTTTGCTAATTCATTCTTACAGTATTTTAATAGCCTGGGACTAATTTCATCCCAACATATGTATTTTTACAGAGTAAATGAGTTATTTTTAATAGTAATATTCATATTTATGGATTTTACATACACATTGGATTTATAATATCCATAACATAATTTTGACTATTTCCTGAAAGTTGAGGTATTATATTCAGAAAATAATTATTAATATATTCACAAATTTTATTTGAATTTCTTTCAATTTTCCCATCAATATTTAGTTGTAAGTTTTTCAGTTCAATTGTACTATCCCATTTTTGGTTTATAATTTTCCATAAAGATTTAAATGCAGTTATAGAACAACAAATCCTCTGCAAAAATGCTGTTCATGTATGCTCTTTTGATTGTTGTAAATATTCTTTCCCAAGCCTTTTATACCTAGTTTAGTAAAATTTCATAGCAGTTGATTCATATAATTCATGGTAATTCTTTGCTTTTTCTTTCAGTTTGATGATATAGTTTGGAAGATTTATTTTGGAGCATCATTATTTATTCTTTTTATTACTATGGAACATGCAGTATCATAGTTGATTTTAAATAATTTATAAAATACATCCTATTTATCTGCAACTTTTATCATTATTATCACTTACTCCAATTTTCATTTCCTAAAAGATTTGCAAACTTTATTAGATTAGTTTCCTTTAGTTGTCTAAATGTTTTAGTAATACATTTTGTTAATTTTTCTACACACATTTATATCTAGATACTGTGCACAGCATTTTTTAATTTTTGCATTTTAACTGAATAAATACAAGACAGACAGAACACAAGCATTAGCCTAAGACTTCAAAACAATAATGCAAGCAGAAATAATGATGTTCCATTAGCATTTGCAATAAAAGAAGCATATAGTTAAAAGATGACAATGTTCCTCAATGGATTTAGGTTGAATGAACCAGAAATTCCGTTGGTCTGTTCATCTGAGAAATGAACAGTTGAAATATTATTTTAAGCCATGTTTTCTATCATAAATGTTTTATGCAAAGATTAAGGTATTTTAGAGTGACATTTAATCTGAAGACAATATCTACATTTGACAATACTGGCAGCACCATAAACTGGATTCCAAAAGGCCTACCAAGTAATTTTTCCGTGACATTCTGCAAAAGTTTAATCAATTTATATCCTAAATAACCATACATTAATTCAAAAGTTTAAAAACCAAAATATAAAAAGTGTAAGTAGATTAAGTTGCTTACTTCCAAACTATTCTAATATACTTAATATCCCAGCTACCAAAATATTATGGATTTGCATCTTTGCTGCTGTATGTTGTATCTTTTTCTCCCTTTATTTGAATTTCTACAGCCATTTTCTCTCAATTTAGTCAAGAAATTTCCTATTAACTTAATACAATTATTTCACTTTCATTCAGCATTTTTATGCCCATTATTTCAATTGGTAGCATATTTGAGCTCTTACATTTTGGAAAACTAGCCATAACCATTTCAATTAAGAAGAAAGATAAACAGCAGGCGAGATAGACCATTATGGGCCTATATCCTTAACTTCCTATATCCTTTCTAAAACAATGGAGTAAATGGTTACTATAAGATTAACTTACTATCTGGAATCTCAAAATCTCCTCTCAGACCATCAAGCAGGTTTCAGAAATCCATTGGGTTTTACATTTAACACAAGATATTCAGAATGCCTTTAACAAAAAAGAAAGAATGCTTATTCTCTTTGTTGACTTCAAAAATGCCTTTGACATAGTATGGAGAGAGAAGCTCATTAATAAGATGAAAAATATTGGGATAAGAGGAAACGTGTTGAGATGTTTCATGGATCTATTATCACAAAAGTATAGCTGTAAAATGGAATATGTCCTCTTTAAATGGCATACAACTAAAATAGGCCTTCCTCAAGGTAGTGCCTCCAGTCCAATTCTTTTTAATATTTTCAAAGACATCAAAAAAATATTAGCTGACTTTCCAAAGACAAATATGGGATTGTTTGCAGATGACATTACCATATAAATTAGTCAAAAAATAAGCAGAATAAACAACACTACAAAAAACTAGAAAATGAAAGGCAGAAAATTATCAATTGCATTGGACATTCTTCAACAATATGGAAATAAATACTAAAAAGACAGTTTTTCAGCTTTTCAGTCTTCAACACACTACATGATTTACAATTTAAAATCAATAATGAATGAAGAGAATGAGAAAGAAAGAGAAAGAACAGAACAGAACAGAAAGAGAAAGAACATACTAAATATGTTGGTATAACACTTGACAAAAAAACTTTCTTTCTCTGAACAGATGGACAATATAACTAAGAAAGTGAATAAAAATAACAACATATTAAGAAGACTAGCAGGCTTCAAATGGGGAGGATCTATAGGTATCCTAAATGACACGTAAAAAAGATACATAAAGCCCAATCTGTTCTATGGAATTGAGATAATGTCCACAATAAACAACCAACTTAAAACTAATTTGGATACAATACTTCTAGTTCCTTAAGAATAACAACAGGAGCCCTTAAAAAAAACACAAATTGCTACAATGCACAGCAAAACTAACAAACTGCCAATTAAAAATGGAGCTAGATATTAAAACAGCTATACTCTGGCAGAAATTAAAAAGTAATCAACACAGGAATAAATAGTTTTATATTAAGTAATCAACAATTAAAAACACAACAGACTTTCAAAAATTACTTACAGAAAGAAGATTCAGACAAAATTATAAAAATAAGCACTAAAACTGTCATTACACCAACTGATCCTTTACAATGTATAGATATCAGTGTGAAACTAAATCTGGATAATGGTCTACAAGAAGAACGACCTACCTGATATATTAAGATTGAGAGCACTTAGTATACTAAACAACTATTACCCGACTGATACATTGTGTATACAAATGAATCTCTTAAAAATGGAGAAGCAGGCTTTGGAATATACTGTGAAGAATCCTCTCAATATATACATTTGGGACAATATACTAACAATTTTGATGGTGAAATAATGGCCATTAAAACAGCTTTAGAAAACCTACTATATAGATCTAAATAAATAAAACAACTGTTATCTTAAATGACTCTAAAGCAGAACTACAAAGCGTAATGAATTAGTGTTACCACCAACATACAAATGAAATAAGAAAACGATATCTTGTACAATCCAGATCAGAAATACAGAAATAGTTTTACAATGAATCCCAAGCCATATGAGATTAAGTGGAATGAGATAGCTGATATTTTAGCAAAAAAGGAACCATAATAAAATTAAAACCACCTTTTGAACTAGAGCTTCCTTCTAAATTGAAACTCATAAAAAGATTAATAACTATACAAGAACAATGAAATATATATAAAAAAAATATATTTCTTCTGACAAAAGACAAATTAATCCAGAAGTTTATAAAATGTCCATGAGAGCTACACTAAGTCCAGCCAGCCAATAATGATTCCGACAGTCAATTCGCAACTGAGGATGCAAGCAAAAGCCTGTGAAACTAGTTTTGCATAATTCAACAGTAAGTGGAGCATAAGAGTATCAAATCGACTCACTAGATAATTAAGAATATATTAGTCGCTTCACTGTATTGGTTCCAAAATGAAATTAAATTTTATATTTGAAGTCGAAATACTTAGAACACTCTTTATGGTTTCACTCTCATGAGATTTATTGGAACATGTTTTGTGGAACATTTGTCCACATCATCAGCTGTTAAATGACATGTCCTGAGTTAATCTCATGTAAGAGTTTTCTAAAGAGTGTTCTAAATAGTTTGACTCTAAAGAGATATTAATCCTTGTTTCACTGTTCGATTCCAAATTGAATTAATATTGATATCAAACAAAACTTTAAAGGAAAAACCATATGATGATCTAAATACTTTCCAACATCTTTTATTGAAACCAAGAAAAATTGGAGTTACCCAATTCCAGTTAATTGTTGGGCATGATTGCCTGTCAGAACATCTGTTTAGGATGAAATTAATCAAGGACAGCCACTGCCCACTGTGTAAGGACACGAATACTATCTTAAAAAAGAACTTCTACTGAAATGCAGCCAACTAGATAACAACAAACAAATGAAAAATAATTTGGAAGCTCTTTATTGGGAAACTACAGAAAAAATTATAAATGCTCATTAGCCACTAGCAATTAACCAACTTTTAACAGTAGCTTATACTATTTATCCAGCTAATGTTGATTTATCCAAACTTTAGATCATTATAATACGTAATAAAACATCTAAACATTTAATTACTCACATGAAAAATATTGCACTCTTTGCTGCTCTGGATGGAGAAAATGTTTCATCACTTCAGCAACCGCTGCTTCTAGTTTTACTGTATCTCTTGCTATTAATGTAATGTTTGCACCCAAAGCAGCCACTTCTTTTGCAAGACATTTCCCAATGCCACTAGAACCTCCAGTAATCTGTTGATAAAAGAAGTCACTCCTAAATATTTTGCTTTTTATCACAAAAATTTCAAATGAGTCACATGTTTACAACCTACCCTTGTGGATCCTAAAACTCCCATTCTGCAAACTTACATCAGTGAGGGGTAAATTTCTGTATTACTTAAATCTGATTTAGACCAAAAGTAAAACTACTTAAAAATCATGTCAACATATTAAAACTCTTTTGATGTTCCAATTTTTAAAAACTTATTTAAAAGTAAACTAGACATGTTTCGTGAGTCACTCACATTGTCAACCATTCAATGACTAACAGTTATAATCAGGTGGGAAGTGTAACTGTGCTCACTCTGGTGGCCTATTGATGAACTTATACAATATGTTATCTGCTTCTGGTAAGTCAAAATTCATGAGTCTGTGCTCATATTTTTATATAGATTTTTTCGCATATATTGAGTTCATTTGTGTGTTGAATTACCTTTTAATAATAAGTCTTTTATTATTTTCTAGTTCTCCTTCAAAAAGTGTCCTGTCACTGCTGACTTCTCTATCTGTTTGTATTTTATATTTCCCCAATGTTCCTTTAGTCTAATACTTAAATTGCTTTTTGTTTTTCCTATATACACCTTTTCACAATTTCTGCAATTAATTCCATATATGCCTTAATTTTATTCTTTTGGTCTGGGTTCTGTTTTTATTTAACTTCACTAGTTTGCCTACACTATATTTATTTATGGGTGCCAAAGTGATATTGTATTGCTTGAATATTATTTGAAATTTATAATTAAGGTTAGGGTGGTAAGTAAATTTTTGATAAATCTTTTCTTTAACTAAAGCACTTAGTGTATTGATTTGTTTAATGTTCTGTTTTTCTTTGAATCTTTTTCATTTTTTGATCCTTCATTTGTTTGTTCTGTATTACTGTTGCACAGCTGAACAGAAAAGTAAGAAAAGAAGAAATGTTTGGAAAAGGTGCCCCTTAATGTGTGCCACACATTAGACTATTTTCCTAATTTTGCTGCTAAAATGTATGAATTTTCAGCATTTATTTATTTGCATTCCATGAGATTAACACAGGCTCTTTTCTGCTAGATAAAGAAAAAGTCTAATTTATTATCTAAATACTACAAACATCAAACTTTTCCAAATACATTGAAATATACACAAAGAGCATTGATGTAATAGTTTTCATATAGTACCTTCAATTATCAATGAATCAGAATATACAGTGTGATGAAATCAGCAATTCTTTAAACTGACCCTAATTAGCTTTGTTTTTACTTTGATTTTTAATGTGCACAGGAAACCCAGTTAAAAATACAGTTGCAACTGCTTTAAAAGTTTCTAGCTCTGCACAATTTTGTTTTATACATAAATGTCTTTAGGTCAGCATAATTATAATTTAGGAATCTGTTAATTATATGTTATTTATACCTAATGCATCTACAAGCAATTATGTGTTATTAAATATTAAATTTTTTGAAATGTAATTAATTTGTACATTACCAAGTTAAAATAATGTTACTGAAGTATGCATTTCTTGTTGTAACCTGAGATAACAAAGTCAAATCATAACATCAAGGTGCCAATGAAACTAACCCCTCATTGTTGCATGACCAGAGAGATGGCATGACTGGTGACCAGACTTGAATTGCAATTAAGTGCAACAATACAATGCAGTAGTATGATAGAAAGTGCAAGAAACCAAAGGAAAAAGTTTGTCTGGTCGCACTTGTTCAGTTTATTTACAGATGCTCTTTAACATCTCAGGTTATCAGAATTCCCACCACCACAGGTGGTCATTGTCATTAAGGTGCCTGCCAGGACCAATCTTCCTTCCTTTTTTCTAGATTTTCCTCAGCCCTCATAAATGGCAAATGGGAGGGAGATACCCTAAAATTTGGCTTGGAACATTTCCTTCCTTAAAAAAAAAATCCTTTCCAAATTTATTTCATTTCAAGTATCATCAGTGTCCACATCTGTGATGCCTCAGAGGTAAAATCATGCATTAAACACTATTAAAAAAAAATTAGCATCCCATTCAATTCAGAGCATGCAATGGCGAATAAATTTTGCTCATAGGCTTCTTCTTTTAGGCTTAAGGTTCTTTAATGTACCATAAATTTATGATCCATGGGATCCACTGTTTTACTTTCCTACTGAAGGAAGCCATACTTAGCCAAACTTAGAATATTTATGCCTGAAAAAATTCATTGACCCTGGCTGGGACTGAACTTGCAATCTTGGGTCTAGGAGTATGGTTACCACTAGACTACCAGGATCAACAAAGCAGTTGTTTCAGAACATGAGACATGCTTCTGTTGTAATTTTAATAGGAATATAAAATATATACTCATTAATAAAAAAATGCCTACATCTAATGTTCACTGTTTTCTATGAGAAAAACATAGTGGTTCCATTTGTGGGAATTTTCAATTGCTATAGGTTGACCATGAAGAACAGAAAGAGGAAAATGTACATCATTGACCAGAAACTAAAATGTTTATGAGAAGTGAATACTATCAACATTAAATTTGAGCTGAAACAATTGCTTATACCACATTTTACAAAGCCACAGTAAAAGAAATGCTATTTTTGTGTTTTCAAAATTTGTTCCAAAATCAACAAATGCAGCTATCAAAAAGAGATAACATAAGCAGATTTGGAAACTGCAGTCCTTATCTATTCAGTAAAAAATTGCTGCAGTTCTACCAGTTAGTGCCTACATATTGAAAATAAAAGTGTTAGTTTATAAAGCTAAAATGTTGAACATTAGTGAATATTTTAAGAGTTCATCAGGGTGACTGCAAGGACTTAAGGATCATCATAAACTTACAGGAAGAACAGTTTGCAGAGCACCCAAAATTTTGAACATATGCAGGATTGGAAGGTAGAGGCTCTAACAGAAATCATGCCAACCTCAAAATATCTACAACTAGAATGAAACTGGTCTATCCTACATCTCCTTTCAATTAAAATACTAGCTGGGACTCATGCCATGGAGGGAAAAGAATCAAGACCCACATTACTACTTAGTTTTAATATGGATAGCTTCAACAAAATGCCTCCACTACTGTGGTATACTTTCACCAGTATGTCAGTAGGTGTATGTATATAACCCTTAGACAGAAACAATAAGAAGTTTTAAGCATGTTCTGATTGTAAAATGTTATGTAGCAAGTTGCTGGTTTTATTTCAACCTCAACCACTTACATTTAGAATTTTCATGAAATGTAAACAATTAAAGAAGTAAATCTAATCCAACTCAAGTAGTTTTATTCACCATGACTCTGGTATTTTATAAGAAAGGGAAATTCAGTGAGAAAAAGTCAATTATTGTCTTTTAGAATAGATAAATTTAGCAAACCATTATACAATAAAATACAAAGTTATATTTGTGAATTTGGAGTCAGCATTTTCAACTGATCGAAAGTTTTATAATGTAAGAATTGTGAAAGCACAGTTAATATCAAGAAAAGGGGTATTTTACAATCAATATGTCAACAGAGAAGCACATTCTGCACTTGCTTCCAGAAGCAGTCAGAAGAAAATAACACTACTTACAACAGCTTTGGTACATCTAGCACAATATCACAGTTTTCATTGTGCAAGGCTTTACTTGATGCTGGAATTCCTTTCTGGAAGTTAGAAAACACGTCTTTCAAAACATTTTTGCAAAAATGTGATTAACTGTTGCAAGAGAATCAACATTACAGAAAAATAGTTTGTAGCATATGAAAATTCAATGCAACAGATTTGGAATTTCACAACCCCCCCACAGGCTACTGGTGTTAGGCATAATGCAGATTTCCATAATACGAAAAATTTATAAAATCATTTCACAAGTTTGACATGGTTTCAAATTGCAAAAAATCAAATAAGAGAGAGAAAATACAGGATTTTTGATGTCCTATTGGACTTGCAGATGCAGCATAATTTTTCCTCATCAAATACAGTATATCCCAGTTATATGGAATGTCTGGCAAGTCTGCAGGTATAGAACACAGATATGTCCTGTTCTTAACTTAAAACAGTGCCATGTGTGAAAAAGACTGGTAGAACTTCATTTCCTGATCTGATCCAGCAAACTTATTTAGCTCAATGTTTTCACAGAATTTCAGAGGAATCTGCAGTTTATTTCCTGTGGTTAAGTGATTTCCATTACCATAAAAATTTTCTCAAAGCACCATCTCAAACCCAGATCTTCAAGACATTCCTGCCACTGTAACCCATTTGATAAGTTGGGGAACGTGGATTTCTGCTGCTCTGTAGCATGCTGAAAACTATAACAAGTTACTATGACATTGCTTCTGCACTTTCTGAAAGTATGCTGCTTCAACTTGTGAAGTGAAAAAATTACTAGTATGAGTGTCTACAATAGCTCGTCTTTCATAGAAATACAATATACTAAGTTTCCCAAAATTATAATAAAACTTACAGCAGCATGCTTCAAAAATGCACCAATTACATCAGTTGACATAGAATGCTATTATAATGAAAATAGTCCTTGTAATAAATAGTACTTGTAATAAAGTTTTAACAACGGACAATTTAATTAATACCTTAGCTTATGGTAGTGTGCAATCACAATCAGAAAAAATATTAAGTTGTGTGAATGAAATGTTAAGTAATTGATAAATGTATTATGCATTTTTTAAAATTTACTTAATAGAAATTTTTTCCACGTTTCTCAATGCCTGTTTTGATTGCATATTTTAAGAGCTATTTATTCATAAACATCTGAGCCCTAGTTATTAATTAGAAGTCATGAATGGGTGATTTCATGGAAAACTAATACACATTTTGACAAGCAATTTATTAGTATTATCTGATCAAGGAAAAGTTATAGTACTTCAAATACTGATCAAAAATCATATAAAAAGTGCATGTTTTAAGTTATTGTTTAATGACTCTTATAAAATTATAAACATGAATGCAGTTCATTTTAAATTTAATTTATTGTATTTTTAAACTGTACTGTGTACATTCAATTCTTCAGCAATATGATATTTTCAAAATACAGTATGCTCAATGTGAAAAAAAGTTTTTAAAATTTACTAAAAAGTATCGTCTCCAATTTCTTTCAAATTTTGTGTAGTAGTCAAATTCTACCTGAACAATAAGAGCACAAAAATGTATTTTGGGCCTCCCGGTAGTTTATTTGCTAACAATGTTTTTATTAAGATATCTTTGTTAAAATTGTTCATGGTACTTCTATATTGGCTGCTGTAAGTTGCTAATATTTTTGTTGCTGTCACAGTTTTAATCAGGCTTATTCTGTAAGCATTTTGTTACCTTAAGTTTATTTGAATTCTAAAAGTTTAATTTGTCTTGACTGATTCTAGATATAAAAAATAAAAATGTAACATAAAAAAATAAGTTGTTTCATTATTAAAATAAGATTAAATTATTTATGAAATGCCTTTTTTATATTTATAATTTAAAACCTTAAAACTCATAACAATTTGTTTACTTAACAAATGCATTTGAAAATAGATTTGATCATCACACGAACAATTCACAGTATTTATGAATAAGAGAATATTGTGTTTTCACCCGGGCTATTATTTTGTGGGATATTTGATGAGATGTATTCCTAGGTTGGGTATCATGACTATACATTGTCAACAAATTGTGTGAAAGCATACTGTTAAGCAAATAATCAAGGTAATCAAGCAAGCAAAATTAAGTACAAAAGCAAAATTTTAATGCATTAACTTTGGAAATCAACAACTAAAACATTTTATTTCAGAACACTTTAAACTTCTGTTACTATAATTGGTGTTTTTTAAGTTGTGATGACAACTGTACATTGTTATTTGTAGCTAAGCCTTTCTCTTCAGGCTCTACATCAGAATTTTTATGTGCTGTTATGTGTTATGCTTCAAAAAACATGAAGATCTTTCACTTGAACAAAAGAATATAATAAGATCAGGTTTATCTGACAGTGATTTAAAATACATATATTCAAACCAAGAATCTTTAAACAAAACTTAATTAAATCAATCAAAGAAAATGTTATGATCTCTCAGGAAACCTGTACATCAATCACAAACTAAAGGTCTTCGAAAATTTACTTATATATACGTAATGTATACAGCCAGTTCTTACATGTTACACAGGACAAAAGCTTTGTGCAATTTTCAGAAAGAGTTTGTCAATTATGGGACTGATCTACCTGAAAGGAATATGGTTTATAAAATAATGAATAAGTTCAAACAACAAGATGTAAATGAAACTTCTATTACTCGAGGAACATGAATAGAGAAATAAAACTCAACAATGAACACAATAAGACTTACTACTCCAAAACTCAATTCATTCTGCACAAAATTAGTTGCTGCAGACACAGGTTCCAATAAAAGTATGCACTGTACATTGTACACATGAAAAGCATTCGACTTTGGAAGATTGGCAAGCAAATTGTTAAATTTGATGCTCCAATTACTTACAAGTAGGGTGCATTATCAGTACCCTGCTACACTGTTTTAAGCTGGACAATTTGCTTGGGAGCAATAATACCACAAATATGGTTATGATTGACATTCCAGGTATCAAAGATTCTATAGACAAGATTAAAAATTCCACACCAGATATTTAACATGTCGTTCAAATCAGGTATAGCAATATCAACTTTACCTAGGTTCTAGGAGCTGAACATTAGGGAGCAAAGGAGGGAGGAACAAGCGTAAGACAATATATCTGATGTCTGTTGAGTGTGGTGGACTTTTGTAACAGTGATGTTTAATACACTAACGAATTTAATACAGTTGAGTCAAATTTGTAACACTTTCATCATTTATTATTTAAGGAGGAAAACAAGTTTCAAGAGTTAATTGTTCCCATCCTCAGTTCCAGGGAGACTACAGGCTTTGTTCTTCGTGTTGGTTTGGTTAGTTTCTGGTAGTGGTTGGATGAACTTCTGTATTAGGACGTCACTGGGTGGGATTTCAAAGTTAAAAATGTGGTTTTTGTTCTTCCAGATATGAATGTTTTCCCGGATAGTAAGTTTTGTTTTTCCTGTGATATTTTTAAGTAGTTTTGGGATTCCTCTTAATATTATGCTGTTCCTTCCAAAAATGGCTAGCCATTGCTGATTTTTTTATTTTTCTTCCTGTTTTATGTCCCTAATATGTTCTTTTGCATGTGTTTTTATGTTTCTTTTGGTCTTTCCAATGTAGATTTTTTCACAATCATCGCAATTTATCTGATATATTCCTGGTTTTTTTCTCTTGTGGAATATTATCTTTCAGTTTAGAATTTTGTATATTTTTTATGAAGAAACTGTTTTTAGGGGCTAAAATGATATTGTGGTTTTTGAAAATCCTTTGGAATTTATAGAAGACTGATGGATGGTATGAATTTTTTGTACCTTCTATTTTCTTGCTTGTTACGGATAGGTGTATTGATGTTTTTAATTCTCTTTTTGTTCTTTGCTCTTTTTACTTTCTTATATATAATTTATTTTTTAAATCCAGTTTCTGTGGCTATATTTATTATAATGTTTAGTTCTTGATCATACTCCTCTTTTTTCATGGGGACATTTACCAAGTGCATAAGACTATTTAGTAATGTATGTTTATGAAGTCGGTCCTGGTGGTGTAGTGGTAACCACACTTGCCTCCTAAACCGAAGGTCGCGAGTTTGAACCTGGCCAGGACCGATGGATTTTTTTCAGGCTTAAAAATCCTAAGTATGGCTTTCTTCGGAAGGGAAGTAAAGCCGTGGGTCCCGTGTCGTACATTTACGGCACGAAAAATTACCTCAAGCCTGAAAGAGGCCTCTGAACAAAATTTGTCAGCCGTTTCATGACCTGAATTGAATGGGATGCTGATGACCTGAGATGTTAAAGAGCTTCCATAAATAAACCAAATAAAAAAAAATGTTTATGAGAGATGGGGTTACAATTGTTGTATTTTAATGTACCTATTGGTGTAAGTGGGTTTTCTATATATATGCTGAATGTTAAGTGATTTTCTTTCCTGATATGATGTCATTATGGCTTATTACACCATCAAAAGTTAAGCAATGTAACAGTGTTTTACTTGTGGTAGTGATGATAGCAGCAACTCCAATTCCTATTAGATAGTGGTATTACTCAAGCAGATAACTTAATAACAAATTAGGGATAGCAGTTATACATACTGTAGTTCTTAAGGCTGACAGCCAAGAAATCAAATATCTATGACAGAAACTAGAATGCAGATACAGCATACAAGAAAAACACTTTCAAGAACAGGAATTCGGTATCAAAAATAATTTTCATTGAAAATGAGATAATGGTTTACAAGTTCGAACTTCACTGCCAATATAATTTTCTGATATTAAAAGATATTTATTCAGTTGGAATTTTTTGCTCCTATAGTGGTCTTTCCATTTCCCTCTGAGTTATTAGGCAACAAATGATTTGTTTATATTTGCTGTAGGTATTATTTAACAGAAAAATGAAAATGAGTTTAAACATTTTACACTATATATACACAATAACTAAAAAAGCATAGCACTTGAATACTCACACAAGTTCCACTATGAGAAAATGTAGGCCTTCACGGCCAGTGTCACAAGTGTAACTGTGATATTTTTCTGGGCTGTTTTGCCATGGTCTGCTGAAGATGAAGATTCCAGATGTTTTGTCTGCAACTATGGCAGACATGTTCGGTGGCGTGGATGGGTTCTCCTCTCTGGTAACACCGCGTCTGAAGTACTGGCGTCAAAGTCGCTTTATTTATACTGCCAGTGCTTCCCATTGACTGCACCAGACCAAGCAGCAGCCTGTCGATAAGTGGGAGGAGCCTGGCCTCTCCTGTGCTGCTGCTCTCTTGTAATAGGCTCACTATGTTTTCATAGTGCTTTGTTGTCGATTGCTGGAAACCAGTTCCTATTTAGTTTTCGAGCTGCTTCTTTCCTATTGAAACTGTTTGGGTATTTGTGGATTTGGATCACTTTTCGCTGTAGTCTTGCATGGTAATTTGTCACAGATGAAAGAATGCTGGTGTTCTGAAATTTGATATATTCCCCCTCTGCTTCAATGGCATATTCTGCTACCACCGACTTATCTATCTGACCTAGATAACAGTTTCTTTTGTGTTCTTTGAGTATGGTGTTAATGCTGCATTGTGTCATGCCAATGAAGAAGCTAAAAAACTAAATAGCAACTGGTTTCCAGCAATCGACAACAAAGTACTACATACAACACATGAAAACATAGCAAGCCTATCACAAAAGAGCAGCAGCACAGGAGAGGCCAGGCTCCTCCCAATAGCTGACAGGCCGCCGCCCTGTCCGGACCAATCAGCAGGGAGTACTGGCAATATAAATAGACAGCCAACGCTTCAGACATGGTATTACCAGAGAGAAGAACCCGTCCACACCACCAAAGACGAAAGTTGCAGACAAAATGTCTGGAATCTTCATCTCCAGCAGACCACAGCAAAACAGCCTGGAAGAATATGACAGTAACACCAATTTCCACTATATTTCCAACAAATTATGTTCTTCAAAGGCAGAAGACAAATGAAGATGGTGAAAATAAATAATCAATCTTGAAGGTAATAAAATCAGTGGAAACAAATAAACAAGCAACAAGAGAGAATATATCTAATGCATAAAATTTAAATCTGGCGGTGTACACTCTTTATGCAAAAATATTGCTGCCATCTCTCTATTTCTGAGTAATACTTACAGAGCCATGAGTTGGTAACACATCAATAAGTGTTAAATCAAAAGCACCTTCAAAATTCTTACAGTCAGGCATGTTGGGCAACCGACAAGGAAGACTTGGTTTTAATAAAATGCCTATGCTTTGTTCATAAATATATTCTCTGAATCTAACAGCGAATATGACAACAAACCAGAGTTCATGTTGTTCTTAAGATCCTTTTGGAGAAAAGGTTTCAGTGCTAAGTCAGCAGTTGAAGAAACACATCAGGTAGAAAAGTGTCAGTATCAGAACAGCATTTAAGATAAGGCACACTCTGGATCTTCAGTAGAGAAAATGAAGTTTTGGACACTGTGATCAAAGAAGAGCCACTTATCAGTAATGATGAATTATCAGAAAGGTTTACTGTCCCCAAAACAACAGAGCTGCACATCTGCATAATGTGTAAAAGCCAAAGAGTAAATCCATATGAATTTACCAAAACTCTAGCCCAATGACAAGTTAATATTTGTAAACAATTTTTCAAAAACTTCCTTGATGACTGATCTGGAAATTCACTGTGACGTGATGAAAAGTCATTCATTCCACAATTCTGAGATGAGAAAACAATGGATATTTTAAGGGAAAGCTCTTCAGTAAATGGTTCACCAAAATAATTTTGGGCAAAAGGATGCTATGCGTTTGGTGGAGGTTGGAAATGTTCATTTCAAGCTGGTCCCAAACTGGTGTATAGTTGATGTTCAGCTACAGTGCCCAGGAAGATTTAAGCAATTAGGTTTAGAACTTTAACACAAAGTAAGCTATGATGCAAAGACAATTCTGCCTATCGATTAAAGATTTCATAATCTACAGTTTTTTATATTATTAACAAATTTAAAACTACTATTTCTCCATTAAGTTAGTAGAAAGTGTAGTATAACACTGTATTGTATTTTTAAACTTTTTATACCTAACTGATACCTGATATCTTTAATTGAAGGGTTAAGTCAATTACCAGTAGAGAGATGGATGAAAGTCACCAAAAATAGGCCTATATTTTGAAGAATTATAATTTCTAGCTATAGGGAAAAACTTAGCTTTCAACTAATCTAGTATAACTTGTTTAGTTTATTGTGCAAAATATTTCACAATCATGGTTACAGTGTTCTCAAATTAAAGATTTCAATCAACCATTACCTCACCCTGCATACAGTCCAGATGTTGCATCTTCAGACTATGGAACAATGAATCGATGAAATATTCTTTCTCCAAAATCAACAGCAGTAATTCACGAATGATTTTTTTATTCTGTGAATTTATTACTAACTTCTTTAAATTTTTCAAAATATAATGTTTTCTGGACATGAATTACCAGAATTTTCTGTTTGCATAAGTGGTTGGATTAAGTTTTCAAGTATCTAAATCAAGTGTTGCTTTTGAATCTTGGATTTTTGTGGGATCAAACTTCTATGTTTTGTTCTGTCACTGGTACCATTTCTTCAAGGAGAGCGATTCAATAATCTTAAAGATGTCTAAAACACACATTCAAAGTTTTTACCTCCAGAGCCTTAGAAGAAAAGGTTTACATTAAAATATGGAATACATGTTTCTAAATGTTACTCAAGTTTTTCACTCTCTACATTTGGAACAAGCACAAATTATTTTTGCATCAGCTATTCAAAATGAGATTTTGGCAACATTTTTCTGAGAAAAGAAGGCCTGCCAAAAAACATGTTGTGGAGTTCTTTCATATGTTCCAAATACACTACAAACGAAAAGTTTACAAATACAATACAATGCAACACTTTCTACCTACCTCATTATGGAGAAATAGTAGTTTTAAATTTCTTAATAATATAAAAACTGTAGATTATGAAATCTTTAAATTTAGTAGAAATCTGTAACCACCATTGTAAAGGGTCTTCATAGAGAATATTGTTTTATAATCCATGGTCCATTACTGCTGTTGATTCTGGAGAAATAAAGCTTGATTTATAAACTTTAAAACTTAATCCAACCATTTACTCAAATAAAAAGTTTGGAAAAGAAGTTAATGTTCAGAAAACATGTTAAAAAATTTAAAGAAGTTAATAAAATAGCGAATGTGTACCTCTACATCTACAAATACAAAGACAGCATAATGAACTTCGACAGTGCCGGGGATTAAAAAACAAACTACAAGTTTATCACACCGCCACCAGAGCAGAATATACATTCCCACAGCTCAACAAATGATCTGACAGTTGAACTTTAGCCTGGCTGAAGATGGGAACTAAATGTTCTCGAAACCAGTTCCATACATTTATGAAAAGTAAGTGAAGCTTTAAGAGTGTGCAGTTCAACTGAATCATACAATGATATCAATTAATGAGTTTCTTTTATCTGATTTCAGAGTGATACAATGACATAATTATATGAGGTGTTAATGATCTATACCAATAATTTAAGAGATTGTAGAGCAAGCAATGTGAGAAAACAGCATCTATGGTCCATTAAAAGGTTAGAATTAGATGCTGATTAAGTCCAAGTAAAAGTGGAACAATAAAAATTTGCCTTACAATTTCTTCATAACTGTTTCACAATTATGGATTTTCTCATCATCATTTTCAAAATGTTGTTTTATGAAATCTCTGAAATATATGCAATTTACCACTGAACAACAGTTAGCTGATTTAGTCTAGAACTCTTAACAGTGTGGACTAATAGATAATGTGATAGACTGTGGTTTTGAAAACCATTTTGCAAATTAGGTTTATTTATTTATTTTTACTTTGTGATGAAGTACCTATGCTCATACACAAGATGAAGCAAAAAAGAAAATTATCGAGACTTGAACTATATAACAATGATCTGCTTTTACTTGATCTCAATATTATATCTATTATTTTAAAAACACGTGCTTCACAACTCTTGTTCTTATTATACAGTGTCAATTTGAATGGAAGCTTCATTAATCAAATGTACTGGTGTTTTAGAAACTTAATGCTTGGAAATTTGAGTAGGCAGACCATAGATACCTTATCAATTTCAAATTGCTTGTCTCTTAAATCTCTGAAATTATTGCAAATAAGACCAAATGAACATTTATCCTTGATACTTGTGGACAAAGTCTATAACAGTGTAGATTTTTTTAATAGTGTTTAACCCATTTTACTTCTATGCCATTACAGGTACGCACTGATGATTTGCAAGAATTTTTTTAAGTGTTTAATGCCCATTTTAACCACTGAAGTGCCACAGGTGGGGACACTGATGATATACGAGACAAAATGATAAACTGGAAAGGATTTTTTTAGGAAAGGAAGTGTTCCAGGCTTATGTTTAGGGTACTTCCCCAACATTTACCATTTATGACTGAGGAAAAACTGGAAAAAACTCAACGACCTAGCCACATGTGGTGTAAACATAACATTAAATAATCAATTCAAAAATAATTTCTTGGGAAAAAAGTTTACATCACCTACTACACATTTGCCATTGATGACTTTCTGAAAAAATCTCTGTCAAGAGTCTTGGCCAGATTTTAACAGAAGAATTCAAGAACAGAATTCAAGTTCATCAGTCTGTGCCTTAGCAACCTTGAACACCCATATCAGTGCTGACATAGTGAACCTGCAGCAGATTTGTAACTTCCAAATATGTGGTTGTATTCATTAAGCTGGAGTTGGTTAGACATTATCTGTCACAAAACCTATTAATAGCCATAATGAAAGCATAACTCAATCAGAGAATGTGAATAACATTGGTAGTTTTTTTTTTATATATATAAATGACAGAAATTTTAGATTATTTGTATGGGACAATGTGTTTGTTTCCATCATTGTCAGCTGAATTCATTCTACTTAATATCTCACTTTTTAGCCTTTCTCATGCCCACTTCTAAAACTTTAACATATAAACAAGAGAAGCAATTTAAGCATCACAATTACAGGAAGTAGTTAAGACTGATTTAATATTAGAGCAGAGGTCTGCAGTGTGCAAGCTGTAGCTTCTCCAATAAAAAAGAGAGGAAGAAAAAAAAATCAGTATAAATTTGTTTTCAATTAAGCAAAGCTAAACATTTGCAATAAATTTCAGTAAAATTGAACACTGCATATTTAACTTATGTTTAAATACATTTAGACTTCATTTGCCCGACAGCCTACAAATGTCAATACTAAATAAAATATTTCAGCTTTATCAAGTAATTATTTAACTTACCATGTCAATTATTTAATATACTAAAACCTATTTACTTACTGTTCTTTTGGTTTAGATTTGTCATTTATAGAAGCTGACTGATGATAAAGTGGCTTAAAATAGTCTTTAGTTCTTGCTAATACTATGCCCATTTGCTTTGCTTTCTTGCTACTCAAAGGCTAACTATTGTCAAAAAGCAGTAATATTCTCTTTTCAAAAGAAATGCCGCAGAACATAAAAGTTCATATAGCTATCGATATTAATTAATTGTGTCATACCACTGTGCACCAAAATGACATGACAATCACAATTGCAAGTGAGAACCAACTTCAATAATATATAATGCACTTTACCATTCAGTAACCATAAAGAACCAAAACGAACAATAAATATGAAGTTTTCAGTGTCTCAAATAATTGTCATCACGAGCTAAATAATTAGCCGATTAAAAGCACATTTTATGAGCTTTAAAATGAGTTACAATCTTTCTATGTTCATATCTGAAGATACACGCCTTTTGGATTACTGCTTTTCTTGCCTGGTGTTTTTGGCAATTCATAAAATAATTTAGGTGACAGTTTCAACTTGACAGTACATTTCGTGTAAATTTACAATGATTTTTCACGGAATTAACAATATATCACTCCTTGAAATTGCCTTCTTAAACGAAAATTGGAAATAACAGATTTGATATTTTATTACTCTTGAATTATTCTGAACTCTTAGCAGTAAGAAATGGCAGATTTTGATAACTTACCACTACATGTTTGCCAATTATGGGAGGTTGCCTGTGCCTTCGAAATACATAAATCAAAGAAATTAAAAGCAAAATAGCTACAATTACTGACACAACGAATACTGTCATGATGATTTTATATTTGCTTGAAATATAAATTCATTATTAACCTTGCACTTTCGTACCAATAGGCGCAAATTTTATATTGTTACCGCATTAAGATACGTATTATGAAGCGTGTTTGCTAAATTTGATGTTAATGAGTATGTATGATCAGAGAAACAACTAGGTTATGATTGATATATAATTTGGCAAGTTGAGAAGCAACAAGTACTATGTGCTGACTTGTATGTGTTAAGACCGCGATCCCTATTTCGCCGCTTCGTTGACGCTTTCAGTTTGCTGCATTCGATGCGACATCTTTAGTTGAAAATTGTAGTTTTGAGCTACCTTAAAATCAACTGAAAGCTTTTGTTTCTCCTAAGTTAATTGTACTTAATTTCGTCTAATGCACAAACTACCCAGAATCTTCTTCTTTTTTTATATAATAAGCAATTCATTTCATTTTTACAAATACACCAAAACGGATCAACAGTAGTGCTCTTTGGTGGATACCGCCATCTTTTGGAGAAGATTTTCATTATTTCCACATTTTGATGCTTGCGCTGTGCATACCCTGCGCATGCGTATACCAGGGACTTTTAGTGGCAAATCAAAACTAATGGCTTTCTTCATTCAAATTTTTTTAATCACATGGTTTCTTATTTCACAATTTCACAATTTCACAATTATTAGTTAAGATACATAAGTTTAATTTTAAATTAATTAGACTGTTTAGCATAGTTTAAGTTTGGAAAACACATGGCGTGCACAATTATTGTGGCAGATGATTTTTAGGGCGAAAAACTGCAAAGATCATTAACGCCCATGATCGTGGCAATTTAAGATACACCTTTGATGCTGATGCGGGGAAACGTTTATGGAATTTAAACAGGGACGGCTCTACAAGGTTGCTGGTTTGCGCTATAAAATTTTAATGTTTAATTTGCTAAAGTTAATGCATTTTTATGTGTTAAAAAATAGAGTGATTCCAGAGCCCGGAAGTTCAAACATTTGTTTTGATAAAAAAAAAAGGCTCTTAAAATACTGCAAATAGGAAGTATTATAATTAAAATAGGCATTTATTAAAAGTGAAAACAGATACTATATCATTCATTATTAATGAAAATAGACGTTTAAGATACTTAATCAATTGTTATCATATAATTAGAGTACTTAAGCTTACTTTTCTTGGATACAAGAAACAACAAAATGTATTTTTAAGGTATCAACTGTCATAGTCAGCCGCTTGTCAGAGAGAATATTTTTCATCATGGAAAAAGAACACTCCCTCAGAAGTGATTGGAGTATATTTAAAACAAGCTATTGCGGAATGATGCATACCAATTCTCATTCAATAGAACATTCTCATTTCACCACATTACGGAAATGAAGATCAAGACAAAGTAAAATAATTTTGAATAGTTCTGGCGAATAACAAAAATGCGCAATGGTTTCTGGTTGAGTTCATTTTCTGTTTATGCGTTTATAGCGGAACCAGATTAGTATCTCTTTTACTTCCGTACTGAACACATTATAAGGATGGTTTATTGCATAGTTCTGTATTGCTCTCATCCATCTCGCTTGACATAGTTTATTACATTTATGCAGCTGAGAAGCTAGTCCCTCCACAAATTTCCTAGAATTGTCACGATCAGAGCGGTCATTTCCCAGGACTACTAAAAACTACAATACTTCCCTCATCCTCTCTTTTCCCTCATGTCTTGGTATTCGTATGCCCGAGGTAACCGTGCATTCCTTTCACTAATGAAGGTTCTGGCTATTTAAAGAGCTTAACTAAATGGGTTAAGAAGAAAGTTTTATATTGCTTGAAAAGAGACGCATGTATAACAAAATGTTTTTGTGAGACGAACATGCCATTTAATTTTTATTACTTTTTTCACTTCGATATACTGAAATTCATTACGTGCTTCTTTTTAAAGTTAATAGCAGAAAAAACCCACAACGATCCAAAACATGCAAAAAAAAAATGTTTTTTATTAGCCAATAGAAGCCAACGTAGCCCCCCCCAAAAAAAAACTGGCCCTACCGACCCCAAATGGAATTCCGCAGTAGGTAGCAAAGGGCAGTAGCGTATTTTCGTGTGAACTAATAATTGTCTAGTAATTAATAAATAATTAATTTCTTTCCCCATAAAATTTAAAAACAAACAAAATTCGCGTGCAAAGTTAATTTTAGATATAATACAGAAAGCAGTAAAAATACGTCAAGCTCTCTAATTTCAAAATGAAAATTAGTAAGATGCAACATGTATATTTTATAAATATGTAAACGCTTGATTACGAACTGGAGGATCCAGGATTCCACTCCCCTGGAGAAGCATAGGAATTCATCTCTACTGCATCCTGTCCAGACCTGGTTCATTCAGTTATCCAGGTGAATGAATACCTGGGTGTTTCCTTCTTACATGTTACCTAAAGCAATGGATTTGACCGTGGACCCCCTTATAAAGGTTTCTCACTGTCACTCTAAGATTTAGCTCAAAGTTTAAAATCCAAATTTTGCATTATATGTATATATTTTTCAATGTTTGCCTTTTTTATTGTAATGTAGCCTTACACAGCAGTAAAAATCATAACAATAATTCAAAAAATATATAAAATGTTAATGTTATATCTAAAATTATGAATGTTAGCATAACTTACTCATTAATTTTAATTCCTGAAAAAGAGAATGATGATGCATTTGACTTAGAAGTGATATCTTATAGAAGATATTCTGAGTACTTATTCTACGTTTTCCAAACGCTTTCTACTTTTGTTTTCTTTGTGTCTGTCTCTCTTTCGTTCTTTCTTGCTGTAAAAAAATTAACCAATTCATTATTCTACCCTCTAATACTGAAAAAAAACTATTAAAACTAATATTTCATTAACATAGGAATTCTATTTTCATTTAATTCATAAAACGGTAATAAATTGGATTAAATCTTCTAAAAATAATCAACATTCATTATAAATATAAATCAAACAAAAAATAATAAATTTTTGAACTAAAAACCATAATCTACTTTTATAACATAAAGATTATTTATTGCAAATTTTATTAGTTATTTCTGTTCTGATAATGTTTATATCAGGAATGGGTGCGAATTTTGAGTTTGATTTAAAAAAAAATTATTGCTTTTCTTTCTTTCTTTCTTTCTTTCTTTCTTTCTTTCTTTCTTTCTTTCTTTCCTTCCTTCCTTCTTTCTTTCTTGCAGGTAACGCCCAGATTTCACTCGTGCTGTTACCATGGAAATCATGACCATACATAGGAATGTTCTGCTGGTTCACGTTTTCGGCTTACCTACTTGAAAGCTCCCTCCGGAACAAATAGTAGATTTGAATTTGATTCTAATTTACCTTACCTGAATAAACACACATCTAAAATGTCTATCATCTTTCGTTTTTTCCTAATTCGTTGTTTGTATTAATACATTTTAGAATAAATGTTATTAACTCTTCGAGGTCCCTCTGGAAGGGCCCCGCGGACTACAGCTTGAAAACCGCTGGCCTAAAGAGTGAAGGTGGTCGGTGTGTAGTGCTGATCATGCAATCTCAACTAACGTTGAAGGATCACATTTCTTGGAAGACTTTTATCATTCATCTCCCTATCGTGTGCATAGACCTAAAAAGGAGTTATTTACCTTACGTTTTAAAATGATTACTTTGCAAACATTTTCAACTTCTTGGAAAGGATCAACGTAGAAATACACATTATTTCTTTAGATTAGCTTAATAAATCCACATTGTTTCTTTAGATTAGATTAATAAATGCCAAACTGTTTCTGAGAAATGAATGCAACACCATGCAAGTAAACGAGATGCGCACAGAGCATTCTAAAACTGTTCGTAGATATGACTAGCAAATGCAATATGCAATTTGTATGTTGATTAGTTTGTAATGCCCAACAACGCATTCGCTTCATCTTCATTGCCTCGTGTCAGTGTGAAGTCATTTCTCAGTTGACAGCACACTAAGACCAGATTGTACCATGGTGAGAATCAGTAACTCACAAAACAACCATAATAAGTTAACGACAGTTCGATTCGGTTGGAATCAAAAGTGAATCGTTGCTAAGCACATTGAAAACAGTAAATAGATTCATAAAGTTCATTAAATTTTGTTTAATAATTATTGATGTTAACGAGACCTAACGCAAAAACTACAGTGTGCTCATAATATGTGCGTATCTTACATCTATGATTATATAACACCCACCCTCGATGTGCTCTCTTTGTTCCGCCTGAAAAACCGAAGAAATATCCATTGTCTCACAAAATTAGTCATCATTTTCTCCATCTTATCTATCTTCTCGTTTTCAAAATCCATCTCCCTCTCATAACCTTAATACCTGCTCTGAAACCCCCCACATGTACTTGTATTACCATTGCACCGAACATCTTTACTCATCGTCATTCACTGTAACCACTGCCCATCTCTGGAACACATTGCCACAGATTCAGAGATTGCCAAACTTTAGGAACATTTATAAACTGTTTATTGTTATTAGAAATAATATATTACCCTAGCTTTAGATTCCTTGTGTGATATATATATATATATATATATATATATATATATATATATATATAATCCTGCTGTAGAATTATTCATTCATTCTATTCATTCTATTATTGTTATTCTTATTGCCATTATTATCATAAATCTTCCTGTCTCTTACATTTTTAGGTTTTACCAGTACATTTATTTTCACTTTCATGATTTACATAGGTTTATATGTGCATAAACTGTTGTTCTATTATTATTTTTATTTCTCTTCTTCTTACGTTAATGTTTTTCATTTTTCGTTTTCATGTTTAGCACACATTTATGTTTTAATGTGTACTAATATTGTCTTTGTTACTGTGATGCTATAAATGAAACTTAATGCAATTAATACCATGAGTTCCATTTATAGCCGGGCCTTAGTATATGCGTATTTCGCTTGCACTACAGTGACCTCGGTATTATTCCAGTAGCACACTAGCAGTAAATGACCCCCTCAAGGCTACGTCTGTCAGCTGTGTATACTGCGTCAGTTACTGCCTTTTTCTCGAGCTATAAAGACTAGAGTTTATTCATTGTGCAAGACATCTGTGATGTGTGTGAATTACATTAGATTATTCTTATTATTTCAATGAAATGCCTACCGAAAAATTCACGCTTGAATAAAGAATTTTTATGCACGTTATATACGTAAAAACCGAATCATGTAGACAGGTGAATAGACAATTTCAAGAGAATTTTCCTGGTATTCCAATTCCAGGTAGAGAAGCTGTTAGATGTCTGGCTAATAAATTTAGGGCAACGGGATCGCAAAGCGCTTAACCTAAGAAACGAAAACAGAATGTTCTATCGAAGGAATACATGTGAGCGGAAATTTCATCCGAAGATGCGAGGAATGTCTGAATGGAGATGGACACTATCTCAACTCCACTTATAACAATGTTAGTAGTCATTAGTGTTATGAGTAAGCAACGCAGAAATTTTAGAACCGTAAAATCCCTCAGTGTAATAGTGCACGGAGCAAGCATACGCGCGATCCGCGGCCCAGCAATATAAGAAACCTTCTGTATTAGATTGGTAGAGCGAAAGAGAAGGCTAATGGTCTTAGCTCTGCTAGAATTAATAAATAAATATATGTATATATATATATATATACATATATTCCATTTTAAAGCAAACGTTTAATCACGCCAATGTTAATTCTTTTCTGGAGCAGTAACGTAACCCTAGTTCTATTTAACCTCGAGATGAACTTGCAAGAATATTCTCTTTAGTCCAGAAGACATTCTTTTAATTCAATTTAATGTTTTTATAAAATATGTGACTCAAATGTCAGTATGGTATCGTCAGAAATCTCAAAAGTACAACAACAAATAGAATATTCCCCACAAAAGTCGAAGCATGAGAGTTTCTGGTTTTCTAAAACATGATTCGGCTTCCTTGAGAAGGGTGAACGTATATGTCTTCTAATGCCAACCTGCTTTCCTATCAGATCATTGGAAGTCGGCAGTGCTTGGCAAAGGTCAGTAATGCAGTTCTTTTGTTTTGCGCGCACTAATAATTATTTATTATAATCGCAGATTGTAATTACGCATGATGATGAAGGTGAAGATGGGGATGAGACAAAGCAACGGCAGAATGACTGGAAGGGAAACTTGAGTACCCGGAGATAAGCTGCCGCTTTGTTCACCAGAAATCCACTTACGATCCCTGAGATCGTTCTTGAGAAGTATTCGAAAATTAACGTTTGTTTGTATTTCTTAATGGATTCATTCATACGAAAGTTTACAGAAAGCAAGTGGTTAAAGCAAGTTAACTTTCCTCTTACGTTTCACATTTACTTGATCGAGACATTCAAGTTGTAACTTGAATAAATTGAACCATCAACTGTTATATCCATTTTCCCGCCTATTGATCAAAACACAGCTTTCCTTGTCTTAGTGCCAATTTGTAAAAGCTTGCGTATATTGTTTTATGCTGTTCTTATATTTTTAAAGCAATGGGATTCATAAGGGGTATTCAAATGAAATTTGAAATTTTTTAGAAATAAGTTGAACAGAACATAAGAATTACTCGTATCTGGGTAAAAGCAAAATAATAGTTAGATTTCCCTTTCTTCAAGACTATTTTGTTTGGAGAGTTATATGAGATCTATGGTAATAAATTGAAAC
The DNA here is from genome assembly GCA_030762175.1 of Metallyticus violacea. NCBI lineage: Eukaryota > Metazoa > Arthropoda > Insecta > Mantodea > Metallyticidae > Metallyticus > Metallyticus violacea. Next base: position 91,370,552 of record CM060845.1, read on the forward strand.
AGCTTCAAAGTATGAGGTTCGCAAATGTTCCCGAAATCTTGCAAGAGGTTATCAAAAGTGTTTCTCTAATGCTGGAATTAAAATGTTTTTATTAAAATAATTTACTACTACTACTACTACTACTACTACTACTACTACTACTACTACTACTACTACTACTACTACTACTACTACTACTACTACTACTACTATTTAGTGAACTATTTCATTGATTACAATTATTTCTTCATAGTACCACAACAATGTGGCCATGACTTGCTTTGAATTATTTTTTTTTCTAGAAGTTTTGTGTATTCATTGGATTTTCTTTTGGTGTCAGAAATCGTTACCTTTAGTTTCGCAACGAACAGACAATCTCTGTTCCTTATGGTCGCCAGTTAGGCTCTCAGTAATCCATTTAGCAAAATTCTGTGACCTAATTGGTGGATTATTCACAGAGATATGTTGATTTTTTTTTTTTTTTTTCCCGCTGATCGTACCTGATGAGAAGGAATCATTGTTGTAATGTGCCCCCGCCATAACCACATAAAATGTAATAATGTACTTATATTTTTATGAAATACTATTAAGTTTTAATGCATATAGATAAGACAAAATTGTTTTTGCAGGTAGTAATCAGCTACCCCAGTGGCCTTGATAGTGATTTCCATTGTTTTAATGTCTTTATGAAACAGCTCACCTTGTTCTTCACTCTTTGCACCAAGATTTTAGCTGGTCCTAGTGGTGTAGTGATAACCGTATATGTCTTCATCACGCGTTCAATTCCGGCCAGGTTCCTTGGATTTTTTTCGAGCGTAAAAATCCTAAGTATGGCTTCCTGCGGAAGGAAAGTAAAGCCGTGGGTCCCCGGTCGTACTTTTATGGCACGAAAAAGAACCTCAGGCCTGAAAGAAGAGGCCTCTAGCAAAATCTGTGGGCCATTTCATGCCTTGAATTGAATGGGACGCTGATGACCTGAGATGTTAAAGAGCATCCATAAACAAACCAAATCAACAAAACACCGGTTCGCAGAGAAGTAATCAATATGACTGTTGAGAAAATGCACTTTAACACTCATTCTATACCCTAGATATCTAATAAGTTGTACCATTTACTTCACAACTTCTTTATAGTTCTCACATTTTTCGACTCTTCAAGAAAGTTTTCTGACACTTTTTTGCTGACTTCTCTAACTCGGGCATCGACTGAGGAAAGGCCTCATCCTGCATAAACTCACGAATCTGGGGTTCATCGAAAATACCTGCTGCTATCTTAGCTTCAGTTTTCTGTGGGAAAATTGTAACAAGAAATTTGAAACAATCACTATCCTTATTCAGAGCAGTAACAAGTTGTTTCATCAAGCCTAATTTAATATAGAGCGGTGGAGAAACCAACGATTCCATGCTTCACATTTTTTTTCCCCACTAAAAACTAAATTGCTCCTTTGTGGCCAATTTTTTCTGGTACAATGCTCTGATGTAGCTTTATTGTTCCACTCACACAGTGAATAATTTAGTATCTTATTTAAAATTTTCAGAACAGTTATTTCATTCTGAAAAACTGTAGATGAGATGAGACCAAACTTGGCTGATTTGAGAGATGCTACGTGGTAAGGAATTAACAAATATGAAGTTTTCATTTAGCAAAAATTACGTAGACCAGTGATAATGCTTTTATCCACTACTTTCTCTCCAAATACATTTTTAAATGCTTGTGAATATTGATGATGGTAAATTTTTCTGGCTTAAGAAATTGAATTACTGTCTTTTTTATAATTACATAATTTACAAATTTCTTTTTTAAAGCTAAATGCATCACATAGCATAAGTATTTGAAACGGATTAATAAAATACATGAGATAGAAGTATGCATAAAATATTGAAGTTTTCCTAGACAAACTGGCCAAACGCTCCTTCCCCCCATTGCATTGCTTATTGACCGCGCACCTTGTAAAATATCGCTGGAAATTAAAACTTAATCCAAGGTTTAGAACATTTTAGATTTAAGTAGTTTAAATTCCATTATTTAATTTAGACAAGGATATGGTAAGAAAAGAAATAACCCCAGGAATCTAAATTTAACAGGAAAACATTCTACTTCGAGAAAGCGCTTGCTTTGTGATTGTTATTGACAGGCTCGATGCTGAATAGAATCCAGTTGTTTGTCCGAACGTAGAATACGATGGGTTTTTAGGGGTGAATCTCCAAATCTTTTCTTCATGAAGAAAGCAAAGGAAAGAAAACTTTCTACCTGCTATATTGTTCCCTTGTTTAACTGCTAGCACAGGTCTGTGGGAAATTGTGTACATCCTGGTCCCTTTGCCGTTATGTAGCCTTTACCCTCTACTCAAGGTGATGTACGAGCTACAAAATTTCTGCGTTGAATCCAAATGCCTAGTGTTGCTGTCAGCAATGTATTGCTTTTTATACGTTTATATTTTAATAATTATAAGCGAATTTTGTTTGCCATTTTTTGCATACCGGAATTATAAAGATATATTATATAATAAAATTAATATTAATGTCGAATTTATAATGAATTACTCTGAAGTCGACTTCTCTTTTATTATACTTTTGACGTCACTGTGTCGATAAGGGTAATTAGTTTCATTTATCTATTTTTATAGTTGTTGGCGATGATAGATTTACGGCAAGAAATTTTACCCCAAGCTGAAAAAGTTGAATTGTTTTTAACACAGAGAAAATCTTTTGATACTTAGAAGGAATATACAGATTTATTAATTGGATGAACAGTAAAAATATTAAGAATATTTCAGAAAATTTGGTGTTGGCGTGTATTTCAAAACAGGTTAGTATGATCAAATTCTACTAATTTATTTGGTATGGCTAATCAATTATTACTTTTTATTAATTCTCTAATTATGTATTCTACAATGAAAACTATTGATTTTGCTTTTAGTAGTGCATCATTATTCTTAATATTACTTAATAAAACATTCAGTTGATGAGAGCATTCTAGCAATGAAAACAATTTAATCTAATTGTCTTAGGAAACATCTTAAGAGGGTCTTCAAAGCTCATGCATCGAGTGATATTTATTAGGACTATTTCATGAATAAAATAAGAATTTGAATATAATCCCGTAAACTTGGCTTACAATATTTTAACAAGTGTACATTTGTATTATGAATACTTAATCTTTCCAAGCCATCTATCAATAGATAAATATCGATTGTCAATAATGCCAATAGAGAAAAGCCAAATACAGGTTGGGGACTATTTTATGAATATGATAAGAATATCAGTAATATATATTTGAAATTGGCGCACGGATAATTGAATAAAAGTTATGCTTACTTATGAATACCTACCTATTCAGAAACCGTGAGAATGAAATAGACGAAAGTCGACTATCTCTACCGTTCGATTTACTAATGCCAACTGAGAAAAACAAAAAAGGGAAAATATTTTACTATTCTGAACAACGTTTTTATTTAGATTTATGGTTGCTTAGGCACATATTGTTACATTTACAAAATGATTTCAGACTGTTTGGCTGAATACGCAAAAACAATTGCTTCAGTTAAATTTACAATTACTGAAAACACAAAAAAGAGGCCAGTGATGCGTGTTCAGGAATTATACAGTAGAGGTATAGAGTTGGCTACACTAACCAAAAGACAAATGCACGTCGCGTGATAAAAAGGTTCGATATTTTTGTTTTTTGAATAATTCCAATGCGATATCCGGCTATGGTTGTGAAAATAAAAAAAAAATTATTGATCGGTTTTAAGATGATGTCACATAAGTGAAATAGTCACTATAATAACATTATGCAATCAGTATCATGTATAGATTTTTATTTAACGACTTTGACTAAAAAAGATTGTTTATAATTCTGCTATACTAAAGTTTTTTAATAACGACCATCGTCGCTGCTTTGGTTTGTCAAATTATTTTACCAATGCAAACGACTAAAACCGATTATCTCAACGTAGTTCACTAGTAATACATAAATTAGTACTACTTGTTACGATTTAAAACATTAATAGGCAACAGACTACAACAAAAAATAGTGTGAAAATGGAAGATGTGAAGTAATGAAACGCAAAAGGAAGTCTAGCATTAGCAGTTTGAAATTGTATTATTACCATCTTTAAAACCCCTTAACAATTTCTACATGAATATATTAATTTATTAAATTAAATGCATTTTTAGAATTTTAATAAAAGTATGAATTATTGAAAATTGTGAATTTGTTCACTTTTAGATTAAATCTCACTAATCTTTCATTAATACATCCAAAATCAGCCGCCGTTTTCTTGAATATCGATTAATTTCTTTCATATGTGGAATGCTAGAAATTTAAATGTAATGGTTAAAACTACGAGGTCTCTTCAAAAAGTATCGCGTATTTTGAATTTCCGCGGGCTATGCATATTCGATTTTCGATTGTTTTGTGGCATTATGTTGGTACTCATGTGCCTCACTTATGTTGACAAGCTCGGCCATTTTGAATGTTCAGTTAATTGTTGACAGCTATTTTTCTTGCACGTGTTTTGGCTCGTCTTCGATTTTTGCCTATTCCAAAAAATGTAACAAAGAATCTGTATCAAATTTTGTGTGAAAAACAAAATTAAGTGCGCGGATGCACTCCGAATGTTGACTGTGGCATATGGGAGGCTACCTTGGACCAAAGCAACGTTTATCGGTGGTACAAAATGTTCTCAGAGGGTCGAGAAGATGTGAACGACGAAGAGTGTCCCGGACGCCCGATCTCATCAACAACAGGCGAAAACTTTGAAGAAGTGAAGAAAATAGTATTGGCCAATCGTCGAATCACCGTTAGAGAAGTTGCTGAGGACCTAAACATATCGAATGGCTCGTGCCATTCGATTTTTACCAATGACTTGGGCATGAGACGGGTCGCCGCAAAATTCGTACCAAAGTTGCTCAATTTCGACCAAAAACACCATCGCATTAACGTTGCAAAGGAGCTGTTGAACTTTGTTCGCGACGACCCGAATTTGCTCCAGAGGTTCATAACTGGTGACGAATCATGCATGGGTTTATGGTTGTGACGTGGAAACTAAAGCTCAATCATCCCAATGGATGCTGCCACACGAGCCAAGACCGAAAAAAAAGCGCGCCAAGTTCGGTCGAATGTGAAGGTTTTGCTTACAGTTTTCTTCGATTGCAGGGGCATGGTGGATCATGAGTTCTTGCCACAGGGTAGAACGGTCAATAAGGAATATCACCTGCAAGTTATGCGCAATTTGCGCGAAGCAATCCGCCAGAAACGCCCGTATTTGTGGAAGAACAAACATTGGCTTTTGCATCATGATAACGCCCCTGCTCACACATTGTTACTTGTGCGCGAATTTTTGGTCAAAAACAACACACTTATGATGCCGCAGCCACCGTACTATTGCCCAGACCTGGCCCCCTGTGACTTCCCCCCCCCCCCAAAACTGAAGAGGCCCATGAAAGGACGACGCTACGCCACGATTGAGGAGATAAAGACGGCATCGAAGGAGGAGCTGAAAAGATCACAAAAAACGATTTTTAAAGTGCTTCGAGGATTGGAAAAAACGTTGGCACAAGTGTATAATATCTGGTGGGGATTACTTTGAAGGGGACAAAATAGATATTCATGAATAAATAAATACTTTTTGAAAAAACACAAAATTCGCGATACTTTTTGAACAGAACTCGTATTTCTTAAAATCGGCTTATTTTTTTCAAAAACCGAATGTTTATGCCCTGGTTGATATTCCGAGTTTCTCGTGCTCTGATATGCTACAGAAACGATTTCAGCTGTATGTAAGAAGAGTATTTTGTCGGAAGGATGGGCTACATCTTTCCCCTAAATGTTCGTTATCCTACATCAACATGTATTATTGTTTTCCCCCCTAGTATTTAAGAAATTAGCCACTGAATGACTTGAGAAAATCTCAGACCCGGCTCTCTTAAAAGAATATGTTATCATTTTAGAAAGAGATCCAGAATTATAACTAAAATGTTTTTTTAATAGAAACAGAATTAAAAACGAAGGGAAAGTATTGTCAATGGGAGATAAAACATAATGTAAAGGTTAACAGCATGAAAACTCTTAATGCGGAAGGGACAACACAAAGTAATTATTTAGAACCATGTATCAACAGAGGTGTGACTTCTTACAACGTATTTTAATAAATTAGAACAGTAAAATACGAATGGGTGGTATAGTGGTAAACATACTTTCCTTCTAAAACCAAGATCGCGGGTTCAAACCCGGCCAGGATCGATGGATTTTTTCGGGCGTAAAAATTCTAAGTATGGCTTCCTTCGGAAGGGAAGTAAAGCCTTAGGTTCCGTGTCGTACATTTACGGCACGAAAAAGAACCTCAAGCCTGAAAGAAGAGGCCTCTGAGCAAAATTTGTCGGCCGTTTCACACCCTGAAATGAATGGGACACTGATGACCTGAGATGTTAAAGAGCGTCCGTAAATAAACCAAAATCAATCAATAAAACACGAAGAGTCTTTCAAACGTATATCTCTGAGACAATACTTTACATTATTAATTTTTTTTACAGTATTCAAACAATCTAAATTGACTAATAATATATTGCACATTCTTAACAGCAATAATAGTAAGTGTGAATAATACAGGCAGTAGTGAAAATAATACTAACATATATCATCATAATGATACGGTATTAATGACAATGTACTATTCAACATAAATGTTTATATCAATGCAATAAATCATAAAAATATTATAATGGCACGTAATATAAAAAGTGGAACTCCACTACGAGAAGCCAATGTAATATAAACTATGACTATCTTACCAGAAGTGCGGGATACTAAAGATAAAACTTATCAGAGATACAGAAAATGACACTTAAATTTTTAAGTATGTGTGCATTATTAAGACCAAGTAATATAAAAGTTAATATATAATTGCCTATATATCTGGGCATATTATACTCACAAATAAAATAATAACAAAGACATTAGATTTAAACTGAAGGATTTGGAAGATAGGGCAGAGAATGATCGAGGTATCCGGGAAATAGCAGTACAGTAACTATAGACAGAGAATTGTTCCTTGCGAAATAAATTAAAGAACATTGCTTTAAAAATGTTGTTTTGTTCATTTGTGTGTTGATTGTATATGTATATACACTGAGACACATTTAAAACCTTCCGTTTGCAAGTCGGCCTTTCATGGACATGACCTCTCCCATTATCGCCGGCATCTGCTGCCACGAACTCACTGCGTTACAACACTACCATTTTTCTAAACTTGGGTTCTACAAATAAAATTAATTAATTCTACGATAACCCTTCGTACAGAAGATGTTCATTAGATCCATTAGTGCAGAAAAACTGACAATAGTAGATGGTAGTTTCTTAAAAAGATGTAGTTATGTGTCGTACAAAATAGGCAACTTTTCCAGCATCCTCTGTAAGAAGGATGAGTACAGAATCCATATATTTTTATTTGTAGAATTAATATTTTTAAAAGATGAAGTATTATGGCTCCCGATGCCGGCGATGACAAAAGGAGTGACGTCGGTAATAGATCGACTTGCGAATGGACTATTTTAAAAGTGCCTCACTGTATATGTAGTATGTGTATTTGTCTACATATTGTAGATATATGTACACAGTAAGACACAGGAAGGAAACTCAGTGCCATACTTTATGGGATGATTCTGTACTAAGATAAATGGAACAAACTTGTCTAACATATCAATGTCTCTGAATTCATACATTCTGATTATAATAATGGATAGACAACAGAAATAGAGCAAATAATATCCTTTGTGCCGTTTTTTTCAATATCCGAAGAGTTTTGACGTAAATTCACCGCAAATGTTTTATGTGAATCATTTGGCTTGGTAAAATTATATTTGGCATCACTGAACTTACAATGGTGTTGATATTAACGAAGATTAAACAAGTGAACAACGCTAGTTTTAAGCTTGTTTTCGCAGTAAGGATATGCAAACAAACACATACTGAGTATCTGTAATTAGTGAATTCTAAATTTATAAGTTAACCATGCAGAAAATTAACAGCATTAACATATACTTCAAAATAAAGCATGTATTTTCTCGAAAACTGTAAGAGATAGAGAAAAAACGTTTATATTTTTTTGTTTCCTTATTACCAATTTTATTTATGACATTGAGTTCCCTTCCAATGATTATATACAATATAGCACATACATGTACTATATGGGCCACTAAGAACACTATAGAAATGAAAAGTGCCTTGATGTTGTATCGACGCAAACCTTCTATCACATGTAGTTCAATTCTGCTGCTGGTGGCTAAAACGAGTATATATATTCTTGGCAGCGTTGTTTTGATCTCTCCTTGCAAACCTAGGATGCGATGCGAAACTCTTGATCAAAGGCTAGGGACTCGGGAATTTAATCAAAATCCTTGAACCAGAACCTGCGGTTTTGTGTAATGTTTTCCAAACGTTCCGGGTTTCGATTGGGGATGCATACTGGTAGAAGACTAAAGGTTATTGTAAATCTGCTGTATTGGGACCTCTTTTCTTAACTTTTGTTTTCAATCTTCTTTAATCACTGTCTGCATTATCTTCTCTTACATTATTTAGCGGAAGGCTAACTACCAGAGCCCGTTTTGAATATGAACAACATACCTTGGCTGTTATCTCTGTTACATAGCGATTATGGGTAGTGTTAATATAGTCATAACACTTTCTATAATGCAATTAACTTGTCCCAAAGGGAGCTGTAACTAGTTATAATATCATAAATATGACAATGAGATGCTGGTACCTAATAAAATGGTTTTGTATTGATTTTAGGAGCAATTCTTATCCTGCTCTTTTTCTTTTTGTATGTCAAAGTTTATTCTCTTCTTACTATTGTCCGAGGGTTTTAAATAAAGAATGAACATAATTATTTTGACAACATACTTTACTCTTCCTTATAATTTTGATAATATTTCTCAAGGTAGTCCACATTAAATCCAATGCACCTCTCCCAGCGTTTCTGCCTATTTGAGGACTAAATCTGAACATAGAGCGATTGAGTGATACCCTCACATTGATTTTTGTGAGATATTCAACAATAACATTTTCGATTGCGGCCGTGCATTATTGTGGTGCAGTATCCACCGTATTGCATGGAATTGTGACTTTTTGGTATGTTATGGCCTTGCAGAGTTTTCAGGGCTTTTATAGTGATAGTTGTTTGTGCAGATAAACAATTCCTTGAATATCGAAGCATGAGATGATCATAACTTTCCCAGCAGCACAACCACATTTGCTTTTATTTTTTGTTGGTAATGATAGAGATTTCCATACAGAGCTTTGCTGTTTGCTCTCAGGATTGAAATGATGTACGCTAGTTTCATCAGCAATAATTACCCTTGAAAGAAATTCCGCATATTTCAATAGCATCATCTTCAACTGCATGCAAACCTACACACAATGTACTTTTGTTCGGGAATCAGTTGTTTTGGTACCCACTGAATACAAACACGTCTGTTGTGTAACTTTTCAGTTATCAACGCGTGGTTTTTACCCAGTGAAATTTTCCGAATATATGAACGTTTTTTTTTTAAACGACCTTCCCTCACAATGACAGCAGCGGTGTGAATGTTTTCTTCAGTTGGAACACAGACTGGAGCGCCGTGTCTACCTTCGTTTGAAATTGAATGTTTCTCTTTTTATTTCATTTTAAACATCTTCGATCTGTGCTCTAGGAAAGAACAAACTCTCCTTATGCCTTCTATAAATTTCATAGGCATCAGATGAAGATTTTTTGAGACTAAAACAAAATTCCGGAACAACGTATTGTTCGTCGTGTGTCAGCTCCATTTCGCTGAACTGAACTTGTCTCAACTTGCACACCTTCCAGAGGCGGGAACCGGTAGTGACAACAATGCAACTAGTTCCACGCTTACATTGCACATTAAGCTAACTAATATAGTAAAGTTAAATTTTAGCGCGAGAAAGCATGCCTGTAAAAAATGGATGACACTATTATTGCACAGTTCTCATATATTCCTTATCAGCTTATTATATGTGTCTTTGTTTTCACTTTTTGACATTTCTTCGGCTTCTTTCCTTCTTTCTTCTTCTTTGTTGTCTCACCATCCCCATTGCTTTCTGTGTGTTAGTTCTTTTTGCTGTAGCTTTTCCACCATCTCATCTTGCTGTACTCTATATCTTTTTTTTTTTTTTCAATGTTCTTATTCCTCCGCTTCTTTCTCCTCTTGGAGTTCTTGATTTATGATTCTCATGTATTATTTATCAGTATATTTTCTTGTCTTCTGATCAATTTCTTCTTCCAGATTTTTTCGACTATTCTACGACTATCCCACATTCGTTTGGACAATTTCCTGATTCTTTGTACAAAGGTAACAAGATAAATTAAGTTTTACAATAAATAGTTAAACAGTGTGATCTTGAATAAGTCAGTGGTCGTCATTTTTATTAAAATCATTTTAACTACAAAAATTTCCTGGTTATCATGTTTATTATTATTATTATTATTATTATTATTATTATTATTATTATTATTGTTGTTGTTGTTATTGTTGTTGTTGTTGTTGTTGTTGTTGGAAACGAATACGACATTTAAACTAGGTTAAACAAGAGAAAATACTAGAAAAGTATTTACTAAGTGAATGTCCTTTCAAAGATACGTTCTTTTAACTAGGAATTTTATTTCGCAGATTAGTAAAAAGTGTAAAGAGCACCTGCTTGGTTAGGTGTTATAACAGTTCCTTCAGTTCGCCCCCACTAAAATATCATTATCGTGTATATTTAGGCAGCCCTATCATTGGCAATTGACCCTGTCATTGTAATTAATAATATAAATAAATATTATATTATTGTGTCATGAGCTGCAACTACAAGATAGGAATTGTAAGTAGAAACTTCCTGTGGTGTCTTCCGTGACAGTAGCTGGACTTCTCAAATGTATCATAAAACCTTTTGAAAACTTTTATAACAGTCTCGCGCGTGGCCTCATTCTCGAGTTTTAAAGAGATAAGCATTTTTTTTTTTTTTTGCAGGAAAATAACCTTGATGAATAATCTTTAAAACGTCTGACTCCCACCGGCTGACGTGCCGTTACTTTTAAAGTATCCAATGACGATATATGTTCAAATATAGTGAATGAACCGTGAGGAAGATAAAATTTAACAAGCCAATGAAAAAAGTGTATTTGAACTTTTATAGAAAGGTGCGAATATTCGTGTGACTTTTCGGCGTCTCCTAGCCAATGATTTCCAATTCGAATTTGATGTATAAGGAGGCGGTCATTCAGTACACGCTTAGCAAGGTGTTCTCAGTTTACTCAGTACTACGCAGTTTCTCAGCACACAGCAATAGGCAAACAGTTCTCAGTCGAGCAGCTCACTTAGCACTCCAGTCCTACACAAACGCTGAACAGTACTTAGTTCTCAACGCACTTGGCAGTCAACTCAGTTCGTGGTCAAGCCAGGTACTTTGCTATCAATGTTACTTATTAAGTCCACTTACTCAGTTCAGTTCATGTCAGTTCCACTCAGTTAAGTAATTCGGAGTATTCGTCTGAAAGTTTCCTTCTTGGTATCTAAGTTTGTATCCAAAGTAGCTCAGTCTATCAAACGTGATAACACCAAAGGACGCAATATGATTTGCATATGATAAACTACGCAATTATATATTATGTCGCATCGCGTGCTCGTTTACACAATTAAATTCCCCTGCCGGTCTCATTGAGTCCCACTAAATATCGCAATCACCCTGAGATACTGTTGACTTTGGAGCGTCGGCAACCACACCGAGGCAATTCGACCTTCATAATTTGGCTCACCAATATAGAGACTACGACGACAACAACAATAACTTTCCAATGACAAATCGCCTCATAAATTTGGTCGGTCGGTCCTGGTGGTGTAGTGGTTACCATACTTGCCTCCTACACCCAAGATCTGCGGGTTCGAACCCGGCCAGGACCGATGGATTTTTTTCGGGCGTAAAAATCTTAAGTATGGCTTCCTTCGGAAGGGAAGTAAAGCCGTGGGTCCCGTGTCGTACATTTACGGCACGAAAAAGAACCTCAAGCCTGAAAGAGAGGCCTCTGAGCAAAATTTGTCGGCCGTTTCACGCCCTGAATAGAATGGGACGCTGATGACCTGAGATGTTAAAGAGCGTCCGTAAATAAATCAATCAACAACAACATAAATTTGGCCATAGCAAACCGCCTAAGCATATTCTCATTTATGGATCCCCGGTCAGGATCGATGGATTTTTTTTTTTTTTTTTTGGGCGTAAGGATCCGAAGTATGGCTTCCTTCGGAAGGAAAATAAAGCGGTGAGTCCCGTATCGTACATTTACGGCATGATAAAGAACCTCAAGCCTGAAAGAAGAGGCCTCTGAGCAAAATTTGTCGGTCGTTTCACGCCCTGATTTGAATGGACGCTGATGATCTGAGATGTTAAAGAGCGTCAGTAAATAAACCAAACAAACTCATTCATGCGGATTAATCAAGAAACTACTAATAAATATTTTTCTTTATATATAAAAGCATTCTACATAAACGCTTTGGTTAAAATTACGACTATTTTCGCTTGGCATTATTGGGGGGGGGGGGAGGTCTGCGTGCGCAGTTCCACTATATCACGAACGGATGTGTACCTCTTTCTTTATACTACTACTAAGATTTAGATGTTCAGTCAACACAAGTCGATCATTGCAGCATAATTGCCCAAAATATTACGCTTGCAAAGTATCTATATTTCAAAATCATTTCGATGCTTATACTGGGCGGTGTAACTCTGGTGATTGTGAAAACTGCAGGACTCTGTCCATGAAGAGGATATAAATCTGTTAAAAGCTGCATTAAACCTCGTGTATATGTATTGTTACTGGCTCTGAGAAATGCTCAAGGAACTAACAGCCTGAAACTCATAAATAACCCATATAAATCAATCAGACCTTTTGCTTTGGCTTGACAGGTTTTCACTCCCATTATGCTTTGCTTCTGCTCCCTAAAGTTCTTTTCTTTTCCTCTAGTCCCATTCATGCATCTATACAGTCACGTACATATATGAGTAAACGGCTGTTAAATTTTCCTTAGGAAAACTTTATCAAAGTGCAGTAACCTAGTCAGATGGATCACGTTGCTTAAACAGGACAAGACAATATTGGTTATTTCCGGTTAAACTTCTGATAAAACAACAACCTCTTAGTAAAGCATAGTAATAGTAGGTACAATAGTTTTTATTGTAGTACTAGTAGCAGCAGTATTAGTTGCAGTAGTAGTACTAACATTAGTACTAACAATAGTAGTGTAATGGAAATAGTAACAGCACCAACAATAGTAGTAGTAGTAGTAGTAGTAGTAGTAGTAGTAGTAGTAGTAGTAGTAGTAATAGTAGTAATTGAAATATTATGGCAGAATCAAATTGTAGCATTAGAAGTAGTAGTAGTGGTCGTAATTTAAATATTTTGATAGAAGGACTTGTAGTAGTAGCAGCAGTAGTGGTGATAGTAATAGTAGTAGTAGTAGTAGTAGTAGTAGTAGTAGTAGTAGTAGTAGTAATAGTAGTAGTAGTAGTAGTAGTAGTAATAGTAGTAGTAGTAGTAGTAGTAGTAGTAATAGTAGTAGCTGTAGTAATTCAAATATCATGGTGGAAGCAATTGTTGTATTGAAAGAAGTAATAATTATAATAATAATAATAATAATAATAATAATAATAATATAGTAAATATTATTAGTAATGGTAGCAGGGGCAGCAATATTAGCAGTAGTAATAATGATAGTGATCGTACTACTACTAGTAATATTAGTAAGATTAGTAGCAGTAGTAATAATAAGAGTAATAGCAGTAGAAGTAGTAATGGTAGAACTAGTTGTAATAGCAGTTGTAATAATAATTGTTGTAGGAGTAATATTAGTAGTATTAGTATTAGCAATAGTAGTAGTAATAGCAATAGTAGTAGTAATAGTATTAGCAATAGTAGTAGAAGTAGGAGTAATAATAGTAGTAGTAGTAATATTAGTGGTAATAGTAGTAGAAGTAATAATAATAGTAGCAGAACTAGTAATTATAGTAGTAGTAGAAGTAGTAGTAATAATAGTAGTATTTGAAGTAGTAATATTAATGGAATTAACATTAATAATAATAATAATAATAATATTAATAATAATAATAATAATAATAATAATAATTTTAATAATAGTAATAATAATAGTGTAAGTATTATTAGTACTGGTAGCAGGAGCAGCCGAATTAGCAGTAATAAAATAATTGTAATAGAACTACTATAGTAATAGTAGTAGTAGTAATAGTGATAGTAGTAGTAGTAGTAGTAGTAGTAATGGTGATAGTAGTAGTAGTGGTAGTGGTAGTAGTAGTAGTAATAGTAATAGTAGTAGTAGTAGTAGTAGTAGTAGTAGTAATGGTGATAGTAGTAGTAGTGGTAGTAGTAGTAGTAGTAGTAGTAGTAGTAGTAATAGTAATAGTAGTAGTAGTAGTAGTAGTAGTAGTAGTAGTAGTAGTAGTACTGATAGTAGTAGTAGAAGTTGAAATGTTATTTTTAGAATGATTTAAGATATGTGCAGCACAATATACTATTTTATGGGCTCGATATTTCCTCATTAACAAATGATACAGAGAAACCTTTAAGCATTCGACTCGGGTTGTTACATTGAACTACTACTACTGAACTACTATACGGGTTTCAAAAAAGGCAGTGAATTCCACACTTACCTATTTGTGATGAAAAATCATCAAAGTAAATGAAGGCGCAAACAATATTAGTATTTTGATAGTGCCGATAGTGCCGATAAAACGTGCAATAAACAACGTTTCTCTTGTATGCCATGCGGACGGCAGTGAAAAGCTCTCCCACGGGTGATTGAAAAAAGTGAGAAACTAGTTTGCTTTAAAAATACAAACATGGGCACTCTGCCTTGCTTTTATTCTTGCTATAAGACAACCTGGAACACAATTTATCATTTAGTAGCTCTTATGTCCTAACAGTCACTTAGAACAGACATGTTTTTCTGACAAGGTGTTCAGCCCACAGCTTATATGATTTAAAATTAACTAACGTAAAGATTTATTTATTTACTTATTTTTACCAAATTTGAGGTATAGCTTTCAGCTTATAGCTGTTTGAAGACAGCTTATCCAAATGACTTGTGAGAGCTGCAGTTCACACGGAAAGTAATTTAATGAGTTAACGGTGTGCCTGAAAATCTATGTCTTTCAGCACGTAACGGAACTACTTTTAGTTGTGGTGAGGCTAATCATATCCACGAATTGGAATTTGACATTGATACCACTTCACCTGAGGAATGAAGTTTTGGCAAGAGTTTCAAACAATAGATCCCAAGTCATGAGAAAGTTAGTGTAGATGATGATGTTGCAGTACGTTTGTTGCTCCAGTAAATTTATCAACTTGTGCGTTTTATGTGCAAAAACTGTCGTCAGAAGAAAGTGAGGAGAACTATATCATAATGCCTACCCGTCAGAATATTTTAACCACTTTGGATCCTTTAAATGTTTTTCTGTAAAAGGTGGGGTGTGTGCTGGGCTAACGGCCATTATGAATAGTGAAACATCTAGAACGACAGGAATACATACGAATTTTTATCCAGAAATGATTGTGAGCATTTTTAGATCATAGTCTCTCATGAAATACTGTAGTTAGTATTGTAACTCTAAAAGGCAAATCCTTGTCAAACATAATTTTTAACACACATTCCTGATTCTTTATCCTTGAAATTCTTGTACTGTACTCACCACCAGTGCCGAGTCATTTACGAGGTTAGGTTCATAAATTTCCGACCTCGCCGATAAGGATTATTGCCTTCATAAAACCCTAATCTGGTGTCATACCTTATCTGTTAACTAAATAATTGCAGCTGTAACTTCCACATCACTGTGTTCAATTGTTCAGACATAGTTGCATAAAGAAGGTTGTGTGTAGATGATTGTGACATGTTCAAAATGTAGTTTCGAGCTGTTATTAATGTTTTCACAAAAGAAGGATTTATTCCTAATGAAATTAAACAGCAATTGGACGGTGTATGTGGGGAAGAAACCCCCTCATATTCTACCGTAAAAGAATGGGCCAAACTTTTTTGAATGGGTCGAGAAAGCATTGAAGACGAAAAGCGTGCAGGTCGGCCTTTGGAGGTGCTCACTCCTGAAAACATCGCTCTTGTGGAAGGAGAAATTATGGAAGACCGGCGGCTCAAAGTTACAGAAATAGCAGCAAGGTTGGGCCTTTCTAAAACAACAATCATTCATGAACATTTAAACATGAATAAGGTACTAAGATGGGTATCTAGACCTAATTCATCAGTTCAAATGCAGCAAAGAATCATTTGTTGTCAGACACTTTTGGAGCTCTGCCGTGGCAACGAGAGAGAAGTTCTGCAAACCCATTGTTATAGGAGATGAAACCATGGTCCTCTACTATGATTCCTTGTCCAAAAGAGAATCAATGGAGTGGCGTAAACCTGGCCAAGCCCCGCCTCTAACGGTCAAGGCCACTCAGTCAACCAAGAAGTTCATGGCCACAATCTTTTGGGACTATGAGGGAATACTCTTCATTGACTTCAAGGAGAGCAACACTACAGTAAATGGAGAGTAATATGCTGACCTTTTGCACAGACTACGTGCTTCCATCAAAGAGAAAAGGCAAGGAAATCTGAATGGTGGTGTGCGTCTTCTTCACGACAACGTGAAAAGTGAAATATAGTTTTTGTCCTTATCATACCTAAAAAACGATTAGGCCGGAAACGTATGGACCTACCCTCGTATATATTTTCAAGCTAAATGAAATCCATGCATTGTACTCGCAACCAGTGCCGAGTCATTTAGATGTTTTCAAACTATAAGCAAGTTTTAATAGAAGAGTGTTCATTTTTAACTAAGAAAAAGCTCATTTTTGATCTCTCTTTAAACTTCGCATCCACAATCCTAATATAAGTGCCATCAATATAATCAAACCGTAAGGTAATAAATATGATTGAAATATGCATACATGCATTTCAGACGCGACGCTGTAAAGAGACGACTATTTAATTCGTTCTCGTGCTTTCTAACAGGTCAAAATGTGATCTTTATGTAAACATTTTATAAATTTTGCTCGCAAAAACATAGTAGGACTACATTCTCTCCTGAGTTATATGCTTATTAATATGTTATTATTTTTCCTCCTACACCATGTGTAATATTCATATTATTAAACTGAACATCATTCTCTGTCATATTTTCTTAAGATAACTACTTATTTTGATATTGATGTATTGGATTTCCAAAAATTTTTGTCATCGTTGTTGTTGTAGTGTTGTTGTTATTATTATGTTATAGGCACACTTTTATGAGTAAATTTTTGTCAAAAAAAAACCATATATTCTTGGTCTGTTGAGAAATAAAAAAAAAATCTCTTTGTGCCACACTTGCAAGATATTTTACCTAATTATTGGACATTTTAAAAAGTTGCTAATTTTTAATCAAAGAGTAATAAGATATTGCACAGTTTAAAATAAAATTACGTGTTAATTATCTTTATTCTATTCAGTGAATGGTTTCATTTATTGGCCGAGTGACTGTATGTCATCTAACAACCTCTCAATACGGTATTTCTGGAACATTCGTTTTAACTGTAGGACAGATTTAAAATACTGCATAGGTATACAGAGTAGCTGTAAATCGGTACATTCTTTTTAAATAAAAATGTATTTTTATGCATTGCATCCATTAATTATACCGGTGTCAACAACGTCACAACTTGGAAGCTTTTCAAATAAAATTCAGACCAAAGCATTTTCAATACGTGACTCTCTTGCATTCATCACTGTTTTGCATACATTGAATAAAAGTGTTCATCACTCCAACTAGTAACTTTCAGTACCTATGACAGATTTTTCAATTATGTATAGGTTATTTTCGCACATTCCTAATTACAAAAGATCAAAGAGGTTCAAATCCAGCGAGCGTGACGGCCAGAACAATGCACTCCCGTTTTATCTTGCAAGGTAATGAATGGTTCGAGAGAGTTCTGCCATAGAAGTGTTAATTCAAGATGGCCTTACCACATCCTTTTGAAAACATATTTCTTCCACTTTTATTTGCCACAACATAAAACTTTGGAAGGAAATCGCTGGGTGTTCATGGATAATCATAGAGGACGGTACTAGAAACTAAAGAAATTATGCAGCATCATTTGAGAAATTTGATAATGTACAAAAACCCCAATAATTATGGATAGTTAGTACTCCATTGTACTTTAAATGCAAGTATGTTTAATATTTTCGTTCAGTTTGAAATCAGGATTGTAAAAGAGAATTTAATAGGTTTCTCAAAGCTATGAGCAAGCGCTTGCAGTACGCTTATGTTTTCAGGATCAATTTTTATGAATTTATATGTATTTTAACATACTTATAATGTGAAAAGCATCAATTCAAGTAGCACTGCTTTGCTGTTAGCTCTCAGAATCGAATAATGTAGCCAAGTTTCATTGCCTTTGAAAGAAACTCTGAACACACCTATAATATCATCTTAAACTATGCACACCAATGATTTTTTTTTGGGGGGGGAAGGGAATCAGCATTCTAGGAACCCACCGCGTATAAACATATCTAATGTGTAACTTTTCAGTTACCAACATGCGGGCGTTACCCAATGAAATTTTCAGAATTTCTAAAAGTGTTTTTAAAGTTATTCGACGATAGGACAATGACAGCAGCGTGTTAATATTTTATTTTGTTAGAACACACATTGCTTTAAAATTATCTCTTTAAACATTTTAAACCATCTGCAGCTCTGTGCTAAAGTGAAGGACAAACTCTCCTTAGACTTCCTATAACACTGCATAGACCTCAGCTAGACTGTTGAGACAAAAGCAGAATTTCAAAGCAGCATATTGCTCGTCGCCTGTTACCTTCATTTTGCTGTAGGTGGAACTGAACATGTCTCAACCTGCACACTCCTCATAGGAGGGAACCGGAACAACAATGAAACTAAACCACTTGTACGTTATGCATTAAGCTAACAAAATATTGTACATTTTAGGGTTAGAAATTATACCTGTAAAAAATCATGAGCGATCTTCATTGAACAACCCTTTAATTTTCGGTTCATTTGCAGTGTAATTCAACTCAGGTTATCCGTGCATTCAAATTGGAAAAATATTACACTAGTCTGCGTTCTTTTTGAGGTTAAGATTGTTAAAGCTTTACTTTTATATTTGCTGCACTCTAATTAAAAAATATAACTCATTTTGCTAAGTCAGAACAGATTTTATTGCTCTCCTTTTTTAAAATACGCATTTCAGATCTAAATTATAGTTATAAAACGTTACTTTTTCTAGTTTCAAAACAAACTGAATTGTAATATTATATGAAGTATCTGGAAAATGATTTCCAAACATCATTATTTTGGAAAACAGTGCATTTTCAAGGATGTTCATGTTTTGAATTTGGAACATCTCTCTTTATTCAGCAAGAATTTCCACATCCCAGTTACCCTGATCTCTTCCATTGCTCAAATGTCTCTATGAAAGTACTCACTCCCCACAGTTTTCAGAAAATTCTAAAATTAAGTAGAGGAAATACATCTCTATAGTGAAGTGGTTTAGTATGACCCTACGGTCAAATTATGATGCGGTGTGGTAGGCAGCCAAGGTTGGGCGCCAATTTTGAAGCGGTTTGATAGATTGATAATTGTTCGCTTCGGTGTTGTTGTCCACGCTTCTCTCAGAGTGAATTCGGCTATTTTGTGTATTCGGACTCAGTAGGATTGGGAGAGGACAATAGTGTAAATAAGCACAAAATGCTACATAATATATTAGTAATTTATTGTATCCAATGTTTTCGCGTCCTCTAGTGTTTTGCGTACGATAAACTTGGTTACGTTGAATATAGTCTCAGTTGCCGCCTATGGAACCTAATAGATGAGTGCCCCAGCGCCTAAAACTGAAAATCGAACTTTAATGAGTATTGCGAACTATGTATATCTTGCCGCGCGTAGAACTTATAACTGCGTCTGAGAACTGAGAACTGCTAAATGAATTGCTTCTCACCGCTTCTGGAACTTAGACTGCTTCTGCGAACTGCTTACTGCCTCTGTCATTGTGTATAAACTGCGTCTCGTGCCGTACAAAACATAAATTGCATAAAAACTATGTATATCTGCAGTTTCTTATAACTACGTCTCGCGGCTTGTAGAACTTGAAAACTGAGTACTAAGGAATGAATCTCTCGGCGTGTAGTACTTAGAACTGCATGCTCCAACCGAGCAAACTCTCCCTTATATATTAAATTTAAATTAAAAAAATCGACGCCAAAAGGCACCAGCAAGCTTCGCACTTTTCTTTAAAAATTTGAAACACACATCTATCATTGGCTGATTAAAGTCCATCTGTTGTACGTACCATTCGTTGTAATTTGAAAGTTTAAAACTTTTGTCGACATTGGCCCGTTTAAAAGGCCAGCCGATTTGGATCAGAGACCTTAATGAGTTTAAAGATCCTTGAGTTTATTAACCCTGCAGTAATCGCCCTTTTAAAAAAGAAGGCTTCACACTCTACCCTTTTCCATTGTATCGTTTTATGACCTTGTTCACTTTCCAAGCTACCGTGACAAAACTCCAAGCAGCTTTCTCTGTTGTTTACATACAATTTACAAGCTACAGGTATACCGTATTATAAACATATACATACAAGGTATCAACATCACTAACTACAATACAACTACTATATAAAAATTAAGTACAGTTTCAATAGACAAGCGCGCAGCAAGAACCCGGAAGCTTCGCAAGGTTTTCTCAACTACATATTCCATTCTGACTCCTATGGTTGCCCAAAAAGTTGTTGATAATGGGCTTCAATGCCAGCCAGGCAATTTTTTTTTTTTTTCATCTTCAATACTTCCATTTTATATCATCTCATCTCATGCCCTTTCATAATAACTGTGAATTGAGTGTCGCCATTAATACCTGCTCTTAGTTTCTCTCATTGATACGTGGACATTTCTAATTTAGAAAAGCCAAAGTTCTAGTTCATTTCTTTAGTACCTTGACAAAATTTTGCATCAGATCAAGTTTGGCGTGTAGTTTATTCCATACGGATTGGCTACCTTAAGAGCTTAATTTAATTATTTTGTTTATTTAAGGAGATCTTTAACGTCTCAGATAATCAGCGTCCTGTTCAATTCATGGCGTAAAACGACCGATAAATTTTGCTCCGAAGCCCCTTTCAGGCTTGAGGTTCTTATACATGCTTTCTATTAGTTTTTATTTCAGAAACACTGGCCAGGATTGAACCCGCAATCTACGAGGTAAGTATGGGTTACTAGAATCGACCCTCAAGCCTGATTTTTAGATCTGAACTACAAACGAAAGTTCCTTAAAAAGTAATTTCTTCCATATTAACTGCATTTATGTGCCATATGAAATATTTAATATACATCTGATGTGAATGTGAACGCGCTTTGTGACAACAAACATCATAGTTTCGTAACTATTACACGATTCATTCCCATAATATACACCACGGGTTCTAAAAAGTGACTTATAAAATTCTGACCTGATTAGGTGAAATTATTATTGTTTTTTTTTAATTCAGCATACACTATGCACTAATATAATAATCAGATATAAATCCCTTTACCTCAGAAAATGTCGGTCCTGGTGGTGTAGTGGTTACCATTCTTGCCTCCTAAACCCAAGATGGCGGATTCAAACCCGGCCAGGACCGATGGATTTTTTCGGGCGTAAAAATCCTAAGTATGGCTTCTTTCGGAAGGGAAGTAAAGCTGTGGGTCTCATATCGTATATTTACGGCACGATAAAGAACCTCAAGCCTGAAAGAAGAGGTCTCTGAGCAAAATTTGTCGGCTGTTTCATGCCCTGAATTGAATGTGACGCTGATGACCTGAGATGTTAAAGAGCATCCGTAAATAAACCGAATAATAATAATAATAATAATAATAATAATACCTCAGAAAAATAATTGAAACGCAGACTAATGTTATATAGCGAACCCATTCAGTGAGGATCTGCAGTGTTAGAGTTTTGGTTATAATATAAAAAACATGCGTTTTTTCTTGTAACAATTGAAACCATCTACTTTTAGAAGCATAGACTCAGAATCAACATCTGCAGCTGTGGTGTGAGGTCTCCCCACACTTTCTCCGTTTTAATCATATATTTCTCATATATCCCAAAGAATCAACAATTTTTTTCCAATGAATTAAAGTATCTATACAAGTTTTAACAGAAAGAAATTTAAAGAACTGTATATTACGTTTATTTGGGCAAGTATTTTTAGCTTGATCTTATCATGACAGAGGAAAATGTTATGAAAAGTTTACTTTTTTGTTATTTCTGAGTTTTAAATCAATTTTAGTACATTTCTGTTATTATTTTGCTTTTCCTCCAGAATTTGTTGCTTAATTTTAGCTAATTACTTTTACTTTTTTTTTATTATCGCTTTGGTTGAACTGGTTATATCACATCTGTAGCTTATGAACTTGCATACTATAAGTGTATTCTGCAGGGATAAATAAAATAAAAAGATTTAATGATGGCGTAAATGGTCTCCAGTGCTTAAAGTCCTCTGACATTCACCTTTTCAGGGTAAGGAAAATCATACCTAACTAGAATCGAACCAGGAAATTAAGTAGTCGCAAGCACTACCAGTAAGATCATAGAGGAGATCTTAATTGCTTTTATTCCAACCTTTGTTGGCATATTTATAAAATTGTGATATCTTAAAAACATTTAGAGATTTTAAGGCATGAATACATTTTAATAAGTACCGCATAATTTTTGTAATATGAGCTTTTATTGTTAAATTAAATTTGTAGGCTCAACACCATTTTAACCTTCTTCTCACAGAAGAAGGACAAAGACAATTGCAATATAACGTGAAATTTTAATATAATGAAATGTTTTATAAATAAATAAAAAACGAGAACTTGCTTTATTCATGCAATATTAGTTACTTTCCTGAACAATTTATAATACTTTTTATTTTCTTTGATCTCTCATTGTGATTTATCTAGCAACACAAACGAAAGACTTTGCACAATATTAGAAGTTGTAAATATAAATATGAAGACTTTTTACAACAATTGCTACTTTTGATTACAGTTCATTTTTATATATTTTAGTACAATATTTATTTTCCTTGTAGTACCACCCTTGTTTATCTAGCAGTAACAACTTGATAACTACTGGCGTAGCAGCCGGGTCAAGTACACAGTTTAATTAAAAAAAATACAACCTAGCGAGGGAGAAATTTAACCGGGGGTGAAAGAGGGTGTGTTTGGAGCTTGCGTACTACGGTCCCGTCGAATCGATCGTAGAAACGGTCTGGGGATCGCGCGCGAGGTCACTGCACCCCCAGTGCCTGCTCCAGTGGCGTATTGGGGGCGGTTGGGAACTTCTGTTTTAATGTAAACAGTCTTTCTGAAGCGGGAGGTTATAATGAAATGCATTTAAAAGATAGGAGGAAAAAATAACACGAGTGAGGAAAAGTACTCGTACTTTCGCCAATGTTTTCATCTTCTCCGGTAATTTCTGCGATTTGAAATCTACAGTAGTGGATCAACTAGTAATCGAATAATTTCCGTATCATTTCTGTCATCCATGCATTTGCTCCATTATTTTGTGTAATTTTATTACACAACATTTGTTCTGTATGATGTATGATGTTCTGATGTTCTGTAAACAGATTTAACTCACATTATGTTATGCTAGCGTTGCTACAGCTAAACGGAGCCAAGATTATCGTTTGAACAGCGGAAAGCAATTATGAAGTGGTATTGGAAAACCGAGAATGTTGATGAAATTCTGTATACAGCCAAAGCAGGTAACAATTGCACGCATTGGAGACAAATTTGAGACTCGTGACACCTTATACCGTAGAAAACCAGCACTTCGGGAAGAAATTGAAATGAGATGTGCTGCAATCGCTGAGGACACTTTCGCAAACGTTATTCAATCAGTAGTTCAGCAATTCAGAAGCGTATCGACGCCGATGATGTGCATTTTGAGCAACTGTTGTAACTGTAAAAGCCTAAGAGGATTATTACTCATCATTTTCTGTTTGTGTGAATTCAGTTTTGTTACGTTAATATAGTTTTTTATTTGCTTGAAGTGTGTATACATTTTTAGCACCTCATATACTCAATACAAGAAAAAAACAAATTAACAGAAACTGTTATACATCCAATAAATGATTTAACTGAATATGAAAGGTAGGCTTGTAAGGGAGGAGTATTATTAAGTTTTGAAAATTTAATTGCCTAGCTAGAGCTAGGTATGCTGGTATCCTGGAAGAAAGAAGAACGACTCCTGTAAGAAGTAAGTTGTAACTACACGGATTTTACATTGTCCATAAATATTTACTACAAATATGGACCAAGTTATTTTTTCCGGAAAGTTCTTCAGCACTTTTGTAATATAAAATGACGGTACAGCGTTTCATAGGTTTGTACGCAGATGATATGACAAATGTCCCAAATATTTCTAATTTGAATCATCCAAATAAAAAGAAATAATAAACTAGAGGATCGTTTTTATAAACATCATAATGCACTTAGGAACTGATACTTTCTTAAACAGATTCACCTACGAATATTGTGTCAATTCTTTTGTATCCTTTAGGATGCTAATAATCGTAAATGCTCGTGTTACTTCAGTTTTCTATCGATTGTGTTTTTTTCCAGTTCACCAGTCATTTCTGTTTATCAGCAGTTCCTCGTATATATAAGGCATGTTGTTTTTCTTCTTCCTATCAACTATGGCCTAAATTGCCTAAGGATCAGCCATTTAAAAACCAAGCACTAGTTTTTAAATGGATGATCGCGCAATAATTTTGATTCAGTTAGACGTAATCGCAATATGTATTGAGACAATTAACTCACTGCATTGAGCACTTCTGAGGAACATAGCCCTGAGTAGCTGCGGTGATCATTCTGAACTGCATGTCATAGTTTGCCTTTGAGAGAAACGAAGAATACCGGAACATGTTAGGGTCCAGGGTTCTAGGTGGGTTCCCACCTGTATGTTAGTATGAATATCATTCGCTGCAAAATGAAGACCATCGGGCGATTTTATTTTATCGACCTTCTCAATGTCTATAACGTGGGCCAAGTTGATTTAAATATCATCGTTACCTTTCATTTTGTCATTGTCCACATTACTATTAGTGCTCTTTGACTCATCCACTAAGTGTCAGGCTGACTACGTTGTCTAGTGTACTACCTTCCTTCCAATGGGACAAAATATCCCAGGATCGCCGACACGTTTCTAAACACGTATGTTTGGTTTTAAAATCGCTTATTCTCACATTTATTAATATTCCATCGCCATTATCACTAATTATCACTAATTAACTGCTGATCAGTTTGTAGACTTGGAAGAGATTTGGGTAGTGATAGGTTAGTTACTTGGATTCTTTTTTTCCTAAGTTTTCCTCGCAAATGTATGATAAATTAAGGAGTAAAGGAAATCTGGTTTGGTTTCTGTTGATTAATTCTATTAATTATATTCTACAGATTTGAGAAAGTTGGCTCAAGACATTCAAACTCTTAAATAAACAAAATGTTTCACTCTGAGCTAGTGTAACTGCCAAAGTTAAAATGTTCCAGCACATTCATCATTTGTCAAACCGAGTGGGGTGACTCAGGAGGTAACGCTTTGGCCTTTGGGGACAACTATCCTAACCTTAGGTTTCTTCATGGTTGCCCCCGGTCGCTTAGTTTTTCTCCCCCAGAATGTTGCACTATCCCATTACATCTCATGCCATTCAGTTGGTTTTGTTGCAAGATCGAAAGTGTAAGGCAAGATGACTGGTGCTGTGAGCGGTGTTGCGATGGCTTGCACTTTTGACAAGTTTCTACCTTGATGTTTAATGTGTAAGTGGTTTTTCTGAGAGTCTCAAATTACTTAGATGGGGGATCTTTCGGAAACCTGGAAACCATGTGAGATGTTCGTACCCCTCCACGTCCATGTCTCACCGCACCTCATCCCTTCTTCTCGAGAGTGTTCCTTTGGGGGCTTAAGCACAAATAGCCAGCCTTTAAAAATAGCTGAAGTGCTGAACATTCTTCCTTCCCTACAATCATTTTTCAATGTTGCTCATTATAAACGAAATTGTTTGTTTCTAAATAGTCAACAATTGTGTAATTGTTAATCATTCATGAATGGGAACAAGGAAATGTGCTACCACTTAAAGATATTTAGTTCTGGAAATTACTTTTTTTTCATTAGCTAAAACAGATAAAAGTAAAATGTTCTTTTAAAAGGAACCTGGGATGAAATAATTATTTAATTTGTTTCTCCTTTCATAAGCTTGTAGGACTGGAATAAATATTAGATTTGCTTTGTTAGCATAATCTTTTTGCGAGCTGTTATAGAGAGAATGGTACTTAAACTCCTTGTTGAATTAAGTTTGCTATCAGATTTTTTTTAGTAGTGTTTAACGTCCGTTTTTACTACTGAGGCACAATAGGCTGTGGGCACTTGATATATGAAATGAAGTGATATATTGTGAAAGGATTTTTTTTAAGGAAGGAAGCGTTCCAGACATAAGTTTAGAGTATCTCCCCGGCATTTGCCAGTTATGAGGACTGAGGAAACTCTGGAAAAAAAAAAACCAGTCAGGGAGGACAGTCCTGGCGTGTTTTGAACCCCAAACCTCCCCCTCACGAGTCCGCACCTTAAGGACCTCGGCCACCGGTGGCAGTTTGCTATCAGATGATGTATTACTATTTGGCACCTATTAAGAGAGGGAGGAAATTTTAGGGTGGGGAAAATTCTTCATTTAGTTGTTATTAGGGAAGTAAACATTTTATACTTAAGCCAAGGCCGGAGAAGCAATCTAATAATTAAACGTTTTGGAATTGTATTTTTTGGAATTACAAATACAATCAGTAATAATTTCATTTACTTCTAATGTAGAGCATAAACTGGAAAAAGGAACCCAAGCAACTAACTTATCCTGCCTCCAATCGTTTTCAAATATATTAATTAAGCTGTAACGTTAACGACTAAGTTAATGACTAAGCCAAGCCGATGGAATCTTTATAAATATAAGTCAATCACTTAAAAACCAAACAACGTGGTTATACAAATGTATCGGTGCTTCTTGAATGTTTTTTCCTATGTAAAGGAATGTAGTACACCAGACAACGTAGTTTACTTTAGAGCTCAAAGAAATAAAAGCCGAAAGGACAATCAAAAGGCGACCATCTTTGATAAAGTGGTAATACTCAGGTTCAGGTGTTAACATTTATGTCTGATATCTAAAGGGGATGTAGGTCTGAACACATAAATGTTCCCTCTAAAGATAAATGAACTTCCAGTTCAAGCCTCCGCCACTGGAGACAGTGGTGACCTTGCCATCCGACCATCGCATTGGCGGCATCTTTACACGGACTTGCTTTCCTCCACACCCACCCTCTTTAATGTAGTCTCGCGTTACTTCCCCGTGAATTGTCGTCAAGCCTTACGCAAAATCGTCTCCATGCTCTCACACATTACCCTTAATGGCCTATTGCCGCGCCAGCTACCTCTGCCAAGATCGCTCGCGAAAGGAAAAGGAAGTTATGTTTCGTTCTACAAGAGTAGGAAATGCTCAACAGTGGCATTAGATCGAGTGTAACTCTATAAATAACAAAATTGTGTAAACACAGTTTGCAAATGATCCTGTCATCTCCATAGAAATTGGTCAGAGCTATGGGCACGGATGCAGAGCAGAAACTTTGAAACCTGCTTCAGACAAGCTTAGCATTCCTCAAGGTATTCCCCAGCTCAAAGAGAAAATAATAATATTTTCTAATATTTAGAATCTTGGTCCATTGTCCCTTTAAGGAGATAAAGTTTTCTCATAAATACTGGTCTAAATATTTAAGCAGTTGATATTTATTTTTCATTTATCCAATCAGGCGAAATATAGAGTTAAACACTGAAAGGGTTAGATTAAAATGTATTGGTGGAAAATCGTGAGATAATAACTAACCACTACTTTGTGCAAGCCCCCTTCCTCAAAATATTTAGAATACTCAGTAAAAAAAGTGCATCAAAAATTACAAATTCAATGCAGTTTTCAGTTCAGAATTCAGATATTTAAAGGAAAATAAAAAAATAGAGAAAGTAAAAAGAAGAAAATAAGAAGCACATAAAAATGAACTGTTGCTGGTTTAACTATTTTAGTTGTAACAGTCTAGAAGAAATGTGGATATTTAATACTTAAAATTCACAGATAAAGTAATTGACTTAATAAAAAATGTAAAGAAAGACAAATCAAGCCTTAAAGGCACATGCACAAACAAATTTGAAGTTACAGTTGCAACGGTATTAAATGTGGGGTAACGGTGTTGTAATTAAATATATGTACCAGAATGCATGGGAAGGATTTGAAAAAAAGGAACTTTGATTTGATAGGTTTTGGATGTAATCTCAGGGGTCCTTCCTCTCCGGCGATGGTTACCGCTGTCTTACAGTTTTGCCACGACTGTTGAGACTCTGTTGCTGGATATTTTTATGGTCCTGTGATAGGGGAAGGAGTCTTGGATATTAATAATATTTTTTCGTTATGGAAGATGACACCATTTATTGTTCATACACTATTGTACATAAACTATTACACTATTGTACTTAACTAATAAAGCTCGTCCATTGATATTCTCTTCCAAAACTAACTACCGCTTTCCACTAATTGAACGGAACTGTGAAAGACCTTCCACTGATATTGCCCCGCTGAATACTCTTGCCAAAATGACTGCGGACCACAAAATTGCAAACTAAATAAACATGGTCTACATGACTTTTTCCATGTAGCAATTGGCTTCATCCCTGCAGTCACCAAAAGTTTTATGGTGCCTACCGTCCTTAAGAAATTTTCTCACAGAATACCAATAAACACCTTGCTCAAGGATTCTTTACAAATATTGTTAGAACAAGTTAAAAAATTTTCAGGTCAGATTTTATGGCTGGGGTAGCTTTCTGCACACTTGCGAGAAAATAACATTTTACACATAATAATTGAACACTATTATTGTATAGGAAAATGACATTACACTCATGGTTATAACGAAGTTACATAAAATTATTTGCTACAATCAATCTAATTAAATATGAAGGTGGCAGCTCATAAATACTGCCTCACAGTCCTGTAATAAAGAAAAATATTTTTAGTTTTAAACCTCCTTAAGAAATTTGAGTACATAAATATTAATGAAAATAAACCGTGTGGATGATAACGAAGAATTATAAAATGAAGAATTTCATCGCCAATTTGGTTAAAGCCGCTCCTCAGTTTCAAGCGTATGCATGAAAAAAGTTTGAATGGTATTAAACATCCATTATTACCACTGTGGCACCACGGACGGTAAACACTGATAATACTTGCAATGATAAATTGGAAAAGGATTTTTTTTAAAGGAAGGAAGCACCCCACGTCTAAATTAGGGTACCTCCTCGGCATTTGTCATTAATGAGGATTGAAGAAAACATGGAAAAACTACAGTCAGGTAGAACGTTCCTAGAACGAACCCTGGACCTCCCGTGTGCGTGCGTGCCTTAACAGCCTTGGCCACCCATGTCAGTCCATATGAGAATAAAACATGATTCTGTACTACTTGGTTATCCTGTTAAATTGTATGTAAATTACATAGATTGTAACAGTTCCTTCGATGCACCCCCATAGGAACATAATTATAGTGTATGTTTAATGTAAACACAATCATCATATTTTCCATTGTAATTAGTAATTATGTATACAGTGTGTCATAATATTTTACGCCAATGTAAGAATTGTACAAAAGATTGGTGTTTTGTTATGGAAGCTTGGAAAGTCAACAAGGTCGTAAAATTACACAAAGGAAATGGAACAAGTGTAACCCCCACATTTTATTTAAAAAAAAAAAGACTACCTTTGTGAAGGTTGATAAACTCAAGGACTTTCAAACCCGTTAGGGGCTTTGACCCGGTCATGCTGTTGTACTGTTAGCCCTTAAAACCAGTCAATGCTAACAAAAAGTTATAAACAAAAATAATAGCGAATGACATGTATGGCAGGTGAACTTAAACCAACCAATGGAAAATGTATGTTTGAACTTTTAAATATTGCGCGTGCCTGTGTGACCCCACGATATCGTTAAAACCAACGATTACTTGATTTAAATTTAATGCATAAGGGAGCTTTTGATCGGACGTTGCAGGTATGCAGTTATAGTGTCTACACGCGTACCAGAGGACACAAAAGATTTTGGACATAACAAACTACCAATATATAAGATGTCACATCGCGTGTTTATTTATACTATTGAAATCCACTCCCAGTCCTATTGAGTATGAATCAATAAAATACCATAATTGACCCTGAGAAACTGTTATCACTGGAGCGTGAGCAATAACACCGAAGCGAGCAATAATTAATCTACAAAACCTCTTCAAAATTGGTATCAATATGAGGTCACTCGACGTCGACGACAAATGGTTTCAACATTGGTGCAGAGCCTAATAAGCAGCTCCATAATTTGACGCCCAACGTGGGGTCTCAAATAAACAGTCTCATAGTTAGCCTCTAATAGTTGGGACCGGACTATACCGCGAATACTGTGTTGGAAATGAAGAATCAAACTTTAAAATTTGGGTCACGGCCAGGATTCGAATCACGAATCTTGAGCCTTCTAACTAACAGCTTCCGTGTCGTTCTCCAAGCACGGAACCACGAACCTTTCTCATCTGATTTTATATATACCCCGGGGACCTCCCTAAGTTTACTCTATTATGGGAGACATATTCTTTAAGAGGCGAATCGTAATGATACGTGTAGCTATGACCCAGGCTTCTACCTTAACCATAAAATATGTAAGTGTTAATTTATACTCGCATATAGACATTTTTCTTTCACACTAGCCGTGTGTAAGGCATAAGTTGGAAATGTAAAATCAGACTTGAAAAAATCAGGATTCGAACAATGCTCTAATCTACTGAGTTACCGTGTACTTCTCCAAGCACGGAACCACCAAAGTTGCACAAATTTTTCTACTTTACCATGATGATTTATTTCAGAAATTATTCTTAGCAGAGATAACAGGAACCTGCAAATGTTCCAATGTTCATGAATAATTCGAAGGACTATTGTTTTAGAAAGACGCCACCTTACTGCTATTTCTGTAACTTTGAACCGCCAGTCTTCCCTAATTTCTTCTTCCACGATGAGAGCGATGTTTTCAGACGTGAGCACATCCAAGGGTTGACCTGCAAGCTCTTCGTCTTCAACGCTTTCTCGACCCATTCGAAAAATTTGGGCCCATTCTTTTACAAAGAATATGAGGGGAATGCTGTTTAATATCATTTGGAGTAAGTTATTCTTTTGTGAAGAACTTAATAACAGCTCCACCCCATTTTGAACATGTCACAATCTTCTACACATAGCCTTCTTTATGCAACTATATCTGAACAGCTGAACACAGCGGAGAGGAAGTTACAGCTGCCATTATTTACTTAACAGATAAGGTATGACACCAGATAAGCATTTTGTGAAGGCCATAATCCTTATCGGCGAGGTCGGGAACTTATGGACCTATCCTGGTACTTCACCGAACTAAGAGTTAGCTGTTTCTATAGAAGTTATCGGATTTTGATGCGGTAACTGCTGGAATTTGAGGCTCATTGTGGAACTTTTTAAATAACCCTCGTATCTTGTTAAATCATATTCCTTTCATATTCTTAAGTAAAATATTGAAAATCATTAAGTACATGTAGAATAAATTGTTCTTTTTTTATCACTGAATGTTTTGTAAATGACAGAATTATCCCACTCTGTTTTCCTTATCGTATCATTTCATCTTATGCATCGTCAATATGTCCTCCGGCTGTGATGCCACAATCATAATAAGTTTGAATTTTGGATGGTATAGGATTTTTCTGATTTGAGCCACAGGAATACCCAAATCAGGAGTAGAAGAATAGTGACTATCCGGAAAAATTGCAGTTAATTGTTTTCATAAAATGAATAAATAAATCCCAAATCTTTAGCTGTCAATTGGGGTAATTCAGGCGCTAACGCTGGGAGCTCACATTCGAATGGTCTGCTGTACAATTTTCACAGGTTCCGGCATCTTGATCTTGTATTTATTCATGGTATCCTGGTCGCTTCCACCAATTTCACGCTTTTCATTTCATTCCGTTGGTTCTGTTGTGGAATTAAAAGTGCCAGGTGAGGTGGACAGTTTGCGGCGTGGCGATGGTTTGCTTGAGCTTTGGAAAAGTTTCTTCCCCTAAGTCTGGCGTGGAAGCCACCCTTCTGAGGGGCTAGAATTCTTTGGAAGAATTTTCTATCTGGAAATGATGTTAGAAACCCGTCTAAGTCTGTGCCTTGCTACTTCTAGATGATGTCTGCCTCACCTCTTTTGTTTTCTTTTTGAAACTGAGGCGTTTTGC
Source organism: Metallyticus violacea (assembly GCA_030762175.1). NCBI lineage: Eukaryota > Metazoa > Arthropoda > Insecta > Mantodea > Metallyticidae > Metallyticus > Metallyticus violacea. The sequence continues at coordinate 91,402,940 of CM060845.1, forward strand.
TATTATTTTGTTTACTCTATAGTTTTTTGTAACGCCTCCAATATTGATATAATATTGTTACACAGAACGTGCTTTTTATGCCACAAATTTTGCCCCAGAATAGCACTGCAGATTGAGAGCAGTGAATGAAGAAGAAAGAAAACTTTTTAGACAGTTTTGAACAAAAAATAATACTCTTGTGTCCATTCTATAATTGTATTTTGTTTCAAAGCTACGGAATATTTATTCAAAATGAGTCATATTCTTACAAAAATGTGCAGAGCTGTTTCGTTATACTTTATTTGCTATCTAATAAAATGAAACCTATTAGGAATTCTTTTAATAAATTAGATAAATTAGATTTTAATCTAAATAACACATTGTACCATTAAAATATTTCTCACTAAGAGACGAACTGGGAATCATTTAAATGCCGAATTTAAAAAAGAACATCGCCTCACTCTTAAGGTGATCTGATGCGAAAAAATCTAGCACTAGCTTGGGAGCCATTATCGTCCTCCATTCTGAATTTAGGTAGACAAGTCGAAATGGCAAAAGCAGAGAAGTTTACTTTTGAGTTGAGGTCGTTCTGTAGAGCGTCACAGGGTTGCCTAACGTAACGGCGTAGTCACGCAGCTCTGTCGACCCAGATCCAGCGGCACTGGCCTTGCTAGCCCGTCCGTTAAGATGCCGGAGATAACACTGATGGCGCAGGCTGGGCGGGGTTAGAAGGCTAGAGTCTTCTCCCTTGAGGTTAGTTTCTCCATTACAGATTCATATAAAAACACCAGAACGAGCTGCGTTATCTAAAGTTTCTTTAAAATGTCCGTGCTTATTTTATTTCCGTTCTATTAATTTTCTTAAATAGTGTTTGCTCGTCGGCGCAGGCATGGAACTTTTTCTAAGACGGAGTCCTTGGAATTTCACAGTAAAGTTAATTTCTGTAATATAGAGCCAGAACAAGTACAAAACACACACATACGCGCCCGCGTGTGTATGTGTAATAACATATATGTTATCTTGTAAGCTTTGCAAAGTATTTTATACTGAAAGTTTACTCAGAGATAGAGAAATGGTAGGTATATTTTTACATAAAGCGCGTATACCACCGTGTTTAAATCTTACGTATTAATTTTTTTCCCCACACACTCTTGTTGCTTGTTTCATCTGTTTCCATGCATAAATTTACCTTCGATACTCAGTATTTACTTTCATCACCTTTAATTGTCTTCTTGCCATAGAAGAACTCAAGTATTTCGAAATATAGCGATTTCAACTCTGTGACTTTTTCTTAGTGTTTTATCCTTTTCTGATTTTATAATTATTGTTAATTTAGTTACATTGTTAATAGTGTTACATTATTTTTCTTTTATATTAATGCTCCGCTTGCCACGTTATTATGTTTAATGGTTCATTTGCGTTTTGGTTTAATTCAAATGTCAGAAATGAATGACGAAACAAAGTTTTACAATATTACGTAAGTCACACTATGTGGACGATCTTAAAAATATTCGTCCTCTTATTTATTTATTTTAATTTTTAATAGTGTTTTACGCACGTTGTAACTACTAAGGCATCACAGGCGGTGGACACCTTTGAATTGATGATATATGAAATTAATAAACTGGGAAATGATTTTTTCAAAGGAAAGAAACATTCCAGACTTAAGTGTAGGGTATCTCCTGTGCATTTGCCATTTATAAGAATGAGGAAAACCTGGAAAAAAACCTCAGTTAGGGAGGAGGGTCCTGGTGGAAATCGAACCCCAGACCTCCCGCTCACGAGGGTCAGTTCTAGTGGTCTAGTGGTAACCATACTTACCTCCTAGCAAGATCGTCGTTCAATCCTGGCCAGGATTTTTTTCGGGCGTAAAAATTCTAAACATGACTTCCTTGGGAAGGGAAGTAAAGCCGTGGGTCCCGGCATCTAAAAGAAACTCAAGCGTGAAAGAAGAGGCCTCTGAGCAAAATTTATCGGCCGTTTCACATCCTGAATTGAATGGGATGCTGATGACCTCCGAAGAGCGTCCGTAAATAAAACAAAACAACAACCGCTCACGAGCCTTAACGACCTCGGCCATCCGTGCGGTTTTTCGTCCATGTAATTAGCAATGTCGTTATTTATTATTATTATTATTATTATTATTATTATTATTATTATTTTATAAATAGTACACCTGTCTTAAGCATTCATTTGCAATATCAATTCATTGTTTAAAACAATTAATTTAATTCAGTTATTTAAACCAGAACTATTGTGAATGTTCCATAAGTCCAGAGATAAAGTTATTTGCATTTAACATCAACTAGAAAATCCATGGTCCTAATAGCCTTGAAGATTACCTCATGAGGGATGTTCAAAAAGCGCAAAAACATCAAAAAGCATTTAAACAAACATAAAAGATGGTATTATATGACGGTGAACCAAAGTCCGTAAACCGCCACGAGTGGCCGATGTCGTTAAGGCGCGGACTCGTGAGCGGGAGGTCTGAGGTTCGAATCCCGCCAGGACTGTCTTCCCTGACTGAGGTTTTTTTCCAGGTTTTCCTCAGTCCTCATAAATGATAAATGCCGGAGAGGTACCTAAACTTAGGCCTCGAACGTTTCCTTCCTTTAAAAAAAAAATTCCTTTCCCAATTTATCATTTCATTTCATTTATCACCAGTGCCCACCGCCTGCGGTACCTCAGTAGCAAAAACGGGCGTTAAACACTAATCAATTAAAAAAGTGCGTAAGATTTCTAGGGCTATAAGCATTTCAAAGAAAGGTATAGATTGTATTTTTACGAGGAATAGAACCTGAACTCACTAACAGTAGATAAGAAGAAGAAGAAGAAAAAACATATACTTATTTAATATCGCGAGTGTCTAGAGCGTTTTAACTGCAATAGAATTAATTCTGTGCCAGAGACTTGGATCCATCCCCACACACCATAATCGAAACAGCAGTTAAATCAATAGACAGAAACCAGCCATGGCCAAACAAGAAAAATTTGCCTATGACACCAGTCTTTTGGGAGGACACTAAAGCACTTTTAATAATTGATTATCTTTAGAAGAGTAAAACTTAAACCGGATAGATCTATTCTAATCTTTTAAACCAATTAGATGGGGGAAAAAAAACATTGTGAGAAAGGACCGTTTTGCAAAGTAAATAAATCATTTTTCATCAAGACACTGCATCTGCTAAAAATGATTTACCGATAAGATAATTCAGAGATTTGTAGGAGCATCCACGCCATTTCTCATATCTGGGCTTCCTCTGACTTTTATCTGTTCCCAAAGCTCAAAAATTCCTCGTTGGCCAGAGTTTTTCACCCAAATTAAGAGGCGATTACAATTGTAGTGGAGTATTTTGCACACTCTCCCGAAATTCACTTCACCGAAACAATTTATTTATTTATTCTGGCAGAGCTAAGGTCATTAAGCCTTCTCTTCCGCTCTACTAATCTAATAATAATTACATAAAGTTATAGCTACAACATTGACAGTAAAGTTGACAATACTTGTACACATATAAAGCAATGTAAAACTTTATGCATATAAATAAATGTATGCTAATACATAAATATTAATAATGAAAAATGAAAAATATTAACTTAAGAAGGTGAAAAAAATAAGACAATAAAAGAACAAGAACCATCAATGACAACTGACACATATATCAACCTACGTAAATGCTGAAAGTGTAAATAAAGATACAAGCAAAACATAAAATTAAACCCTTACAGTACTATGAAGAAGATAGGAACATTTATGATAGTAATAAAAATAATAGAATAAATAATTCTACAGCAGGTAAAACAAATAAATACATGCATTGTAGCAAAAGTAATCTGAATCAAGGGTAATCGATTATTTCTAATAATATTAAACAATTTCTTTTGAAATTCTCCTAAAATTCCGCAGCCTCTGACATCCTGTGGCAATGTAATAATAGTACGTGCTGGGATTCACACCGTGTGTTAAGATTATGAGAGGAAGATAGATATTGAAAACAAGAAGATAGATAAGATGGAGAAGATGTATGGATAATCTTGAGAAATAGGGAGAGACAATGAATATTTCTTCTGTCTTTCAGGCGGAACCAAGACAGCATACCGAGTGAGGGTGTTATATGATCGAGCAGACGCACATTGCAGATTTAATGTATGCACATATTGTGAACACGCTGTAGTTTTTGCATCAGATTAGAGTTTAAGTTTGTGAGCAGAAAATCGCAGTAGTCGAAGTGAGGCATCACCAGGAGTTGCACCAAGATCCTTTGTAAGATTCTGGGTAGGGACACGTTTAATATTTTAAATGTATGGATTAGAGAACTTACCTTGCTGTAGATTTCAGCAACATGGTTTTCCCAACAGAGATTACTGTCTATAATAACTCCCAGAATCAGTGAAGGGAATTTCTGTTTGATATCAATGGGAGGAATATCGCCTATGTCTATGGCACTTAGCAATTGCTGGTGTCTCAATAGCCTGCGATTTTAAAGACCAAGGCCCAAGAGGCGTCCGTGAATGAACTGAGTCTAGATCTTGGTTAATGTTAGTTATTGCGTCATAAATATCGATAGTTCGAGAATGTATGTAAAGTTGTAAGTTGTCGGCGTAGAGGTGGTATTTACTGTTGCTAATAGCACGAGATATGTCATTGATGCACAATGAAAACAATAAGGGATCCAGAACACTACCCTGGGAAACTCTGACTTCACGAACCGCCATGAAGAGGAAAGATTTCCAGAAACAACACATGCTGCCTTTCGCGAAGATGGAAGCTGAACTACAGGACGACACTGTCAGACATCTTTAACACCTTTAGTTCAGTAAGAAGCAACTCTGTTTACGGAATCAAAAGCTTTAGTCATGTCAAGCATTACAATGGCATTGGAGTATCACTGAAATAAATTCATTGACCTTAAGGAAGATAAATGTCATTTATCTGATACTTGCATCACAAAATATGAACTTATATTTAAACTATTAACCATACTTGCCTTCTAAATCCAAGATCGCGGGTTCAAACCCGGCCAGGATCGATGGATTTTTGGGCGTAAAAATCCTAAGTATGGCTTCCTTCGGAAGGGGAGTAAAGTCGTGGGTCCCGTGTCGTACATTTATGGCACGAAAAAGAACCTCAAGCCTGAAAAAAGAGGCCTCTTAGCAAAATTTGTCCGCCGTTTCACGCCCTGAATTGAATGGGACGCTGATGACCTGAGATGTTAAAGATCGTCCATAAATAAATCAAATCAACAAATATTAAACTGAATAGGGCATAACAAACTACTGTTACTTGATATATTTATGTATCTGTAGACACATCATATAAGAGCTCGGGGATGGTGGTAACAAATAGTCAAATTGTTTTGTTAGTGGATAAGAACAACAACAATATTTTAATTGCCATCTTCTGAAATTATTTCAAACTTTACCAACCATTGCAGTACAGTAAATATGTTAGTATCCATTTCACGTACACTAATTTATATATACAGATTTATTTTATTATTCACCTATAAGTCAAGCATAGTCTCTTCGCTTAGCATTAGAGTTTAAGGATAGCCGCAAAGAAAGTCGTTGTTTATTGTTGCAGTCTCTCACCTCATGACGGACTTCTTGATGCAAAATGAAACGAAAAACATTTAATTTTTTTTTTCATCAGTCCAAGGATGTGATAATTTCAGCCTCGAACTATATAACATTCGCCACTTTCACATTACATTTAAAGTTATCAGTTATGCCTGGAAGAACTTGAAATTCCTCACTAGTCGTGGTGATGCATGAGCTGAAAAAAAAGACCGACATTTATTTATTAGGCCTACTCTTCCGCTCTACCAATCTAATAATAATTATTACAGTTTTAGCAACAGTAATACAATTATAACATTAACAATAACAATGAAAAATATTAACATAAGAAAGAAATAAAAGGGACAATAATAATACAACAAGCACCAACAATGACAACCTATGTAAAGCACAAAAGTGATAATAAATATATTAGTAAAACATAAAAATGAAATCAACGAAGGAGATAGGAACATTTATGATAGTAATAACAATAATTCTACAGTTGAATAAAACAAGTAAATACCTGTATGTAACATAAGCAATCTACATCTAGGGCAATTCATTATTTGTAATAACAATAAACCATTTCTTATGAAATGCTCATAAAGTTTGGCAGTCTCTGACATCCCGTGGCAATTCAATGGTTACCGTGAATGATTAATAAAGTTATATTCGATGCAGAAGTAATAACAGTACGCCCCGGGTTTCAGAGCATGTATTATGCAAGATAGATTTTGAAAACGAGAAGATAGATAAGATAGAGAAGGTGCATGGATAATTATGAAAAGTAGTGTGAGGCAATGAATATTTTTTCCGTCTGAGAGCATACCGAGGGAGGGTGTTACATGATCACATCGTAGATACAACGTCGCACATATGAACATATTGTAGTACTTTAGTATTTGCGATAGGTTAGAATTTAAGTCTGTGATGAGTAAATCGCAGTAGTCGAAGTGGGGCATCACCAGGAATTGCACCAAGATCTTGTTTTTCGCAGAATCAGTGAAGGGCAATATGATTGATATTAATGGGAGAAATATTGCCCACGTCAATATTTCAATACATGACAATCGTTGGTTTCTCATTACTATGGCTTGCCGTTTTAAAGGAGACCGAGAGTAAGTGTCCATGAATGAACTGAGTCTAGATCTTGGTTAATGTTAGTTATTGCGCCATTAATGCCGATAGTCAAGAGGACAAGTAAAAATATAACTCGTTAGCGTAGAGGTGGTATTTACTATGGCTAATAGCACGAGATATGTCATTGATGTACAGTGAAAACAGTAAGGGACCCAGAACCTTCACAAACAGCCATGAGGAGGAGGTTTTCTCAGAAACAACACACTGCTGTCGTTCGCGAAGATGGAAGTTGAACCACAAGACGACACTGTCAGACATATTTAACACCTTTAGTTTAGTAAGAAGTAAGTCTGTGTCTAAGGAATCAAAAGCTTTAGTCGTGTCAAGCAATACAAGTCTGTGATGTCTTCGTTCATCACATCATACTCATACAAGATCATACTCATGAACATAATCTATCAGCTGTTTGTATATGATGTGTTCAAGAGTTTTGGATAACGTTGGAAGGATGCTGTTTGGTCTGTAGTCTTTAGGACATTGGGGCCTTTTTATCTTAGGAAGGGGTTTTATGAATGCCTGTTTCCATTGCTTAGGGTAGGATGATGTTATGAGTGAGACGTTGAAAATGTAAGTCACAGTTTGCAGTATTGCGTGCATTATTTTGTTTATTAGAGTTATATTCCCTGTGCCTTGTACCCCATTCACAATGAAAATTAGACGTAAATATAATAAAACAAGCAGTAACACTTTAACTTAGTAGTATGTAGGCATTCACAATGAAAGACGCAAACGTATGTATTAGCCAATCAAAAGTAAGAACAAGCGAAGATCAACTAACAACCGATTGAAAATGGCTGCCTCTGAGTAGACGGCGGTAGCGTTTATGTATATGCAAAGTGCAGTAATTAATTTGCTTGGAGTAATATGAGCATGTATAGCTTTCTTAAAATGCGATTAATCTTTTGTCCATGGACGCCATTCTGTCTACAGAGTCACCGATCTCTCTCGGTTCTCTGTACCATAACCTGCCCTTACATGGAGCATGGAAATTCAGTGCAACTCTTGCTCCTAGCTGCTGCAAGCCCCGAGCGACAGCGGAGAGAGCCGAGCTACTGTGCGTGGCAGCAATGTAAATGTTGCATGTATTATTCTTTTGCTAAACAATGTAACCTATGCGTTGTCCTCCGCAACTTTTAAATATAAATTGATAGGCGATTGTTAAGCGGGTAAATTATTGTAACGGTGGGAAATTTGCTCTTGTTGGAATTCGTAATTAATTCATATATACTAATGTAACCTCGGATAAATCCTAGAAACCGGTGGACCTAGTTTTTTCGTAAATAGAAATTGATAGGGGCAGGTAAATCACTATAATGGAGGCAAATCTCTTTTTATTGCAGCAGAAAAAGCCATAAACATAAATTTATAGCGCATTCTGTGCGTGGTTATATTCGCTTGAAAGCATTATTATCTAGCTATGTTTGTGGCACTACCTTCGGCTCTCTCCGCAGTAGCTCGGGACTTGCAGCAGCAAGTAGCAAGAGGTGCATTTGATTTCCGTGCTTCGTGTATGAATAAATTCTACCATAGAGCTCTATAAACACAGCAGCTGATATCTGATTTCTTAAGTTTCAGTTAGACGTAGATGTGCAACCTTGGATCTTGCAAGTTTCTAAGTTTACATTTAATTGTATGTTTATTTTTATGTTTACGCGATTCATTGTGAATGGTTCCATTACAATACACAGCATCTAGCGTCTGCGTTTAAGTTTACGTTATGTTTAATTTTCATAGTGAATAGGGCTTTAATGCTGTTATAGTATCTGTATCCGTGATGTATGTAAAGTGCAGTTTCTCTCGCTCAGGTAGTGTGGTTTGTTCCTTTTCGTTTTTTTTTTTTTTTAATTCTGAGGAAACTTTTATAAAGTAGTTAATTAGGTAATTTAGAGAGAGGGTCTTTCCATATATCTGGGGTGAAATCTTTCCCAGTCTTATTGTTTGAATGCCTCGCCATATACCTGCCACGCTTGCAGTCGGTTCAATGAGATTAAGAGATCTTATTTTGGCATTCCTGAAGGCTTAGCTTGTCTTGTTATGATTACGAGTCTATCTAGGTTCGCATCTGATTATCTCGTTTAATTTCTTTCTTTCTTTCTTTCTCTCTCTCTCTCTCTCTCTCTCTCTCTCTCTCTTTCTTTCTTTGTCTTTCTTTCTTTCTTTCTCTCTCTCTCTCTCTTTCTTTCTTTGTCTTTCTTTCTTTCTTTCTTTCAAGGTTTAGTCGCTTAGATGAATGCTTTTCACGAACTTTCCGCTCTCTCGTTCAACATAATTTCATTTCATTGATCCCGTTATAGAATCGAAAGTACCCGGCAACGTGAGTTGATGCTGTGCGTGGTGTAGTGGTGGTTTGCGCTTGCGAAATGTTTCTGGCTCGGAGTCTGGTGTGGAAGAGACCATTCACAAATATTCTCATTTCTAACTATTGGAAGGAAGCTCCGCCAGCATCCTCTGTCTGAAAACAACAACAAGGACCCCATTTACGCCCGTTTCTCACCGTTCCAATATCCTGGCCTGGTCGGATATCTCCTCCCGAAGTTTCCCTCGTTGGAAGCATAGGCACAAACGGCAGTCTTGAGCACGTCTTAAATACTGAAAATTCTTCCTCCGTCCCTACCAATTCATTCCAAAATAGAAAAATTGCTGTTTATTATTTTACTAGAGCTTTCAGTCGAATAGCAAATGATAATCACATAAGCTTTTAAAGAGTTTACCACTAAATTTATAGATGTTTTGCATTATTTTAAACTAATGTTTTATAGTTATCCTCTCATTTTTTATTTATTTTAATTTATTTATATTTACTCAGAGGCTTCTTGTTTCAGGCTTGAGGTTCTTTATCGTGCCATAAATGTACGACAAGGTATCCACAGCTTTACTTCCCTTCCGAAGGAAGCCATACTTAGGATTTTACGCCCGAAAAAGCCCATCGTTCCTGGCCGGGATTGAACCCACGGTCTTTGGTCTATGAGAGACTTAAAGCTTATAGTAGATATTTACAGCTAAATGATGTCCAATGTCTTTTCAGAAATAAACCCTCGAAATTTTTCTTCAATGACATTCAGTCTTTCCTAAAATTCATTGATTGCTTGCATAAGTTCTAAGGCATAAAGATCCATAAAGTTCGCGTGTTATGTGTGTGTGTGTGTGTGTGTGTGTGTGTGTGTGTGTGTGTGTGTGTGAGAAAGGGTCCTTGTAGTTTGTGAGTTGCCCGACTTCATTCTGACTTCTGTTTTTACATCACGTTCTTCACAAAACCTCCAGCAACAGGCGCAACCTAAAGCTGGAGAACAGGAAGTATTCGAGATCCTTGTTAAACTGCAACAATCTCAGTGCAAGGCGGGTGGACTATCGATCGCGGCAAAGGCTCTTGTACTGGCGGGTCTTTGCGCAACAAGCCTCTACCAAACAAGAGGCTCTGAAAATTGTCTTCCTCCTGGAATATAAGGTTTCAAGAAGTAGTTATTTTCGGAGCAGGGCAGCTAGTCATTGTCTGGCACATTTTTGGCGAGAAGACTGCATTTGCTTTTAAAGTAATTAGTTTTGTAGTCAGCTTGAAGCAAGCTGGTGCAAAGTACAGTAACTTAAATCTTTTCCTACTCCTCCAGGCAGTTTTTCCAAACCATTCACAGTTCGCTGTCTTCTACTTCCAAGGGCCCTTTTCAACAACCTAAATGCGGATAAATCCAGTAGCGATGCTTTAAGTGATACCGTTGTAAGGGATAGAATGTTTTCCCGTTTCTCTCCAAATCCTCTTCAAAATTGACTGTTGAAGCAGACGTATGGTTTGAAACCATATCCTGATGCAACTAGACTGTTTTTACGTTAAAATCAAGGCTGTTAATGGTGTTTACATTTGTAACTGAGACAACATTTAAATGAAATTACCCTTAATATTGCTAGATTTGGGCCAAACGAGGGTCTTAACCTTCCGAAATATCTTATAGATATGGCTGGCGGCTCCAAAATAGCTTAGAGGTATGACTGAGATTCCGAAATATCTTAAGAGGTATGGCTCATGGCTCCAAAATATCTTGAAGTATGGTGGTGCCTCCAAAATATCTTAGAGGTGTGATTAGGGTTCCGAAATATCTTGGAGGTATGACTGACGGCTTCGAAATATCTTAGAGGTATGGCTGGTGGTTCCAAAATATCTTAGAGATATGGATGATGGCTCCGAAATATCTTAGAGGTATGACTCATGGCTCCAAAATATATTGAAGTATAGTGGTGCCTCCAAAATATCTTAAAGTTGTGGTTAGGGTTCCAAAATATCTTGGAGGTATGACTGATGGCTTCGAAATATCTTAGAGGTATGGCTGGTGGTTCCAAAATGTCTTAGAGGTATGGATGATGGCTCCAAAATATCTTAGAGGTATGGCCGATTGCTGCAAAATATCTTAGAGCTATGATTGCTGTGCATAAACATCTTAGAGGTATGGCTGGTGGTTTCTAAATATCTTAGAGGTATTGCTGATGGCTCCAAAATATGTTAGAGGTATGAATGGGCTCTCCAAAATATCTTAGAGGTATGGATGGTGGCTCCAAAATATCTTAGAGGTATGGCTGGTGGTTGGTCGTTAATTTCGTGTTTCTTACGCTCTAGAATAGGTCCTACTCTGGCCTTATGTTTTTAATTAATCACACATGAGATGCCTTTCTTGGAGATGGTGAAACCATGGTTCTATTTTCAGTGCCATTTTAAGTGGCAGGAACGAGATCACACTATAGCTATGTATCACACACTCCAAAGTCAGGTTCGCTTCTGAATGTCTAAGTATAGGGCCACAGTAAACTTCTAAACTTTTTACCATAGATCGCATACAACCCTCTGTATACATAAGATCAGAATTCCTTAATATTATAAAGTGTGGGCTTACCAGAATGAAAAAAAACTTAAAATAGATTATAGATCTAGAGTAGTAAACATTTAGCTACTATCTTTTTATGAGATTTGTGGAGATCCTAACCTAATCTAACCTAACCTAATATAACCTTAAATTACTAAGCTTTAAAATATTTTGTTTACCATAATATTGAGATAAGATACTCAAGAGGTGTGACATATGCTACTGCTATTTTCAGGTATGTTATTGCTTAGCCTATTTCAATACTAAAGTGTACATCTTTGTGCCTTCAAATTTAGATATTTTTTTCTATATTCTCGTTTAACTTACAAGTAAATGTGATGTCATCTTTGTCAAACTAATTACGTTTTATTATGTTGCACTATATTTTACAAGTTCTTGAATTTTACAACAGTAAATTTAAAAATAGTCTGCTTTGAACAAACGTCTACCTTTGGGAATTCTATTTTAAAAAAAAAAATATTATTTTCGGAGTAAATACTTCACTCAAACTGTATATATGAGATATATTGAGGCGTCTATGTAGCTTATATTACACAATCTAACGTTCGTCTCTTTTTATCTTTTCATTGAGAATGGCAAATACTGTTCTTAGGCAGAAAGCATACATTTTCAAACCATTACCACTGGAGGAATTATAAAAATATAATAAAGCGCCGTAGGTTCTTTAGGTTATTTTGCAATCTGCTCTAACATACTATGATTCGAAGATCGTACTTTCGGTTGCTGGAGTTTTCTTAGCAAGGAAAAAAATCCGAAAATGAGGAAAATAAAGCCCCTGAGGCTCGTTAAGCATATCCGTACACCTCAGAGATGACCGCAGAGGCCACAAGGCATGGTTTCTCGTGTGTTTTTTACTATACGCGGCGAGTTTACAAACATTATGGCAAGTAAGGGCGCCATTGGTCCATGACCTTTAGACAGGGGTCGTTTGCCCGTTGCAGCGCAGAGGCATCCCTTCCCTTCTCCCACCCGCACGCGTCGATATGGCGCGTTGCGTATTGCGTAGAAACTTCTCCTAGTTCACTCACGTGTCCTGCTCTTCTCGGATACTCTTTTTTTTTTTATCTCTTTCCCACACCTCTGCAGCGTTTCCTAACGTTTGATCGCTGTTGGAGTTCTTCATTCATTTCATTTTGCCATGCCGAGGTTGATTAGGTAACCTTCTCAAACCAAATTTTTACTATCTGAAAGTTAACTGATAAGAATTAGGTACATGTTATAATGGGATAGCAACACTAATTATTTTTAGATGAATCCTTTTGAGTAAATTCCGCTAGTTTTAATGACAGAATGGTAATATAATGTCATGTTTATTATTAAATGTTATTATTGTAGAGAAGTTGGAAATCAGATAAATTATTATAGCAGCTAATTGTTTAGATAGCTCATAATATACTTGGATAATTTGCAGTTAATTTTTTATACTTGTCGCTTCGTAATGGTTGTCTTGTAGCACCATTCTGTACTGAATCTTCTGGCTTTCTTCATTCCAATATGTGCCCTCCAAATAAATGTTGGATATCCCTTAATCCTAGTTCAGAGTCATCTTACCTATGGGGTTCCTTTTACACGCCCATACCGCTGTAGAATTCTCCAAACGGTTTATTACAGACTTGAATATTTAGCCTTTCCAATATGGTTTCAATTCGAGAGATTCATTGACTTCGTAACCCGTCTATCTCTACAGCTGCTGTTACTCAGTCAGCGTTCAATTTTCTGCAGCATATAGTAGTACACTTGAAACAATCACTTTGAGTTTTGTTTGGTTTTTTTTTTCCTCACCTGATACCCTTGTTTCATAAATATCTATTTAATTGCTTAATTGCTTAACGATCCTGAATTATTCGACAAACTTTATCTTGCTTGTGCCTGATGCATCTTTGCTAAATTCCAAATATTTGAATTGTTGCACAGTTCTGATTCTGCCTTCCCAGAAATTCAAATCTTGACCTTTCCCTCCCACCAGCACATACGTAATTTTGGCATAACTTATTTTGAGGCCTCCTGCTTTTACTCACCGATTAACTTCTTCACCATAAACTCAGCATCCCAATAGTCCTGACTGATTACCACAAGGTCGTTAGAGAATAAAAGAGAATGAGTTGTATGTGTTCAAATTATCTATTCCATGTTTTTTTTAATATTGCACCAAGATAAATCTTTTTATCACCAGAAGTAGGTATATTACTATTTTTGATTTAAGAGACCAATACTCATATTTCAGTCAAACACTATTAAGAGGTATTTTAATTTCTTTATCCCCTAATTCATGAATAGAACATGAATAGGGACAGAAATTATTCTTTTCTCCTTCATTCCTTTATTAACAAAACTCAAATATAATCTCAACGGAATCTTACCATAAAATACTTCTTAATCTAAGCTATCAAATAGTGTGGGAAAAATAAGATAACTTGCGATTTGTAAAAAAATTGAGGAGTACGTAACGTAATAATAATAATAATAATAATAATAATAATAATAATAATAATAATAATAATAATACACATCGCAATGGATAGTTAGAGTAGGGATGACGAACTCTGGGACAAACTAGAGATTTGTAAACCGCTTTATTTCGTTTCATAGTGATGGCAGCAAAACATAGCGCCATCATTCGACAACGCACCGAGATCCTTCTCTGCTGCGCTTTGAGGCCACAGCATAACTCGAATATGACTCGGCTTGGCCGTCTTTGGTACAGAATTAAAGAAGTTAGCAAGACACGTATTTAATATTTTTGTTTGTAAAACGGCAAGACATTTTCTAATTTCCAAGAAATCTTAAGGTGAAATTTTCGTGCTCTAGTAGTTAAATTGAGAATGGCAGCATCTTCTCATCTTATGTCCTTATCACTACAATCCATCACCACCATAGTTATCGTACTCATTAATCGTTATTCTGACTACACATATTAAACCTCACTAGACATAGCCATAACAGAATCAGCAGTGAAATGATAATCTCAAACCACTTCTTAAGAACAGTTGTCGACCTTATAAAAAGAAAGAAAAATAAAAGGAAAATAAAAAAAAAAATACTAGGTAGAGCCTTTGTGCTTGCATTTGCTTCCGCAAGGCTCTCTGAGTAATACGCTTAATGATATTTCAAGGAATTCAGGAAATGGGTAGGATTAGGAAGTGTTGAGCGTGACCACAGTCAATTACTGTCAGCCACGTGTCGACAGCGTCTTCAGAACACGTGTGTGTTACTGGGCAGCGGAGAAATTGCCAACAAACAATTCAGGTATTACCGTAGGTTCAATATATGAACTTAGCTAATTATGAATTATGTTATGCGGGTTTATCAAAGCTATATGCAAAATTATTTGAAACTGGGGAACTGTACAGCACAACTTTTTAACAAACAATTTAGTTTCTCTAAGCAACAAAGGCAAGTGCAGCAAACTATATTCTTTATAATTTTTAGGCCAAATCCTAGAGATTAGTTATGAACAGAAATAAATTTAAGTAATTTTGATTAATCGAGAGCGTTTACAAGCTGGACGAGATGGTTAAGGCGCGGATTCGTGTGAGCGGGAGGTCAGCGGTTCGATTTCCACCAGGACCGTCCTCCCTGACTGAGGTTTTTTCCAGGCTTTCCTCAGTTCTCATAATAATGGCAAATGCCTGGAACGCTTCCTTTATAACAAATCCTTTCCTAATTTATCATTTCATCTCATGTATCATCAGTGTCTACCAATTGTGATACCTTAGTAGTTAAAACGGGCGTTAAACACTATTTAAAAAATCTCAAGTAACTAACAAGTATAAGCCCAACAGTTTATCATTCAAAAATGTGGATGCATACATATGACGATAGTTTAATTAATTCCACGTACCGAAAATAATACATACAGAATTACTAAAAGAACCAGATTCAGAAGTACCATAAATCTTAAGTGATTGAACATCTTATTTGAATATGTTTTCATATGTGTTGTCTGTATAATTTTCTTATTCCTTTAGGTTTATATGTGACGGTATATTTTGGAAGCAATTTCTATTATGCTCCAACTCATTTTCAGGTAACTCATGCTATATTTCTCAAGAATCTCATTTATCTACCATTTTTTTCCTTAATTTGCAACTTTTACATTCATATATCAGTGAGTTTTAATGATGGTTCTTATAACGCATTACTACGCCTTTTACAATATTTACATTACGTATTCGTTATTATCAGATACTGAAAGTTTAGGCATTATAAGTCCTTAAAATAGGCAAGAAAAATAATTATAAAGAATTAAAATGGGGAAAAAATAGCAACATAAAAATGATTAGCTGATATAAAAATTTATTTACTGTATACGTTCATTAGTATATTTAGTAAATGTTGTGATGTTTAATTGCAATTTGAAAGATTTAAAATTTTCTAGTTACACTTAACAGTAAAATTAATGTTGTGTGTATTGCGAAATCCTGTTGGCTTACTGGTTATACACTACAACCAGTTGTTGTTATTGTTGTTTTTTTTTGGTTTCCTAGGATCAATTGCATAATGCAGTTATCATATGAGAAAATGACTTCTCAATTTCCCTAGAGTTTACTGCTTTATCCTTTAAGACACAGCCAGTTGAATAGCTTGCTCTAGACTAAGCTACACAACACGATAACACAGGAAACTTGTTTGAAATTCTACTGCTACATGATTTTTAGAGCATTAAATCTTGAAAACCCTGATGATGAACTATTAAAAATTAAGAATCTCCTCTCTCTCAAGTTTGAAGACATTTTTAAGGCCAATGCTTACCCATTTCGTTTTAAGATTTACTTATGAGAACGTAATTTCAACTCCTTTATCATTATATCTTCGTGACCTGCAGATTGCCTATCTGAAATTTTGTCTAAGACTCTTCTACAATCTAGAAATTTTGAGGTGTAGTTCATGAGCACCTAAAATTTGGTTTGATTTAGATGGTTAGATAACCATCTTAATCTAATCAAATTTTAGTTCGAACAACCTGTATATCTAATACATCTTCTAAATAAGTTTATTCGTTTTATTTGTCCTTCCGTTTATTTGTACATCTGTTCCCTTTATGTTTTTATCTGATATTCTTTCGTTTATGTCTATCGCGCCAAAATAAATATCACGAATTGCATAAAAGCACAGAATTGTTCCATTGCCCAAGCAAGCGAAGTAAATAATTAAAAAGAAACGTTCCCAGAACATTTAAATTAATATTATCCAGGATACTTAGTCGCTGATTTCCAGTCATTCAAGCTGGGTTTTTAAATCGGTTACCTTGAGCTAATTTAATGCTAGCTTGATTCCAATTGTCTTTTTTATTTTTCCAGCAAAACAAATAAACGCCTGTCTAGTTACTTCTCTGTCATACCAGGAGCTAGATATATGAGGTCTCTGCCCGCCGTTGCGCCACCCCCTAAACATGGGGCTCCGCAGTGCGATGCGGGGAGATATTTCGGAATGTAGTAGCAGCCCCTGCTGTGCCGCTACCCGCCCGCCACACTCACAGCCAATAGCAGTTCAGGCACCGGGACGACGTCAAGGGAAGGGGGAGATGCTATATTGATGTTTCTGGGGCATTGTTGCCACATCTAGCGCGCCTTTAGTTAATTCATTGCGGAGACCGTCATGCACGTGTCAGAAAGAGAAGGCAAATCTCCCTTACTACGTATCGGCAAAAATCTACACCCCCTGCCCCCCTGCGCCAAGTCTGCAGTGGTATCTAAGAGCCCCTTCGATGTGCTGTTTTCCGTCCAGGGGACGTTTGGTTTGTAGAAGGAACTCGACTTATTTGAGGTAGTTGTTTACTATTACATTGAGAAATTACTACAGCAAACGTTGTGGTTGTAACTACACCAAATATTAACGTATGTATGCCCAAATCACAAAGAGCATAATTTAGTGTAATGTATACGGTTAAACATTTAGTTTAATTGAAATATTGCTTAGAGCTGTCTTATTGCTCTGAACAAGCCAGCCCCAATTTTGAAAATAAGATTCAAACAGATATATAATGAAAAATGACTGTTTAAATCTTATGGGTGTTTGTATATTAACCGTTTGGTATAATGACATGAAACTCTCAAAGGTCGAACATATACATATTAAAAGATTGTGTATTACCCCAATATGGCAAGTAATTTATCCCTCAAAATTAATGGTTAGACGTTTATGAAAGTTGTGTTTATGTCGACTATTTCACTTACGAGGGTTAGGTCCATTAGTTTCCGGCCTAACCATTTTCTAGGTATGATAAAGACAAAAACGATAATTCACTTTTCAATATAGTTACCCTTTATTTCAATGCACTTCTCACATCTTTGAATTAACATTTCAATCCCCCCCCCCAAATAGTATGAAGTCTTGTCTACAAAATGGGCATAACAGCATCCATCACTTCTCCATCACACTTAAATTTTCTTCCTCAAAGGTCCTTCTTGAGTTCTGAGAAGAGGAAATAGTCCCTGGGAGCTATATCTGGGCTGTAGGGTGGATGGTTTATTTCCTTGAAGTCACATTTCTTCACAGGTTCCTTTACAACAAGAGCTGTGTGCACAGGCGCGTTGTCGTGAAGAAGGCGCACACCACCACTCAGTTTTCCTGGCATTTTCTCTTTCATGGAAGCATGTAGTCCGTGCAGAAGGCTCGCATAGTACTCCCCATTTACTGTGGTCTTCCTCATCTTGAAGTCAACGAAGAGTCACAAAAGATCTTGACTGAGTGACCTTGGCCTTTAGAGGCGGAGGTTCATCAGGTTTACGCCAATCCATTGATTCTCTTTTGGACAAGGGATCATAGTAGAGGACCATAGTTTTCCCTCCTGTAAGAATGGTTTGCAGAAATTCTCTCTCGTTGCTACGGCAGAGCTTCAAAAATGCCTGCCTGACAATAGATGACTCCTTGTTGCTTTTGGACTGAGGAAAGAAGCTTGGGCACCCATCTAGTACTAACCTTATTTGTGTTTAAATGCTCATGAATAATTCGAAGGACTGTTGTTTTAGAAATGTCCAACCTTGCTGCTGTTTCTGTAACTTTGAGCTGCCGGTCTTCCATAATTTCTCCTTCCACAAGAGCGATGTTTTCAGGAGTGATCACCTCTTCGACCCATTCGAAAAAGCTTGGCCCATTCTTTTACGGTAGAATATGAGAGGAATGCCTCCCATATACACCGTCTAACTGCTGTTTAATTTCATTTGGAGTAATCCTTCTCTTGTGAAGAACTTAATAACAGCTCGATACCCCATTTTGAACTTGTCACAATCTTCTACATATAGCCTTCTTTATGCAGCCATATCTTAACAACTGAATACAGAGGAGCGGAAGTTACAGCTGCAATTATTTACTTAACAGATAAAGTATGACACCAAATAAAATTTTGTGTAGACGATAATCCTTATCGGCGAGGCCGTAAACTTACTGACCTACTCCCGTATAATGACGTCATCTTAAAATCGACCAATGAAATGAAACAAAATGTTGAATGTTGGCCAATCACAGCCGAATATGAGGGTGAAATTATCGAAAAAAAATTATCAAATCCGTTTTATCACGCGACGTGAATTTGTCTTGTGGTCAGTGTATCCAACTCTATACCTATATTATATAATTCCTGAACACGCATCACTGGCCACTTTTCTGCGTTTTCAGTAATTGTAAATTTAACTAACTTGATGTGTAATCACCCAAGCAATTGCTTTTGCGTATTCAACTAAACAGTCCGAAAGCATTATATAAATTATGTAACAACATAAGCTAAACAACCTCAATTTTTTTAAACACGTTGATTAGAACGGTAAAATGTTTTATTTTTTGAAGTTGGTATCAATAAATAAAAAAATAGCGATTGTAATGGTCGGCTTTCGTCTAGTTCATTCTCACGGTTTCTGAATAGCTAAGTATAACATTTTATACAATTGTTAATTACCCTTGCGCGAAATTCAAATGTACTTTTATTCTTATTCAATTCATGAAAGTGTCCCAAACGCGTATTTGGCTTTTCTCTATTGGCATTATTGACAATCGACATTCGTCTGTTGCTAGATGGCTTGAAAAGGTTAAGTATTCATAATACAAATTTAGAATTATTACATTTTAAGCCAAGAAATTATATTTAAATTCTTGTTTTATTCGTGAAATAGTCCTAATAAATATCACCCCAGGGGGATGAGCTCAGACCCTCTTGTGATATTACTTTGTGATTAATATACGAGGCTTTAATTTCAAAACTTCCCAATCTTCTTAACTACATGTTTAATATATATTTAATATAAACCGAAAGCAGGTTAGTTTCGATATAAGAAGAAAGTTTAAAACCAATTTTGATTAAATGTTACGTTTCACCACCTCACCCCCAGCCAGCACTGCTTTAAAATTTCAAATGTTCCCATATGTTTGATGCTTAAATTTTAAAAAGGGTGCGATTGTTATCGCTTCTTTTGTTTTTATTGTTACCCGATAACCTGGACTATTGTTTGGCTTTGGGCAAAATAAAAACATCTACATAAAAGCGAGGCAACGAAATAGACAAGAAATGTGATAAATAAAAGTACATCACATCCTCTTTAAAAATTTAAGCAACAAAAGGAACTGGTGCAGTTTGAAAATTCAAGTTTTTTTTAGTAGCGTTTAATGCCCGTTTTTACTATTGAGGCACCACAGGCTGTGGACACTGATGATACATGAGATGAAATTATATATTGGGAAAGGATGTATATTTTTTTTTAAAGGAAGGAAGCGATCTAGGCCTAACCTTAAGTTACCTCCCCGGCATTTGCTATTTATGAGGACTGAGGAAAACCTGGAAAAAAACTAGCAGGGAGGGCGACCCTGGTGAGATTCGAACCCGAGACATCCACGTTTTGACGACCTAGGCCACCCGTGACCTCGAAATTTCAAGAATAAAATGGCCGAGGTGAGGAAGTGAATTCAAAAAATTAGCTCAAAGCCGATTTTAAATTTTAGGCAGCTATTTTATTAATGCTTGAGTTAGAACAGAATAATAAAATCAGTGAGTTATTTGTAGGATGTAAAAGTAGTTTATTTGGGTAAAATTATTATGATTAAATTACAATAATACAGTAATTTTAATACTCCTTATTAATTCACTTACATTCTCTTCTTTTTTGCATGTTCTAATTTGAAACATTTTATTACCAAGTATTTCATTAAATGCTTTGTAGTTTTAGTGCCATTTTGTTCAAATTCAAACAATAATAACAATCATTTTTAATTTATTTTTGAGAAATAATATACAAAACTTTAAGTTCTGTTTATCTTATAAAAACTGTAAATATCCATATTGCCGTGAGACAGGCATTAAGCATATGCTTGCAAATACAGAGGCACAACAACTTAACTGGGGAGAATTTTATTTTCATAATTTGTCTCAACCTGTGAATTGGCTCCCGGCACATTTGCGCTCCAATTAAGCAATTTCATTGGCGTAATAATCCAAGGAGACATTGGAAAATATGGCAGCATTTTTAGCATGCTTCAGAAAAATCTCAAACAATAGATCTATCACTGAAGAAATTATTCAAATGCTCTTAAGGGACACTGGGAGAGAATTTTCAAAGTTCCGCGTTTTGCAGGATATTTTTGAAACGTTTATTGTAATTGTATTGCCGTTAAGTTAATATATATAAAATTGACAGTAATAATAAGTCTAGCTAGACTTGTCTAGCTTCTTGCCATAGAAGAACTCCAGTAGTTCGAAATATAGCAATTTCAAGTGTGACTATATCTAAGTGTTTTATCCTTAATTAGTTTTATTATTACTGTTAATTTGTTACATTGTTATTAGTGTTTCTTTATCTTTATTTTTCCTTTATATATATATATATATATATATATATATATATATATATATATATATATATAATTTCATTCAAAATTGGATCAACACTTTGCGGAACATAAATTATTTCATACATTTTATTATGTAAATTTGACACATAATCAAAATGTCCCACGCGGCTCATGAGTTGAGGAATTTAGTCAATATTTTTGCAATTGGAGCGTTGAACCCCATACAAAAATTGTATAGGAAGATATTTTAAATAAATTTTATTTGTGAGGTGTGATAATGCTTTAAATCTATAATAAATTTTAATCTTTATTATTGGTATTAGCCTGTTATTTTTCCTATTGAATGCTACAATGGATACTTCTGCATATTCTGGTAAATTTTAATTGAATTTGAAGGAAAACTGTCACGCGTGGAACATTTTGAATGTGTAAAAATGACATTTTCTGAAAAACGCTGCTAAATAAAAGTATATTCTGGGAAACAGTGCGATTTAAAAGAACATGCAGAGCTCTTTAGATGGCTGTAGAGCAGAAGGGAGGGGGTGGACATGCAAATGTTGATTCTCTGTGGACGCCCAAATGTTCGAGGAACCATTTGCAGCAAACAAAAGTTTTGACCAAAAAACTCACTTTCTATGTTCCTTAACTTGCAATTTTGTATTTGGTTGATCCTTCACTAATTCTTGGCAACCATGTAAAGTTACAATCGTATCATATTCTAAAGAAATGAAATATTATTATTTTTATCTTTTTCAATAATCATACCAAAAGTATATACCCAGTTCTCTTCATTAGAGTTCCTAATATTTAGACATTTATTCCTACATTTACTTTACAGAAAGCACACAAACTACCAAGAGAGTATTCTTGTATGGTCAACGTCATTACATCTGGAAACTTGAAAACGGCTGAACACGTAATGAATTGATAGTCCAATTTAAATTTGTGCCAAACTGAAAATCTGAATAATTCATCTATAATGTTTTATTTACATATAGGATAGTATTAAGGAACTGGAAAAAATAAAACAAAAGTTTCTTTACGAGAATTAACAAAGCTATGATATTGTTCGAATATCCTGAAAATGCTGTCTAGAGAGCAGAGAGCTTTGGGTTCTAAAGATCCCCTGCACACCAAAAGGTATATTTCTTTTTCTTTCAATCCGCGGCCACAGTCTATATAATAACTTTTCATCTCTTTAATCTAGCTCAAAAGTTCCAAACCCCAACTTTCCTATTTTTTACAATTCCGTATTATCCAGCACACAAACAATTTCCATGCAAACCAAAAACTCCCGATAAGAAATTAATTAGATACATGTTTACCACTTAATGTGCCTGGAATTGAGAGTATCAATCCTATTTTTAAAGAAGCCACGATAATTTATTAATTCATTCATCTTTAAGCAATTTTTCTAAATGTATACTGTGCCTTACTATGAGAACACCCCCTTAACCTTTAAAAATATATTTCGCCGCAATCTATCTCCATCCAAATTACCCCGTCCGATCGCAATGTCATAGCCTTGCCAAAGCCCTAAATGCAAAGCAATACGCTAATTATACTATGTAATTCGAGATCTTAAGATTACTTCATTTGCTAACTGCTTCTAAGAATGTCGTATATCTTGTAAGCTTTGCAAAGCATATTGGTTTAACTTCTACTGTTTTGTCGCTCCGTATGCGAAGGGTTCTGTTGAAACCAAGTCTCCCTTACCGATTGGTCAATATGCCCGCCTGATTGTAAGACTTTCGATGGTGCATTGAATTTACTTATTTGTGCGTTATCGACTCATGTCCCTGAAAATTACTCTTGAAATAGAGAAAAAGTAGCTATATTTTTGCATAAAGTTCGTACACCGCGGGTTTAATTCTTACGTGTTAATATTACTCTTTATATTTTTTATTATTTAATTGTTTAATTCTTCCCTTGTTGATAGTTTTATCTATTTTCAAGCATTAAGCTACTTTCTAGATTCAACAGTTATTTTACCACTTTTGTTTGTCTAAGTACACAAGAATTGGAAATATTGGGATATCTGTTAAGTGTTTTATCATTCTATTTCTCCAGTTATTGTAATTTTAGTTACATGGTTCTCAGAAATACTTTATTTTTCATTTTTGTTATACAAATATAAGTGCACATGGGCATGCGCAACGACTATCAACTGTTATTGCTTTTCTTCCAGCCTGACATGGTTTTAGAGTCGCCAATATGGTGGTAACTTATCATACAAAACTTATAAATTAGTTTAATGGTTATTCAATATTATAAATTGCACTATGATATCATTTCGAAAAAGTATAAAAATTGTATACTATATTATTTAATATGTAATTTGATCTGCTTAAATAGAATAATAATATTCACCACAATTCATGTTAAAGTTGGTACACTAGAGTAATTCTAAGCACTACTGTGTTGCAATACGTAGTTTCTTGTATTTTGGGTGCCTTGTGTTAAAATAATAAAAGTTGTTTAACTAATAAACTGAAAAATTCTTCGGCTTTTGCAATATAACCATATCATATATTGCAATTCTTGTTTATATAAGCACATAAGGTGTCAACTCATCACCAATACTACATGTAAAAATAATCCTACATTTCAACGCTTCAAGCAAAGCCTTGTGTGTATACGTGCTTTTGGATGCGCGCTCGCTAGCTAAACGCAATCTGTTTTTCCTTCCTGAGGAAATGGGCAAGAAAAGCAGTTAACCTGCTTTGAGAATATTGCAACCACCGGGCCTGGAGTTTTATAGAACCTCAATTGCGTGTTTCTCTTGAGATTGCCTACGTCATTTGTTAAGGGATGTGTGTATGAACTTTGCACTAGACAACACAGTTTTATACTGATTTACTAAAACGTCATAGTAGCAATTGTAAATTGTTCAATAAATAAACTGGTATATGAACTATAAAAGAAAGTAAGTTTTATTGCTCCTAATATGTAAAATAAAAGCAACTTTCAACATTATCACTTTGTACTTGAAGTAACTTATTCCATACAGAAACCTCTTTGTTATAAACTTTCACTCTTAATAATAGATGAATTCCTAAACTGTTGTTAACCACATGGTCTCTTTTTCTCCGTATTTTCCTTCAGTCTTGGAAATAAAAATCACAAATAGTAAATGGGTGTGTTCATTATTTAAACTGAAAGAAACTATGCACTGTAGTATTGTTTTGGTGAACGAGATTTCCATACGAAATTTCCATTCTTTAATTCATTCACGAAGATTATTAATTAATGTTGCATTGGCCCGCAATTTTATGTTCACATTCTAGATATTAAAATCATCAAAAATCCTTCAGCACTGTAAATTGTAGTCGTAGTTTAACACTTCAAAAACCGGACTGTTAATTTGCCAAGAGATAAATTCTGAGAATGAGGTTAAATAACGCCAAATTGACTACTGCAAATTACATACTCCTACTTTAGCTCGGGTTTCGGGTCCCGTTATTGAAGACAACGAAGACGGCGAAAATTCCTGAGGTCCGGTAGTCGATAAAAGCTCGACTATTGGCTACTCCCACGCAACCACTACAGGACGTCGAGAACTTAACCACTCTCGTCTGAGACATGCATCTTGCGGTCATCTTATGGAGTAACAATTTGCCATTGATTATTATTTCTCATATTATACATTTATAGATTATTAACGCCAGAATATAATATTTGGCCTTTTGTTTGGATAATATTATAAAATTTTATTTATTATGAAGCTATATTTCAGGATTTATCGTAACACATTTTTTTAATAGTGTTAAACGCCCGTTTCCTGGCCGTGGCGAACACTGATGATACATAAGATGAAAAGGTAAATAGAATTGTATTTAGGGAGGGGGAAGGAAGCGTACTAGACCTTACGTTTAGCATACCTCCCTCGTATCGCCATTAATCAGGACTGAGAAAACCCTCCTGTAGGTCCTGTAGGGCAGGGATGGCCGCGCCGAGTCAAATCTGCTCTTTACATGCCCGCAAAGCACTGCAGCGAAAGTGTTATGTTTTGACTACCCAAAATTGCTGTCTGCTACTTAGAAATGAAGATATGCAGGTTGCAAAACACTAGTTTTACTCGGCGTTCACGACTCCTACTATAAAGGATCGCACCGCAGACCTCCCATTCACGAGTCTGTGCCTTAGGGACCTGGACTATGCGTGTCACCTTGTTGCATTAGATATATTATATTCCGCCATTGTACACCTACAAACACATGACTGTGCTGTTTTGGTAAACCAGCTATTAATGCTTGTATAATCCATTGTTTCTTCTTCATTTACATACTGGGTGTTTTGCTTAGGCGTTTCTAAAAATTAGTGATAATATCAAATTTAAATAATAGCTTATTAAAATACCCTTTTATATAACAACTTGATGCAGAAACTCTGCAAGTTTAGGAAAATAGTCAATACAACTCGATATGTCCTGCACACATGTAAATGTCACCCATTTCCCTCTAAGCGACCATGGCGTTATAGCCCTTGCGCTCAGGAAATTTGCACTTGCGAGTCCGTTATTGTGAGAAAGAGAGAACTGTCCAGCGAGAGAGATGGAACATTCTGCGCTTAAGCACAGCCTTCTTGTGTAGCAATTATCTTTTCTAAGAAAACGTTAGTTGTGTGATTGAGTAATAAAATTACATGCGTGGCATAAGTGAAAGTGAAAATGTCTGTATGCCATCTTTAGTTTATGTAGCAAGTCATTTTAAAGATAACAGGCATCCAAATTGTTCACTAGAACGCAATATGCAGTTTAAGTTACATGATGTTCCGGCAGGTAGTAGAAAATTTGTCTCTGGCTGTGTGCACAGATATGTGTTGGGTCTACACACGTAGCAGGTTTATGATCTGCTAAGTACAGCACGCACTGGAGTTTCTGTTGTGGCGTTCTCGTGTTATAGTAGCCTGTCTGTTG
Source organism: Metallyticus violacea (assembly GCA_030762175.1). Taxonomy (NCBI): domain Eukaryota; kingdom Metazoa; phylum Arthropoda; class Insecta; order Mantodea; family Metallyticidae; genus Metallyticus; species Metallyticus violacea. The sequence goes on from CM060845.1 coordinate 91,429,184, forward strand.
TTCTACTAAATACGAGCATTAAACATTGGCGTACACGAGCACACCGAACACACCATCATTGTTGTATAAACTTGTAGACTTTTTTTGCATTGTAAGATACAAATCAAATCAATTTCTTCATCTGGTTTTAAACGGTGTACATTTATTTCTTGATACTCCCAAGAGGAACACCCTGAGCAATAAACATAATCATACATTCCAAGAACAACCACGCTTATATATATATATATATATATATATATATATATATATATGTGTCTCATTGGTTTTTTTAATAGTGTTTAATGCCCGTTTTAACTACTGAGTGGACACTGATGTTACATGAGATGAAATAATAAACAGGAAAATATTTTTTAAACGTAGGAAGCGTTCCAGGCCTAAGCTTAGAGTAGTTCCCCGATTTGAGAAGAAACAAATGTTGATACCGCTAGAGAGATTTTTATATTTTGCGCTTCCAAACCTCAAATTCCTAAAGTCCCGATTTGCTGATTTTCCGGAACAATTTTTCTTGTTTAATTTAAATGGTATATAACGAATTTCGTTGCGAAAAAGCAAATATTGGTGCCGCTATAGTAATTTTTAAATGTTGGATTTCAGGGGGAAGAAAACCACTCCTAATAATCTGATTTCACTGCTTTTCAAAAACTAGTTTTCTTTTTGGTTTAAATTATATGTGCCGAGTTTTGTTGTGAAAAAAAAATTGGTGCTGCTAGAGCGATTTCGAAATTTTTGGTTTCATAGTTCTCTTTATATTTCGATTTCATTAATTTTCGGAAACTATTTTTCTTACTTTATTTCAACGGCATATACAGGGTTTCCTTTAAAAAAAAAAGGAATAAAATTGCAGCCGTTAGAGCGATTTTTAAATTTTGCTTTAAACTTCACTAGTTTCAAGTATATCCCCATTCCTAATGGCCCGATTGTCTTGATTTTTGGAAACTACTTTTATCCATTTATTTTAAAGAAATATGCCGATTTCCTTGAGAAAAAAATTAAAATGTGCGGCCGCTAGAGCGTTTACCATCATACGCACATATATATTTTCATAATTCGCTAAAAAGATTTCAGACGCTGAGCTGAAGAAGCATGTACAGTAAGGAAACCATTGCTAAAACTCGCCAGTATATACAAAAGGCTCCAATGGACTAGACAACATTGCTGATGACTAGCCTATGTGCTTTTCACACATGAATCCAAATATGAACATTTTAGTAGAGCAGTAGCAGGATAACTTTGCACTTGTAGTTCGTTTTTGTGGAAAAGACAAAACACTGCTTAAAGAAGGTTAAATTACCCTGCCTCTACTCACAACCTTCTTCTGCCGCAGTTATCTAAGAAAATAGGAGTTCCATGCGTGAGTAATAAAAGTAAGCGCACGGCAACAAGTGAAAGTGAGAGTATGTGTATGCTATCTTTTAACAATTTTTAAAGAAAATAGCAATCCAAATAATTCAAAATAGAGTGACAGTTTCGTTTACACCGGAGCAGTGTTTCGAGAAGTGAATAGCATCTTAGCAGGAAGTAGAGAAGTAGAGATGGAGTTCGGTTTGGGCAGTAGATGCTTTTAAAGTTTTCAAGTCAATGGCGGAGACACGTTTTTATAGATTGCAGGTCAGCGGTGTGGGCAAGTTCAGTGGTGTTAGTTCGCACAGCTAGATGCAGGTTCGACTTCAGTTTAGGCAGCATCGAGGTTATGCGAGTTTTAGTTCAGTTCAGTGAGGCTAGCTAACCTCGTCTCCAAAGAGGTAACGAACCAGGTGGCCGTCAACAAACTATTGTATGAATAAGTACTTCTGGGCATTAGACGAGCAGTGTCATGTGGTTTATACCATTTCATTTCACCTCCTCTCTTCTCGTCACCACGAGAACACAAAAAGGTGACTTCGGGGCCCCTGAAAGACCCGGGGTAGGGACTGGGACCCTTGGGTATCTACCAGACATTATAACAACAACTTCGTCCATATCTACCGAAATATGGGAGCTGCCACCCATATTAAATTTGGGTAGTTATAGCAAGTCATTTTATGTAACTTTCTTATTATAGTCATGAGTGTAATGTCATTTTATTTCCTGTACAAGTGTTGAATTATTGTGTGTAAAATGTTATTTTCTGGCCAGGTGCAGAAAACTACCCCAGCCATAAAATCTGACGAGGGAATTTCTGTTGTCTAGTCTAACAAAATTTGTAAAGATGGCCCAAGCAAACAGATATTTTCTGGAGAAAATTCTAAAGGAGAATCCTTGAGTAAGATACTTATTTGTATTCTGTTAGAAAATTATAAAGCAGGGTAGGATAATAAAACATATCGTAGGCAACTACGGGGACGAAAAAACAGGCCGATAGCCTCTTAAATGGAAGAAGCCAGCAGCTTGAATTGATATCTACATGTAAAAAGTCACTTAGGCCATGCTTATTTAGTCTTGTAATTTTGCGGCCCGCAGTCAGTTTTGCAAGAGAATTCAGTTGGGTATTATCAGTGGAAGGGCTTTTTCAGTTCAGTTCAGTTATTGGAAAGCTGTAGTTATTTTTAGAAGAGTATTAAGGGGAAGAGCTTTATTATTTGGGTTCAGTTGCGTCTCAGGATTATGAGGAGGAAGCATTTCAGGCCTAAGTTTATAGAGTACCTCCATTGCTTTTGCCCTTAATAAGAACTGAGGAAGGCCTGAAAAAAATACCTCAGACAGGTAGATCGTCCTGGTGGGAATCGAACTCCAGACCTCCTATTCTCCAGTCCGTACCCAACGATCTCTGCCACCCGTGTTGATATTACATCTTGAATAAAGTCATATCTTCTTGGAGAAAATAGCTAAATAACGCAACACCTCGGATAGCAAATTTCTTATCACTAACCAACATTTTTCCTCCTATCCTCTTCGCCGGCAACACAAGATTGGCCTTCATAAAACTCTCTGCTTGCTTCAAGTTGAAACATCCAGCACATTTTGGTAGAAATTGCTCTCTGTTCGCATTTTCTCAACCGAGAGCTTATTGTACGTCATAAGGGAGAAGTAAAGTAGAGTCAACATGTTTGTGATTCTTAAAGGCCGCAAAGATCATAAAAGTAAAGTCTTAAACCCACTTGACTCCAGATTATTTTGACAGTAGTGTTCTAACCTGCAACAAATTGTGAAGACCACAGCCGGAGTGAAAAATTTAGATGGGCGTATCTCAAAACATATTTATTTATATTTATGTTCAAAACAAACTATGTGACTTACATGAAAAAACTCTTGCCGCTCATTTAGGTATAAATCGCGTCTCACAGGAAATAATTTTTAGAAATATTCCAGTAATAGTCAAAACTCATGGAGGTGGATACATTCATTAACAATCGCGTCGTTAAGATCTGCTTAGTAGTATTTGGTAACTCAGTTGTGCATCAATTGTTTCTACAGATTCCCAAATAATCGACTTTGACACAAATGAAATGTTATCGAGAGATATTGATATACCAAAACTTTAGTGTATCCACTTCCATTTGTAGCCTGTTACATGAGACAGTATTAATGAGGTGCCAACCCCATATTTAATTAGAATAGTTATAGCAAGTCATTTTATGTAACTTTCTTATTATAGTCATGAATGTAATGTCATTTTATTTCCTGTACAAGTGTTGAATTATTGTGTGTAAAATGTTATTTTCTGGCCAGGTGCAAAAAACTACCCCAGTCATAAAATATGACCTGGGTATTTTTTTTGCCTATTGTAACAACATTTGTACAGATGACCCAAGCAAACCGATGTTTTCTGGAGAAAATTCTAAAGGAGAATCCTTGAGTAATATATATATTTGTATTCTGTTAGAAAATTGTAAAGCTGGGTAGGACATTAAAACATATCGTAGGCAACTACCGGGACGAAAAGACAGGCCGATAACCTCTTCAAGGGAAGAAGCCAACAGCTTGAGTTGATATCTAAAAAGCCACGTAGCCATGCTTATTTAGTCTTCTAATTTTGCGACCTGCTGTCAGTTTTGCAAGAGAATTCAGCTGGGCATTATCAGTGGAAGGTTCTCAGTTCAGTTCAGTTCAGTTATTGGAAAGCTGTAGTTAGTTTTGGAAGAGTATTAAGTGGAAGAGCTTTATTATTTAGGTTCAGTTGCGTCTCAGGATTAATCTTTATCAAATTAAGAATTGTCAGCGTGATCGCCATAGTTAGTACGAGAGTGGCACATATTCTTCAGAAAATAACGGTAGTACATTTTATGTGGAATAGTTTATGAACAATAAATTGTGTTTCATCTCTCATAACGAGAAATGTTATCAATCTCCATATAGTCCTTCCCCTATAGTCACAGGACCATAAAAGTATCCAGCCTCAGAGTCTCAACAGCGACATCAAAATATTAGTCAGCGGAAACGAGTCGTTGAGAGGAAGGAATTATAATTTACCAGAGGTCCATTCATGTTAATTATTTCCTTACCGCTGCATAAGGATAAGATTTAATTCTGAAGTTTTTGTCACCATTTAGTTTTACGTACTCCATTTCATTCAGCAGATTCTATCAACTTGCACTTTTAATGTATTCGATTAATTTTATTGCAGTTCTCTTGTTTATCTAATTGAAATACTGAACCATCAAAATACTTTGTCTGGTACTATTTCCACTGTAGAAATGTTCAGTAATTCTAATTGATGTATCGAATCTTAAAATGTATACTACATACTTATGTTACCTCTTGAATTGTCCTTAATGCAGAAATAATTTATTTCCAATTTTCGTAAGTATGATACGCATGAACTCAGATATGAGGCAGCTTTTTCAGTGTTTCATTGCCCATCAACATGTACATTTTTCTGAATAGTATTGAAATGAAACAATAAATTTGAATAGAAATAATAATTTAGGGAGGAAGAAAGCATTTTTCCTGGTCTAAGATTATAGAATATCTACCCGATTTACCACTAATTAGAACTCAGGAAAACTTTGGAAAAACTTCAGAGAGAAAGAACATCATTGTGTGTGTAAAATTTTCGGAAATCATTAACAGTGAAGACGCTGAACAGAGAGTTTGTAGAATACATGTTTTCTGTGATTTCTTCTGGATTTTTACCTACTGATTTCAAAAAACTAAGTCTGAATATTCTTGTCTCCCACCATTTTATTTCTTAACCATGGACCTTTATTTTTAAATCCTTAAATTTAAAATCCAAACTGTGCATACGCTATATTCTTTAAAATTGTTGATCACTGCTTTACAAAATTTAAAGATATAAGCAAACAAAAAATACACATTTTTCATTATTTTTATTTTTATTGTAGTGTATTCTTACACAATGATGCTAAAGATAATAAATTTTCATTCAAAAATATATAAAACGCATAAAATGTTAACATCAATGACAGCCTATATATCACATCATTATTCGCCAATTTTAATTCCTAAATGAGAGGATGGTGTTACATTTTACAAGACGCGATATATGGGGCTTAATAGGAGAAACTTGTGTTATGAGCTACAATGCTATAATTTTCAAACAAGTCTTATTCTTACTTTTTTTTTTTAGATAAATGAATGCAAAGAACGAATTTTCACACGAGTTGTTACGAAAGGCATCAATACTTGCACGGACTTTTTTGATAGTTCAGCAAAAAACAGAGGCACACGACCCGCAGTATATTGAAAGATACAAGCTGTTGCCAGAGAAACTATGACAGCTTCTGTGAACGTTCTGCCTGGTACAAGTTTTCGGCATAACCAGTTTGAAAACTTCTTTCGGAAAAAGTAGTCGACTTATTATTTATTTTAATTTGCTTTTTATTTCAATAAATACATTTTAGAAAGGTATATCATTTTTCGGTTTCTATCAATTCA
>CM060845.1:91442500-91530000 GCA_030762175.1 Metallyticus violacea
GAAGTGACTAGTGAAACTGGCTTAACCTCGCTACTTTGGTACAAAAGGCATAAGATGAATTATTTAACATTCCGAAATTTTACTGCATAAGTACTAAAAACATTTACTTCATATTGTTAATCTTTTTTATCTCACCTGTCTTCAAGAATGAACTAAAGGATAGAGAGACGATTACTTCGTATACTCGGTACGTTCTGAAATTTAATTTTACTTTATAGATCAGGAAAACTAGTCTGCAATATGAAAACATAAAATATCCAAGTCTTAAGAAGTGAATTCTTCTTAAAGCTTAATTTGCTACTTGGCATCTATAAACAATGACGTAAAAATAAATGTTTAGATATTTAAGGTCTCCATTAAACATTTATAATAAAAGGGATGCTTGTTGTTCTTATATTAAAATAAAAAATACACCAGGTATATATTTTAGGGAAAAAATGAAAGAAGCATCGTAAATAATTTTACACAATAAAATTACTAGCCAAAGTAGAATATATATTTTGAAATTTTTAAATTAAATTTGTAAAACCGAAATTTCAGAAATATTGAATAGTTAACCTAGGATTTAAATAGCGAATATCAGTGTAGTTCGACTGAAAAGATGTAGTTCTAAGCCAATGAAATTACATAATTCTAATTTGATATATTTTTTGTACCCCACCAAATAATAATAAAAATTTACTTCCTCACAATATTATAAAATATAGTTCTCTGTCATTGGACAATTGCTTGCAAAGCCTAAAAATAAAAAAATTGTTGAAACACTAGACGAAATTGAGGGAGTGATTTATTGTGTTTTCTAAGGAATATAGACCTATAGTTTCTAAAATAAATTTCTATAAACAAATTCAGAAGTAGTGCTAAACACGAATATATTATAAATAGCTAACAGCAATATTTTTGAGGGCCAATACAAAGAGAAAAGCCATAGTAAAAGTGAAAAGGAAAATACTGTAACTGTAACATAAGCTATTATTACTCTGAAAAGAAAGAGGCTCTTCATTTCAGTAGTTTAGAATTTTCAACACCTATATGGATGACATTGCAAATATTTTTAATGTGTTAGAGTTATGTAGTGTGCCATTAAGTGTATATATATATATATATATATATATATATATATATATAATTAGAAAATGAGTGAAAGTAATTAAGGCAGAAAGGAATAAGAGAATAAAGAAGCTGAATAACAAAAACTGAATAACAAAACTATTCTGTCTCGACAGTTTTATATATATATATATATATATATATATATATATATATGTGTGTGTGTGTGTGTGTGTGTGTGTGTGTGTATACATGTGTATATATACTGTCAAGACAGAATAGCTTCTTTATTTCTTTATTCCTTTCTGCCTTAATTACTTTCATTCATTTTATGGTGTTTCTTCACAATATATTACATTCAAATATCTCTAATGCTATGCCTGATTTTCGTTATGGTCTGTAGAATGTGAAAGACTTTTAAAAAGGTATTTTCGTTTAAAAAAAATATCTTTTCAGTTAAAGCAACATATCAATGAACAATTTAATTACTTTCATTAAAACAAAATGTTGCTAATGCTTCCAGCTTTTGTTTCTGAGCTGACTATATAGAACAGAGGACCCCTGTCCTGAATGGGACAACCATAAAGCCTGCAATGACAGGATGATAAACAAATGAAAACAGAAATTAGACCCAAAACGAACTCCAGGGAAAGAAACTAGACCATTCCACAAACTACAATTTTTAGGTTTTCTTGAGATTTTAATCAATGCAGCTTCAAAGTGCTCCAAAATTCCCGCGCACCGAACTCAGGACCATGTCAAGTGACATTGCGAGGGCTTCTTTAACATGCGGCTAGAAAAACAATTTGAGCAGGTTGAATGGAGTAGTGCGGCATAATGAGACTGCACGATGTGGCACCCCAGCACCAGACAGTCCGCAGTGCCGTCCCGATCGATATACTGGCCGAGTGAGAGAGGAGTGCGGCAGCGTCGCGACGGACCGAGCTGCTCACCCCATTACCTGAATATCCTCTAATCTTCCCTTCAGGGACCATCCGCAGAAGAAATGTTTGGCTGAGTTGTCAGAATGCTTTTTTTCGGGTGCTAGATAAATGGAATCAACTTATCACTTGCTATAATGTTAATTATTTTCATTCATGTCCCTAAAAAAAGAGAGAGAAAAGAATAAATATTACCAAATATTGCTAAAAAGGCGCTTATTAATGAAAAAACCGGCAGATACGTAGTTCATTTGGTTAAATTCCTTGTTTTATTGTAGTTATAAAGTATAGTATTAAATTAAACATAACAACGAAACATGTATATCGCTTTTATAATCCTAAATTGAAGATTTATATATCCACTGCAAAGCATGAACAATAAAAATACAAAAATGTTAATTACTTAATACTTCAGGGAGGTTATATGAGGAGGTATGGGACACCTGGGCGCGACTTAATGGGAAAAACGGGAGTTAAGGGTCGCCGCGTATAGAGTTAGTACTTTTATTTCAGTACTGATATTTTTACTGAAAGCATAAAATATTACTGTATTTAAAACTGGTAATAATATTAGTAATAAGCATCAACCTGTGTTATAAAGTTTAAAAAGATGCTCCTCGGTGGCAACACATTGCCGGCGCCTACGTAGGAAATTTGTGTGTTTCATCTAACTTTTCTTCCATAAGAAAAGCATGTTTGTTGTAATTTTAATACTGTTTAACGCTCATTTTTACTGTGAAATGAAATAATAAACTGGGAAAGAAACATTTATGAAGTAAGAAAACGTTCTAGGTCTATTAGGGTGCCTCCCGGTATTTTCCATTTATGAGTACTGAGGAAAACTGGAAAAAATAGCAGTCAGGTCACCCTTGTCAATCGTGTCATTGAGAGGTCTTTTTTTTCGTAAAATTTAACAGTTTGACCAACAGTTTCTCTACCTAAAACATGACTGCGGGATATTTTCTTGCGAATGTCCTTACCACACTCTGCAAGAATTTGTTTTACATATGTATCGCATATAAAAATCCGTTCTTTAAGGGACATAACTAACGAAGATCGATTAGTAAACAATAAAAATACCGATAATACACAAACGCACAACCACTGCCAACAAAATACAAGCTGCTACCTGCACATGCATTATACGGTTAGGACTAAAGGCTTCTTCCAGTATGTCGTCGCGCTCTGCTCACTCGTAACTCAAATAACCTCTCTGTATAAAAAGTGCAACTACTATTCGATTTCCTCGGCTATACCCTAAAAGTCTGTACCACAACAATATTACTTCGCCCATTTTTTTGTAGCTGAACCAGTTTAGCATAGTATTCCCATGGTTCAGCTCAATTTTACCATGCAGTATATCAATTACAAAAGTTAACTGTTGGTTCTTTTGGTATGCAAAAAAAAAAAAAAAAAAAAAAAAAAGCTTTAAATTGTGTTTCTATAAAGATTACTTTGAAGTGATTTCTAGTGTTAGTGTCTTCGGAAAATTACGCCATTTTCGTAGCTCAAGATTATAGAGAGTCGGCACGCTGCCAACTAGGTCATCGAACTGAGAAGTTTCTGCTACATGGTAAATAACATACAAGTGTTGGATAGCTTAAATGCTGAATATCACCAAAGAGGTGGGTCTGAACACGATTACATGCAGAAGTTTCCCTCAAGAACGATGCACATAATTTTTTTTTTCAATTTTTTTCGCAAATTGCGTGAGCCAAAAATAAAAATATATATTTAGTACCGTTATAATATAGTAGTTTTAAAGCTTAACCCGAATTAATATTTTATTTTTATAATAGTAGTAGTAGTAGTAGTAGTAGTAGTAGTAGTAGTAGTAGTAATAGTAGTAGTAGTAGTAGTAGTAGTAATAGTAGTAGTAGTAATAGTAGTAGTAGTAGTAGTAGTAGTAGTAGTAGTAGTAGTAGTAGTAGTAGTAATAGTAGTAGTAGTGAGGATGGTAGTTGCAGTAGTAGTAGTACTAGTAGCAGCAGCAGCAGTAGTAGTAGTAGTAGTAGTAGTAGTAGTAGTAGTAGTAGTAGTAGTAAAATTGCTTACTCTAATCCTCCTTGACCCTTCTGGAAGGCCACGTTCAATGGCCAAATTTAATGGCTTAGGAGAGTAAACCAATTGTTTTGTGTTTTCAATATTGTTGTCGTCATCAGCTACCAAGTTTGGGCATTAGGGCCTATTCCGACTTCAAAAAACAGTATACTTCCATCTTCTTTTAGGTCTTTCTATTTCATTTTCTTAAGGGTTTGTATTTTAACAAAAAAAGCGTTTTGCTATCTTGTTCCATGCTTACGCATGTGTTGTGTCAGGACGATTTATTTTGACGTACTCTTTAATTAAGTCCTAAACTTGTAACCACTCTCTTATATCTGTGTTTCTGTTTTATCTAGCAGAGTATATCCAGTCAATACTCCAAGAAATTCAGTTTTACATTGCTTAATTAAATACTGTTAAATTTATATTTATGTGTTTATTTTTCCATTTCGTGCTGAAGTTCAAGACTATGGATGAAATTAATTAATGAGTATGCAGTCAAATTATCTCTTTTGTTGTTTGTTGAAGGCATTCATGCCTTTTTTACTGTATGCCAATTTAATTTAAAAATAACATGTTAACATTTCTTGTATTTATCAGTCCTAATGGAAATTTTAATGAGTAAGGCTTTTATACCCTAGCTCAATTGGGGATACGTAGACATTCGTTGGGTACTTGATAATAAATAAAATTACTATATTCGATTTAAAAATTTATAGCATAACAGAAAAAAAACATCGTTTTCTCTATTAATGTCAATATATAGAAGTTATTTCTTTATTGTATTCATTACCTAAATAATTTAGTAATTCTAACCATCATCGATGAACGGCTCCTTAGCCTAGTGATTAACGTATTGATTGCTGATCAGAAGGTTCCAAGCTCCATCTACTTGTTTATATATTTTCTATGTCCACAGGGTCTATCCAGCCTAGTGAGGAAAATTGGGAAGTTACCTGCTGGAGAGGTGCAGTCCTTCGATCTCGAAAGCCGCATGAAAGGTGGCCGACGAGGTGGCGCCCTGCTCATCACATGTTTCTGCAATATTGCTCTCAATCAATGATGTCGCAAAACAGGTACAGAACGCAGCAATCGCTTCGGCAGGCCGGGCCCAATATTGGACTTTCGAGCTATAGAGAAGAAGGAAGAATCATTATCAATTGTGCTATCGGTAATTTGTCATCATCATGAAAACTTAACACAAACTTAGGCCTGGAACGTTTCCTTCCTTAAAAATTAATCCTTTCCCAATATATCATTTCATGTATCATCAGTGTCCATCACCTGTGGTGCCCCTGTAGCAAAAACGCGAGCTAAACACTATTCATTCATTACTACTACTACTACTACTACTACTACTACTACTACTACTACTACTACTACTACTACTACTACTACTACTACTGCTACTGCTATTATTTCTACTACTATACTACTACTACTACTACTACTACTACTACTACTACTACTACTACTACTACTACTTCTACTACTACCACCACTACTACCGCTGCTGCTGCTACTGCTACGCGTACTACTGCTCTTCTGCTTGCTACTACTACTACTACTACTACTACTACTACTACTACTACTACTACTACTACTACTACTACTACTACGACCACTACGACCACTACTATCATTACTGCTACTAACACCACCATTATTACCACTACTACTACCGTTGCTACTACTACTGCTACTGCTACTACTATTACTACTACTACTACTACTACTACTGCTACTGCTACTACTACTGCTGTTACTACCATCACCACCACCACCACCACCACCACCACCACTACTACTACTACTATTACTACTACTACTGCTGCTGCTGCTACCTCTACCATTGCTGCTTCTACTACCTGCCTAACCACTAATATAAATGCTGCTGCTGCTACTGCTATCACAACTATTTGTCACTATTGCTATCGCCATCAGAACTATCTTTTTGGAATAGAAATGAAACGATATTTTGGAAAGAAGCGTGTCTGCCCCCAGTTTGTGGGTTTTCACCTGAACTTGGCATTCATGAGAACTGAGGAAAAATTGGATAAACCTCAGCCTGAAAGGATGATGTTGTGGGATTCCAAGCGGATACCTCTTCAGGAGTTCGGGTCTTAGCGACCTCGCCCACCAGGTCAGTCTATCACTACTACTACAACAACAATTTCTACTGTTGTTGCTGATGCCACTGCTATTAGTAGATACTGCTATAACTTCTACTATTATTATTTCTGCTACTATTGCTACCATTACTACTAGTATCTATATTAAGATACAATTGCCTATAACTGTAATTGTTACTATGGCATTATTATAAAAAAAACATACCTTTTAAGAATGCGTAAATTGAAAAACTGAAAATTGGCAATAGAAAGGAAAAGGACAAAGGAAGAGTAGAAATATTGGAGATAGATTAGCGAATTTTTTTATCTGGTACAGTAAAATTTTCTTAAGGATTGAACAGGACGAGATGAAGCAGAAGAACACCAAGAGCTTACTTATTTATTAAAAAATCTCATTATGGCTATGTTTTGTTAAAGCAGAATCGCCTAATTTTGTATTTACTCCCTCTTCCTCAAAAAGGCAACTTACCTCAGAACTTTTCGCATCATAATAGGATTTATTATTATTCTGTTATTTTTGCAGATATGTACTGATGCCGTTGTTCAAAACAAAGTAAATGGACTAGGTTGGTTAAAAATAATTATATGAATCACCTACTCCATTTAATACAGACCCTATTTCTTTACTTAACTAAATATTTCTTCATAGCAAAAGCAGTGCTCTCTATACGATTCCGTCTAGCGTTGGTATTTTGTTGATATTACTGTCTCCTTTTAGCCCCAAACCTGCTGACCGAGTTGCCCGGCATGCGTACATACATATTTGGAACGCAAGACCTTGGCTTAAAACTGCTTTGAAACACAGCAAGTGGCAAGTGGATGCCTCTTCAGAACAAAGCATTGTGACCTGGATATTAACTGTTGCTTCTGCATAATTTATTGAAGCAGTGTTTTGCGACCCTTAAAGTTTTTAAAGGTTTTGACTAGTTAACGGTTTTTTCGGCAAAGTCTACAAAGGTCAGAAAGGTCGTGGCATTTATTTTCAAATTAATTGTGATTTCTATACAAACCATGCGTTGGTTGCGATCTCAATTTTGGATCAGATAAAGCTATTTGAGATCAGGGCTGAGACTCCAACCATAGATTCTCGGCTCGTCATGGTTTCAGTTACCTATCCGGATGCAATCGCTGATTGGATTGGAGGTGTAGAGGAGAAATGTTCTGTACTTCAACCGTTCTCAGGAGCTGAGAGTTTGTAGAAAACGGTTACACAGTTTCATCCTACGTTGTTTATTTGCACATCATCATTACTAGGAGACTAGTGCAAAAAGCACACGCACTCTGAGTCAGGCACCCCATCGGTTATCACGCGTCCTTGGTAATTACGACTCGAACCATAGATTCTCGGGTTGTCATGGTTTCAGTTACCTATCCGGACGCAATCGCTGATTGAATTGGAGGTGTAGAGGAGAAATGTTCTGTACTTCAACCGTTCTCAGGAGCTGAGAGTTTGTAGAAATCAGTTACACAGTTTCATCCTACGTTGTTTATTTGCACATCATCAGTACTAGGAGACTAGTGCAAAAAGCACACGCACTCTGAGTCAGGCACCCCATCGGTTATCACGCGTCCTTGGTAATTACGACCCAAGACGGGGCCGCGGATGTGAGGCCCGCTCCCTGACCAGGGAGGTGCTTGGACCAGGTTGACAATAAGGAACACAACCCCTGAGCGATCTTGATGCAAAATTCCCGAAATTCAGCCTTTAAACCGCCTGAAACATTATTCCCGACAACATCTCCCCAAACGGCTGACGAAATCCGGCAGTATCATATGAAACTGCAGTTAAGTTAAGCCGCCTTCGGCCTGATCGAGGCAGATATCCTTCCATCACGCGGAAGCGAACAAGCTTTACTAGGGAAAGCAAGTAAGTGCTAGGGGCTGTACTTACTCCTATCCCCTAACTATCAACCGATTCTAACTTAATATGATGTTGTCAGCAGACTATAAGTGTACAGAGAGATATAGCCTCCTAGTGCCAAGTGCTTCCCAGAAATCTGCTCAACAACACCAGAGAATCGCCCGAAAAGGTCGCAGGGTTGCAGGGTCTGACAGTTTGTGTCTACGTCTCTAATAGGGGCAACTCCTGGAAGAAGGAATGAGATGAGCGAGTCACCGGACAGCCAGGATCTCAAAGGTGGTGAGGCACAAATGTAGACGGGGTTTTCAAATAGAACCCCCCCTTCAAGCATTTAGAGTCCCACAGAAGGGGCGCTTCCACACCACACCGGGGCAAAACCTTTCCAAAGAACAAGCCACCACGAAACTGCTAATAGCACTAACTCGCTTTCGGTACCTTCGATCTTGCAACGGACTAAGAGAATGAAATGATTTGAAATGAAAGAGTGGTAAACTTGTGGAAAGGGAAGATCCACCGCAGCATTTGCCTAAGCAACGAAAGAAAGGCACGAAAGTCTCACGGTCAGGATCGCATCTGAGTCTCTACATTCTCGAAGGTTTTCTCTTAAGGGTGACTCAAAAAATTCAGTACTTATGATCAAAACTTCCAGTTTACTGCAATAAGAGCGTTATTATTTTAAATGCATTAAGATGAACTTTCTTCAGAAAGCTCGATATCTCAAATGAATAGAGCAGCGAAGATCAAAATTAAAAAGTATTTGCATTCTTTGAAATTTTAACATAAAATTAGTGTGCATAAGTTATACTGAATATCCCATACAATCAAAGTGGCAGTCATTTATTGAACTCTATTTCCCTTAGATTAAATATATACCTAACATGCGTACTAGAAATAACATTAACCACGAGACTTGAATGATTTTGCAGTGTTCTCTCCAATATTGTTAATAATATTTAACGCCCATTTGAACTATTATGACATCAGAGGCCGCGCACGAGATGAAATAAGAAATTAGGAGAGGAATTTTAGGAAGGGTGTGTGTTAGACTTAAATTTAGGGTGCTTCCTAGGCAATAGCTATTGACGAAAACTGAGGAAACCTGGAAATGTTTCGAAACGGGAGGCCGATTCTGAAAGGATTCGAATCGCATACCTCCTGTTAACGAGGACCGTATCTTAGCGACTTCGGCTATACATGTCTGTCCCTGTTATCGGTAGAGACAGTGAGGTTATTTGAGCTACATGCCAGCAGAGTGTGGCTGCATACTGGAAGCCAATCTTCGAGGATATATATTACACATGTGCGGGTAGCAGTTTGTAGTTGTTTGAGGGAGGATTTTTTTTTTTTTTTTTTTTTTGCGTTCTTAAGTTATTCGTTGCTTTTATTTATTGTAAATTGTGTACTAAATTGTCTTCGTTAAATATGTCGCTAAATATAGCATTGAAGAAGTGGGTTTTATGTACAATACATATGTGAAAGCGGATTATTTCAGAGAAGTGGGAAGGCAATATCCTGGAAATTGTATTCCAGTTAGAGAAACTATTCGCCAATGTGTAAAAAGGTTGCAAACAATAAGATTTCACATTACAAGGTGGAGTGTCGGTCCTGGTGGTATAGTGGTAACTATACTTGTCTCCTAAACCCAAGATCGCGAGTTCAAACCCGGCCAGGATCGATGGATTTTTTCGGGTGTAAAAATTCTAAGTATGGCTTCCTTCGGAAGGAGAATAAAGCCGTGGGTCCCGTGTGAACATTTTCGGCACGAAAAATAACATCAAGCATGAAAAAAGAGGCCTCTGTCGGCCGTTTCATGCCCTGAATTGAATGGGATGCTGATGACCTGAGATGTTAAAGAGCGTCCATAAATAAAAAAAATCGATCTCATTACAAGGAACGTTCGTGTTCTTACAGAAGAAAAGTTAGATGAACCTACACATATGCCGGAAATATATTGCCGCTGAGGGACATTGTTTTCAACATCTCTTATGAAACAATTTTAAATTCAATATAAGGCCACGACATAATACAATTGACTGCTTTGATAGTTAAAGTATATACAACTGATTTTATGTCTTATTGTCTTCTTATTTACCAAATATTATTTTAATTTAGGTTCTCTCATGTTTTAAAAATATTAATGCATGTCATTCCTTAAAATTGATATACAGTTATAGTAATGGAAAATCTGTGAAATATTAAGTAGTATTTAATATTAGCTTTATTTAATATTGACGATAGTTTAATATATAGCTTCGGCATTATCAACATGTTACCATGTTTCAGTTTTATTTCATATGTTTGATTAAAAAAAAAGACAATTTCCGTTTTAACCGCTGCCATGTATTCATAAAATTCAAACTTATTTTTACAGTAAAATACTAACGTCTCATTTGTGAAACGGCATGTTTAGTTTGTATACTATTTATAACAAATTCATGTCACAGTTCTAGCCAGGAGTGTCGCAGAAAATGTCAGTACTTTGGAGGTTTCTTTCAAAACGAACGGTTTATTTAATTCATAAAGTCCTTCACATCCAGACATTCGCCGTTCTAAGATTTCAGTAATATACACTTCAATAAAATTCAGAATAATTGGGGAGAGGTCACGATTAGCTCTCGACATTTAAAGCATTTTAACACAACAAAAAACTTATCTGAGTGATACAAAAGTAAATTGTCTCAACAACTAACTTTTAAGAACTAGTATTAACTGCATTCCAGGACTTAATAGTCCGTTCACAAAGTCATTATGCTCGAAAAAAAATTAAACATTCGCAGAGATCATAAAAATATGAGTAACCCAACAAGAGCAAAACATGAGAGGAGGAAAAACAGGCTCTGCTACCTGCTCACTTAATTTCTGTTTTATAATCAGAGGCGGAAAGTTATACGACGGGCTCTCGAAACTAAAGATGAAACATATAAGACAGAAAATAATTAGAAAATAACAAAAATTGCAACAACGCTTACTTTTTCCAACCGAGTCGAGAAAGAAGATACACACATTTAATTCTGTAATCTCCAAGGAAGAAATTATACGAGCCGCTCGCCAGATAGCCCTTGACACATCTTCTGAACCCTATCGCATACCAATCAGTTAGTTAGTTAGTAATGTAAAACCAAAAGTTGCCACATACTGTCGCAGACGGGTAAAGAACCTAAATTCTTTGAAGGGCTAGAATTGTTCTGTTATATAAACGTGGAGACACGAACAGCATAACAAACTGGCGCCCAATCACTATCTGTTCAGTCAGAAGAAAAGTAATTGAACGAGTATTAGATTCCGCTAACATGCCAGGCCCATTAATAAATACATGAATAGTTTCCATATTAAAATATTTATAAAAAAGGCAAAATATGACGTTGCTGTAGTTTCTTTGACGTAAGAAA
Organism: Metallyticus violacea; assembly: GCA_030762175.1. NCBI lineage: Eukaryota > Metazoa > Arthropoda > Insecta > Mantodea > Metallyticidae > Metallyticus > Metallyticus violacea. Next base: position 91,453,917 of record CM060845.1, read on the forward strand.
AGCCTTTGATAACACAGATGATACTCATTTGAGTAAAACTCTTCATTCAGAAGGATTATCAGTCTACAAATGAACAATGGAACTCAAATAGAAACAGCTCAGGGTAAAACTAAAGCTATTCCTATATTAAGAGACATAATTTATGAGTCACCTCTCTCTATCTCTGTAATATCTAGCAACAAATCATATATTACATTATTTATGTGAACAGACTTTGTGCAGACACTATGGGAAAATCTTTTTGGAAGATCTTCCACCTCCCACAGTTTTGGGTTTCGCTGAAGACACTGCTATCACTGTATAAGGTAAGGAAATTGCCATTCAATTCATTTCCCAAAACGTTCTATGCAACGTTTTGGGAAAATCAGCCTGGAAGTTAATCCGAGTTAATTGGACTTTTGGTATAAAAAAGGGCAAACTCATGAAGGAATATCTGATTATCGATCATGACTGCACGATTCAGGGACTGAAGGAAGGAGATTCAATAAAGTATCTGGGTGTCTGTTTATGAACTTGCTCATTTTTTATGCAAATAGCACAATGCAGAGCCTCCGTAAATAAGTATACTAACTAAAAACTTCTTATCTACTTAAGCCGGCACAAAAATTCCTGATCCTAAATTCCACTATCTGTACATCATTAATATATCCCTTCCAAACAGCAGCATATACAAAAAACATAAAGGTTTCTTGTTGATTGTGACAAATTATTCTAAGTATTTTAAAAGTGATTCTACAACTATCAATCAACACTCCATACCACATTGAAATTGTTCATACGGTTTTCTCCCTAATATTAATATAATTTATGTACGTTTTCTCTTTCCCATAATTACTATGTTACATTATCTTTAATAATGTATATTTATCACTTTGCATTTTTCTATCATGTGCACAGCTAGACATCTTTGTAAAAACAGGAAACTCGGATTTTTCCCACAATAGCGTTGAGCATACATCGCACAATAGAACCTTTTGAGAGTAGCTCTTTGCCAAGGTTAAGCGGTCAGTCCTTTTGTACTCAGGATATGTTTTGGCAGGAGAATGCATGTATTTCCTTTAAAATCGCGTAACCAAGGAAGTTTAAATGCCGGGGAAGGCGGATGACCGCAATCAATTGAAAATACAGTTAGAATTTAAAGCAACGTATCGAAGGACAGATTTTTAAAGTTTTTGCTCACTAGCAAATCAGATGAAGACAGGAAGATTTAAAGTACCTAGTATTAAGGCAGGATTTTAATTTTGAAAAAGAGACTCGGCTCTATCACCTATTTCACCTGGCTTGTTTGCCCCAACGATTTCTGTTAGAATTACATATATAAGGTAATTTTGGGCGTAGTGCTTCATTGGATTGTTTCGCTTAATTTGCTCCTCAGTTTTATTCTGTAACTCATTGGATTTTTGGATTGCTTCTTATCAATTCTATTCCGTGAGTCATTCAATTCAGCTGTCAACATTTCGACATTCAGCATCTTCAGGCAACCGGAATTCGAAGCTTATATCTGCGCAGTAAACATTTTTCAAGTCTTCGTTTTAGTAAATATTATATAATTCATCGGGCCAAATAGTACAAAATAAAACAGCGCGGAATAATTATACATGTGTGTCGACTCTATCAACGGCAAAGCACCGAGGTTTATAAGAAATTTACGATGAATAAAGCATTATTAGAAATAACATCAAATCACCTGATCATTCACAACGCCGGAACAACTTTCTAAGCCTGGTTGCTTTTAGATCAACAACAATAGCCGAAATAACCCTGAGTTTGCATCTTCTGGAACGGAAGCAACAAATAGGCATTATCCACGAGCAACCATCACCAGCCGAGGCATATCTGATGCAAATTTAGGCTCACCTGCGAGGGACCATTAACATCACAGACGACAACGTAAAACCCAGTCCCGATTCGAATTTTAAAGGCTTGGCCTTTTTTAAAATCAGATGAGAAGCTACATCTAAACACATGCTCTCTTTCAATCAGCGAATCTAGGTTCTAGAGGCCTAGTAGGCGAAAGCACTAGTAGCTGTGTAGTATGATGAAGTAGACACTTGGGTTAAACTCCCACAGAAAGAACTTGGTGCTCACCTTTACCAAGAATGCACTCCTTCAGACGAATAAGAAAATGTGTGATCGCGAAGGCCGCACTTTTAAAGGTGGGAAGTTCTGAAAATGACAGCTAATGTATCTCTGTAGATATCTACCAGGCAGAAATCAGGACAAAGCCTCTGTCGGCGCTGTCACAGAGAGGCAGAAATGTTTGCAAGTACTTGGAGAAACTCTACATAAATACCTCTATCTCAGGATTCACTCTATAGTCGCAGAAGAGCTCCGATCTAATAACTTCGAGGTATAAGATTTTAACTTTTTCCGTTGTATATTATTACATATGAGTTCTCGAGAGAGCACCCGGTTAAGACGCGGTGAATCTGCCAAGCTTTCGATGGCTGTCCCTGCCGGGATCTGCTGCTGAAGTGGCGTGGGGACGCAGGACGTAGGATGAAAAGTGGCAGGTTGGATTAGTAACCAGCCTGTGTACAGTTTCTAAGTTCCTACCCACGTACGAGCTTAACCACAGGGTTGGATGAAGGATGTAGGTTGTTTGTGTGGTAGAGGTATTGAGGTTTTTGGGGATAGTGTAACCACCTCTCGTAACAAAAGGAGTGATCCAGTGTCCAGCGTTTTTCGCTAATATGGGTATGTTCTAAAAGCCTTTGTGTAGGTTTTTAGCATGCCTAAATTGCTGCTGAGACGCAGACACAGACGAAAGGTGGCAGGCTGGGTTAGTAACCAGCCTGTGTACAGTTTCTATGTTCCTACCCACGTGTGGGCTTAACCATAGGGTTGGATGAGGGATGTAGGTTGTTTGTGGGGTAGAGGTATTTGGGGATAGTGTAGCCACTTCTCCTGACAAAAGGAGTGGATCCAGAACATTTTCGTTAATATAGGCATGTTCTAAAAGCCTCTGTATGTTTTTAGCATGCCTATATTGCTGCTGAATTGTTGCATTTTTTTAAAAGTTCAATTGTAGAAATTACTCAGTAATTTCAATTTTAGGGTTTAAAGCTATTGTCATTCAAGATGCCTGCAAGCTAAGCGTGGCACCTTGAATTTAGGCTTTAACCTACCCTGGCAGCCATAGTTGCCCAATGGACGAACGAGAGCATTTTTCCGGTGTGGTAAAGTACGGTAAAATTTCTTTTCCCGGCGCCTAATTTCATCCTTTGTATATGGAAGGGAGGAGGTTTCGTGCAGTAGTCTGGTCGGAAGCATCTGTATACAGAATAAATGGCGCGAAGTCCTCTATTCTGTGCCCTTTGAATGAGTGATAGCCAACTGTCGGCTGCCTTACTCCAGATCTCGCAAGCGTACAACATGAGGGGGATGATCAGAGCTTTGGAGAGGTTAAGTTTCAAATGGACGGGCATCGTTTTCGAACCGAACATAGGGCTCAGTTGAGCAATAGCTTCCTGGGCCCTGTGGGCAATTTCGGGGTCCCAGATAAGTGAGGGAATTCTTCCACCGTATCATTTGCCTGTTAGTGTTGCGCAGTTTGCGGGAATGCGGCGTTTAGTAAACATGATGGCGTGACTTTTTGTCGGATTGATTGACATTCTCCAACGCCTGCTCCACCCTTCGATTAGCTGTAACAGTCTTTGTATGGGTATGACGGCTCTGCCTATGTGTCTGTTGGTTTTGTATATCAGGACATCGTCTGCATATTGTGCTATGTTGACGCCTGGTGTGTGGGGAAAGTCTGCCATGTAAATGTTGAATAGGATTGGTAAGAGAATAGAGCCTTCTGGAACTTCGCGTGTATCTGTCTTAGTGTGGAACTGATTTCCGCCACCATTGCAGTGAAAGTTTGGTGTTTGATGTATGTATGTGTAGCTGTATGTATCGGTGTGGAAGCCCAAGGGAGATTAGTTTGTGTAGGAGCCCGGTGTGCCAGGTTGTAGAGAAGGCCTTTTCTACATCCAGAGAAACCGTGGGGGTGAATGCCTTGCCCTGAAAACCCAGGGCTGCAGCCTCCACTACCCTCAGCAGCTGTTTGGTAGCAGATTGCCAAGGACGAAAGTCAAATTGATGTGGAGGTGTGGCTTGAATGTTACCCAGTAGGGGTGCCAAGCGGACCAGTAAAAGGCTTTCGAATACTTTCGATAGGGTCGAAAGGAGGCTAATGAAGCGGTAACTTGATGGGTGGACTGAGTTTCGCCCGGCTTCAAGATGCATATCACTCGGGCTTCTCTCCACTCTCGTGGGAAGTGGCCCAAGCTGATGCACATGTTGAAACCTTGGTAACAAAGAGCACAGCTTTGAAAGGAAGGTTGCGGAACATGAGGGGTGTCAACCCGTCAGGGCCAGCAGCCTTTTTGGGATGCAGGTGCAGAAGTGCGTCCTGGACTTCTGTGGGATGGAACATGGGAATGTTATCGTTCGTATCGTCTGGCGGTCGTAGGAAGTACCGACGAACGTCTCGACGAACTTGACTTGAAAAGCTGTCGTCCGGGGGTCTTCTTTAGGCCTGAAAAGCTGTTCCAAGTAGTCAGCAAGAGCATTTCCTTTGGGTTGGGGTTCGTAGGCCAGGCCTTTGGTGCCATAGATAGGTTGGGAAGTCTGAACTCGTTGTCCACGGAGATTTTTGGCGATCCTCCACACGTCGCCACCAGCAACCACCAGGACACCAGTAGCAATGGTGTCCTCCCGGGCGAGCCTTCTATGCTCATGTAAGCGGGCACGGTCTTCGAGGCGCAAGCACCTCCACAGCCTTCGATGATGTGACGTGCTGTGGCGTTGAAATATTCTGCGGGCTGCCCATGATCGGCGGATGAGGAGTTCGAGGTTTAGCGGGAGGACGTCTGGGTGTGGGGGTGGGCGGGGTGGACCGTGAGGCTGTGAGCCACTCGTGTTACCGTGTGGGAGAAGGATGAGACTGCAGTCTCTAGGGAGGGGATGTTGATGATTTTTAGATTTTTGGGGAATGACAGTGTTGAGGCAGTCCTTGACGCTTTTCAAATCGATTTTGCGGATTAGGCCCGGGACATCGTGCCTGGCAACCCTTGTGTTGATCTCTGCCAACACGGAGTAATGATTGGAATGTAATGCGTTAATCGATGTGAGGGTGAGATGGTGTGGGAAGTGTTTGATGATCGCAAAGTCGATGACAGATTTGCCCTCTACTAAGCGGATGTTAGTGGGTTGCCAGGGACCCTGTACTCATAGTTGTGGGTCCTGATCTATCAAGCGAGTGATTGCGTTGCCTATCAACATTTTGCTAGAAGGGTCAGGAGCGTTTTAGGAAGCGAGTGCAAAGCTCCTGCAGCCGCTGGCCATACATCTGCTAAAGTTTTGACAGCCACTGTAGCAGCTCCAGGGCATTTCCACCCTGTTGGATGGGGTTAGTTGGTTCTGAGTTGGGTAAGGGCGAGGTGGTTGTGGTAGGCCCAGAGGTCGTCGGCCTCTCCCGGGCACTTCCCACCGGGGGAGAGACAACAGGAGCCGTCTCCCTCCCAGCCGGTGCCGCCCGCCGAGAAGTCCTCCGCCTCTGTGGTTTTAGAGAGGTTTGTTTGGGCGGCGATTTGTTTGGATGCCTGTTGTGTTTTGGCTCCGGTGTGAGGTCGCATATCAGTGGGCTGCTTTTGCGCCGTTACTGCAAAAGATGTCTGCGGCGTGGTAGTTGTAATGGGGGTTGTTGTCTGCGCTATTGTTGGTTTGGCTGCGGTAGGTGTTCTGGCGATGTTACTAGCTGGAGCAGAAGGTGCGTCTCTGCCAGGTGCAGGACCATCTTGGTGCTCCCTTCTGGAGGATGTCATCCTCCTCAGCCTCACTGGGATCGGCCGTAGCAGGCAACGTGTTCCCCTTTGCAGTTAGCGCATGTAGGAGTCTCCGTGGGAGATCTCGGGCAGACATCACGGGAATGAGGGCCACCGCACCTGAGGCAGCGAGGGCTACTATCGCAGAATTGGCTTCCGTGGTTAAATCCCAGGCAGCGGCGGCACTGAGCGGGGCCGCCAGGGCGTCGGGAGATCTCAGTTTTCACTCTTAGGTAGCAGATCGCTTGGATCTTGTCCATCTTGAGTTCCGGGTCATCTGCTCGCTCCACGATGATTAAGAAGAGGAGGTTGGGGATTCGTTGTTGAGGTTGTCCCTCCGAAGCGGCTTTCGACAGCTGTTTAACGACTTCGGGTGGTACGCACTGGCGTCGGAGATCTGTCTCGATATCTTCCACCCCCGCTGATAATGCGCCTCACATCCTTAGCTTTATCTAAGGCGAAAGAGAAGTGTTGTATACCCCTCTTTTTAAGAGAGATCAGCAAACGCTGATGGTCCTCCGCACATCGCGCTTGAAATCTGTATGTGTTCCCTTTGCGAATTACCCTGCATTCCCCTATAAGGGTGGGCATGACTTCCTTAAGGAAGCCCGTCACCCCCTGGAAAGAGTCCACAATTATAGGAGGAATGTGCCTCCTGGTGTTTCCGTTCGAGTTTTGACCAGTAACGGATGTTGGTTTAGTTGGCTGTCCAGATGTGCTGGAGCCTGCATTTAGTGGTTGAGGGCGATAATGTCACTTTCTCTTACCAATTACAACTCGAAATTCGGCAACATCAGCGTCTAATGCTAGACCTGATGAGCTATCTTCCTCCTCCTCCTCCATATAGGAGCAGTGTACAGAGAAGACGGAAGTTTTCTCTGAGTGGACGGAAAAATCGGTGAGCGAAGCCTCGCCGTCAGTAGTGGAGTCTGACTGAATCCACTTGGTTTTTGCCTAGGTGGATAGGAGACCTTTCACGTGAAATGCTCTCCCCCGTTTCCTTGGTAGCGCTTTTGGAAAAGGACTTACCACCAGCTTTACGTGATCTGGTAGTCCTTTTATTTCGCAAGAGGCCAGAGGCTGGTCTTAGTTCCTTTTCTGTGGAAGTTGATGGGTTTGGGCTTGTTTGAGCCTTGGAATCACTCATTTTATGTGAGTTGGTGGTAGCTCAGAAAAGTATATTGAGTGAAAAAGTGCGCTGGTAGGAACTGTGCACTGCACAGCAAGGTGTGTAATCAGGTTTATGAATTGAGCCAGTGATATCATCTTTACATTTACTAAAATAGAGAAAAATAACAAAAAGTTTCATAATGTATTTAAAAAATGTTCATATGTTTCAATAAATCAAAAATACGTTACTATTTAAAACAATTACAATTTTTTTAAGATACTTTATACACATAAACAAAAGTTTCATATATATATATCGTCATTTTCGGTGCCTAGTAGGTAGGATCGATGGAACTTTTAAGATCGTTTCAAAGATTCGTACAACTGCAATAGCTTCTTCATTCCTCGGAATTTGCTTAAAGAGATCGTTATAACTGCTCTATGAGGGTCTTTATTTCTATTTCGTCGTCTCTTGTACAATATTCAAGAATTCTTATAGAACAATTATTAATAAGCTTTCCTCTTCCTATTCACATTCCTTTTATAAAAATTTTTTTTCTGTATTTATTTGCTTGCATTCGTTCTCATTTATGTTTCTAACTTATTCATGTGTATTGCTATGCTCTATTCATTGTGGGAACCCCCAATTGCTGGTAGCCATTATTATTTTGTCAATAAATATATATTTATGCTTTCATAAATAGTATAAAAACTTAAATGAAAAATACTAACTTTACACGCGGCAATTTATCTCCCTTAATCCGGTTGCAGTGGGTGCACTTCTCCAGTATGCACACGCTAAGTGATCCGTAACTCAAATAACCTAACTCCACTACATTAAGCAGGGCAAATGCCAGAAGGAATGACGATCAATGGAGAATACTATGACACTTATAGAGGAAAATATGAAAATATGTCCTTAACTTAGATAAACTATTGCAAATAACTTATTTTCTGACATGTGCTGAAACCGAGAGCACTGGTTCAGGTGGTAACGCTTGGGATTCGCATTCGGGAGGTGCTGGGTTTAAATTCTTTGAAGTAGTTTTCTGATGACTCCGCTCTTTGGCTCCGCTCTTTCACCTTTTTTTTTTTTTTCCATTTCATACCCTGGTTCTACTGCTAGGCGAGATGGGCTCATGTCCTGTGCGGCATGTCGGTGGCTTTTACATTAGTCTGGTTTTTAAGAGACTCTTATTAAGGCTAGAATTCTTTGAAATTCCGCCGGCAATGAGATACCCTATCTGTTTAGAATATTAGGGACTGCATCTACGCCGGAGCCTAACCGTTCTTCATTACAGGCTTCCCCGTGTCTCCCTTATCAGACCCCTTCCTCCCGAAGTTGCCTCCAAAAGAGGCGTAGGCACAATCGGCCAGTTCTTGACCATATTTCAAGTATCGAAAATTCTTCCTCTGTCTCTACCAATCCAATTTGTTCTGGAGGATAAATTCTTCTATAAAAGTCTGTTATAAGTTATGCATAAAGTCAAAATATTTTCTTTTACATACAAAGCTAAATGTAACTTTGAAAATGTAATGTTCTCTTTAAGGAGCTAAAGGACACGAGAATTCTTTTCTTTTAAGTGTCTTTCTCCTACAACGCCATCAGTTTTGCAGTCTAGTTGCACATGAAGAGCAAATTTAAGCCGCACTAAGAGAGCCAGTCGAGGTTTGTTGTTACGGAAAAGTTATTTTTATGTATACCCTTAACTTAAATTTTTCTACCAAAGATAATGCTATAATTTTTCCCAAATATGTGTAGTAAAAATTCTTGTTCTTCTAAATGTGCACATCCAGTTTTCAAATGAAAATTTTTGTGTATAAAAAACCTCATTCTTCAAAAGTTTGTCTATATTGTGTTACATTAGAAATATGCTACTAATAAAACACTCAGCGGTTTCATGCTGTATACGAAACCACTACAAGCATAGGACAAGAGGAGCGCCTACCATGTAATGCAGTGCTTTTCTCAACAATTGTTTTGTTTTAGTTTCAATTATAATGAATTTTTCCTCAGTTGTTTGATGTACAATGCTCATTTCAATATAATTTAATTATATATATATATATATATATATATATATATATATGACCTGCGCCACCTAGAGGTCAGAGTCCGTACGCTGTTGAGATACTCACTGCAAATTTCTTCACTGCGGCTGTGCCTGCTTTCCAAATGTCAAATTCCTTCCGCAGTTTGCAGTTTTTACAGAGTCAAAGAAAGAGGAAATCAGATGAAGCGAGATTCGGGCCGTAGGGTAGATAAGGAAGAACAACGTTAGCGATATGTTCCTTGGAATATTGCTTCACGTTGCTAGAAAAGATTTTATGAAGATAGATGCGCCGCAACCGTTTCTTCAATTCAAAGAATTTTGACTTATACATTGGAGTGGTTGTACAATGAGACAAGTATATCGACCAAAATAGAACTTCATAGTTCCGGAAGTTCCGGCTGAGAGCATTTTCTAGAACGTTTTTTGAGAAGTTTTGCTTTTTGTCTCATTGTCTCATTACAATGCTATATTACAAGAAATCGTCACCAGTCTCTTAACAAGCAGGAAATTCTAAACAAACGGAACGGTTCTCTGTTCCTTTAGATCGTTAGTCAATGCTTCCAGACACTCATTTAACACTGATCTTTGAATATTCTAACTAGTGGATACGCGTGTTAACACTTGCGACAGAAATATCAAGTTGAACAGCAAGTAATTTGGTTGTTATTCGACGATCATTCCTATCTTTGCACGTGTGATCACTCAGAGCGTAGGTGATTAGTGAAACTGCTTCGACCTTCAGCTTTTACGCTCGACTGAATTCGCTATCCATTGCTATCTCTATGTATGTATGTCGGTCCTGGTGGTGTAGTGGTAACCATACTTGCCTTCTAAACCCAAGGTCGCGGGTTCAAACCCGGCCAGGATCGATGAATTTTTTCGGGCGTAAAAATAGTAAGTATGGCTTCCTTCGGAAGGGAAGTAAAGGGTCCCGTGTCGTACATTTACGGCACGAAAAAGAACCTCAAGCCTGAAAGAGAGGCCTCTGAGTAAAATTTGTCGGCCGTTTCACGCCCTGAATAGAATGGGACGCTGATGACCTGTGATGTTAAAGGGCGTCCTTAAAAAAAAAAAAAAAAAAAAAAAAAAAAAAAAAAAAAAGCTATCTCTATGTACGCATTTCATAAATAAAGGTGGTTTTATTTTCCAACGAAAGAAATCAATTACAACTTTCGTTTATAACGCATTTCACTTACAGACTTCAATTTAAAATAATGGACATTACTTTGGAAGAACTTGCTTTTGGAAATGTAACTGAATTTAATTAAAGTGGAAGAATGTTGCAAATATTCCATAAAATGCTTTGAGAGTTGCTCGAATTTCTTTGCTTTTAACACCACAGTCTTCAAGTCACGTTTATTGGTCCTAGAGAACCAATATAAGCACTTTTATAGATACTTGCAGAAGCGATATACAGAAATGCCTTGTCCAAAAATATCTAACTTAAAAACACGAAAATATTATTGTAATTCTGTTCTTGGGGTTAGTATGTAAATAGTGAGTCTTCTTTCTGTTCTAAAAACTATGAGAGATGGCTTCCGAGAAATAAAGTTGTCTCATCTATATAAAGAAACTATTTTTGCCACAATTGACAATAGCTTCGAAAGGATTTTCATCCTGTACCTATACTTTTTCCTTCTAAACCAAAAAAAGTATTATTGTTTACTGGCTAAGAAGGAAAGTCGCAGTGGAAAACAACGGATTAAAAATATTTGAATTGGTGAAGACAATTAATGAATCCGAAATTTAGATATGGTGTGATATGACATGCATGGAAGAACTACGAAGTATTGAATGCCTGAAGAAACGGAGAATGAGATGAAATAAAATGTTATCATTTCGTAACGGAAATACCCTTTGATAGGTAGGATGGAGTTTAGCCATAGTAAACTATGTACTTAAGAGTACAGTCAGCGAAGCGCCTATCGGCCAACATTTTAGCGCTATCTGATGCTTTTTTCTGTTGTTGCTAATGTACATCATTTCATATACAGGATGCGGAAAACATATGCACAAAAACTAACGAGTAGAAATGTTTTCGAAAAATAAGCACCTCAAAAATAGGAACAAATTGTATCTGATATATCCTTGCGGTGCTATAGACGTCAACTGCAAATTTACGAGTACAAATATGTGTATGGATAATGAAGGAAACTAAAATCTCAATATCTTATCTTCTGATAGATCCTCACTCCCTCATATGTCCAAGAGTAAATGCTTTTAGATAATGAAAATAATAATAATTATAAAATATAGCTTATAGTAGCAAACTGGGATATTCCATATATTGCTAAAATGTATTCATGGCTATCTGGACGTTTGACTCTATGACAGTAGGAAAAAGGTTGCCTTTTGTCATCTTTTGTGCTTTTTCTGCTGGTAATGGATAGAGCGATGGGTATCTCTACTATAACAAAGCTAAGTGCATGCAGGTAGCCGAACAATAGATCATTTTGTGTCTTAGTTGCTGAAGATGCTTCAAAATTCGTTGAAGGTAGAAGGGGGAACAGGTGTCGGCAATGAAATCGCTACATCGTGTGATGAGGAACTCTCCAATAAAGTATCAGAAAGGCGATAAATTTAAAATATGCGCGCTTGGGAGCCCAAGAGCTCACCAAAAATATTTAAATATTTAAAATGCTCAGGGAAGCCTGGGCGCCATACTGTGAACCCCCGTGAGTTTTGTAACCACGTGGCGACGTTTTGTATTTCATATATAAGGAGAAACAAATTTAGCAAAATACGTTTTTACCGAATCGTTTTTACTAGATGGCAGCCACAGTTCAGATCAGGAGGTTTAGGTAGTACAACGCATTACGCGATCGTTTTTACCAGATCGGTTTACCAGGGGCAGTAGACGAGAGGCACACAGATGCAGCATATTTAGCAAGCGTCATCAAAGTCATAAAGATAATGAACCAGGGGTTCGATAAATATGTAGTGTGATTAAACATTTCAATGCGTTTAAATGAAGCAAGATCGTGTGATTTAAAGCATCCCTCTCCATTCCCCTCCTCCCTCGATCAATAAAACAGGAAAGGCGACTTCAGGCCCCTGAACGACCCGGGGTATGAAGTGGGACCCTCGGTTCAACAACATCAACATAAATATAGCATATAAAAATCGCTTCAAATTGGGCACATCCAACATGGGGCGACATCGTCGACACACCCCATTAAAAACTCTTTCAACCTTAAACAAATAATTTATTCTATCAAAAATATGCATCAATATTGTTTAATAGGTGTTTGAGTGCAGAAATCGTTCATAACACTTACCTTGTTCAAAATGCCTTACTACTTCCACGAATATCTCTGCAGTGAGTGATGTTGCACGATTTGTGTTTAGATTGAGGTGCAGCCTGCTTATGACCGCTTCCGCCAATGACACTGTTTTACACTTGACTGACTATGAACACACGTCATATCATAACGTAGTTATGACATTGATCCATATCTGCATATTGAAGCGTCTGAGATCACTTGTTCCCATTCTCAAAATATTTAATGTCAAACTTTCTTTGTGACATAAATTCTTTGCACATATTTTTTCCCAACCTATACAATGCATTATTTGGAGAAATTGATTTTATAGTGCAGATATTAGTAGTAGAGCGTTAGAGACTTCGTATATTACGAATGCTTTATATTTTGTAATTTCATTTTATGTTCTTGGATTTCTTTTTATATCATTAATATAAAAGTTTCATGGTTTTATAATAGATTTAAGTATTTAATTTTTCCAATAATTTATATTAGTTTTGGAAGATGAATTAATGTTGTTATTTATTTGGGAATAATCATAGCTTTTTTTTTTTTGGTGAAGATACGTATTTATTTTGTTCATTTGTAACTAGAGCAGTTAATTCAATTTCCAAAAAAAGTTAAATCTTAAAATGTTTCAGAAGTAGATCAATGTAGCTGTATATCACTAGGCTTTAGTATAAATGGTATAAAATTATTAATATTCTAATTTTATTATTGTTATTGTTGTTGTTCACGTAATTCTTTTAGTGAGAACTAGCGTAAACGATTTGGCAACAGAACAAAAAGGGGTGATAACTCAAATTTGCGCGAAATATTGTACATTCTATACTATTAACCTTTAGTAAATTGTTGTGCAAATGCTAAACATGAAGCAAAAATTACATGTTTTATTTAACTCGTCTATAGAAGAATAATGTTCTTTCCGCCTGACTATAGAACTTACTTAAGTATCCTAATGGATGTGTTTTTACCGGCATTGTTAACCTTGTGTTGCATGTCCAAGAATGCACTTATCAAACCTCAAAATATCTCGAAAAATACATTTATCCTACTTTGCTGAATAAATTTCTTGCTCACTATACTAAACATATAGAAATGTTAAAAAAAAAAAAAATATTCTATATCTTCTATACTATTTCATATCGACAAGCAGTTTCACTAAATTTAACGGCATATAAATAATCACAATTTTATATTAAAATATAATTGATATTGAGTACAAAATTAATATTTTAAGCACAACGTTTTAATGGACCAATGGTCATAAGTGTAGCAAAAATTAAACTAAATAAAACTAGAAGAATAATAATTCTTCATGTTTCTAATGTAATTGAACTATATTTTAAAGTTCATCTTTTATATGTGATAAAAACAATAACATGAGTAATATTATTATATCGTTGTCTTGTTTTCTACTCATTTTATTTTTATTCAACTAAAGTTTGGTGGAAATTTAGAAAATGGTATTTAGAATGAAAAAAACTAACATTACTCTCGTGCATGATGATAGTAGAAAAAAATGCTGTTCTATAATTTGTGTGCTCAGAAATATCCTAAAAGATATCTCGAAAAAGTTACAAACCTTTTCAATAATTAAGGGAAACTGGTAGTGTATTGCCTCGCAAACGAGTTCGGAACAAGAGAAGGAGAAGGTGAAATTAATGTTTTAGCATCAGTTGAAGTAATCCCACTGGTAAGTTCCAGTGATATTGCTAGGGGAAGCGGATGAAGTCAGCGAATTCTTTATCGATATCAAAAGCACTGCATCAGAAATTGTATGATTTTGAGAGTGGGTATTAGCAAACGACTCGTTTGCATGTATCGTCTTTAATGACGAAGTTAATATTAGAAACATGACTGTTGCTCACTGAACAATCCTCACCGGATATCAATAGCAGTGGAATGTATTCCGGAATAGTTCGTCGTCATTTAGTAGTATCTTTTGCTTAGAAGATGGGTTGAATTGTAAATGAACTGCAACCTTTGTTAGAAGAACGTATGCTGGAAATTAGGAGAAATACGAGGTATCAACTGAATGGTTGCTCACCTCATTTTGCAAGATGTATAATAGTCGTTAATCGACCGTTTTGGGACTATTACATTAGTCGCGGAAGTTCTATACCGAGATTTGATGTCCCTTGAGTTTGTTTTCAATGGGAACAATAAGGACGTAGCCTACGAGAATATGGTGACTGTATTCACAAGATATTTGGGAGTGCGACTTCGGTCGTTGCTCTTCATATGCTCCAGGTGCGGGCTCTGCGGACCCTGAGTACCCGTGGTACTTCTGATGTTAATACAAGGAGCCAAGCCGGACTTTTTTCGAGCCCCTCCCGTTGGGGAGTTGTCCGGATTGGGTTGGGCTCGGCTTGGCAATGGTCCCAGAACTCACGGGAAATTGAGGACTCGCATGAACGGCGTGTCCCAAAGGAGTGCCTCAGGCGTGTACCTTGGGAGCGGTTTTCCTGAATCACCGTCTTTTGTGAGGATGGTGGTGGCTACCTTAATGCTGGGGCGACTCACCTCTTAAATTGAGTAGGTCAATGATAGTAATGGCCTATTCACCAGTGAGAATCCAGTAGCTAAATTTGCTTAGCGCGCTTGGGCGACGGAATCATCTACGGCCGAAAGGCGGGTCGTTTTGCTTCTAGGTGCCGTACTAAATGGAAAAAATCTGTGGGCTGCACAGATCTCTGTGTACTCTCCTGGTCTGGGGAGGGATCCGCTCTTAACATGTATTCACAACACATGCAGCATCTTATAATAGCAGCTTGCAGTGATGTTTCTTCTGAAATGCTAAGTAGTGTGTGAGCATGGAGGATTGGAAACTTGTATTGCAGCAAATGGTCACCAGTTTGATTATAAACCAGACATGTGATGGAAACAAGCTAAGATATCTTCCTATAATTAAGCTAAAAAAGACTGGAAATTGTTATGTAATTACCATATTACATAACACTCATTTTTAATGGATAAAATTATTCATAAACAATTTTCATTAGAAACATGCTGTAAAAAAGTGATTCTTCTTTAATGGAGTTCTATCACTATCAAATGGGTATTTGATTTTTTACGTCATTATTACTCTAATGTTAATTAGTTTAATTTATACTACAGCTATAGCTATTGCTATATTTAAAAATATAACCTTGTGCTGAAAATTACTTTTCTTATCATTATTAATTTTCTATAGGCTAGATTTGTGGCCTTAAATCTAGCAAAGACAGTACGTCGATATCAATAATACTATAACAGATAGTTGAAGTGGCAGTTTTAGGTGTTTTGCCTGTATATTGGCGTTCTAAACTGTAATAGATAACCTCCTTTATTTCGAAAGCTACAAATGTAGGGTTATGGCGGGTTAGAGAAGATTCAGGCCCACCAGTACAGCCGGGTTTGGTGCTGCCTTTCCAAGCAGAGCTTCCGTATTTGCTCACAGCTCCAATTCCCCTCTCCCTCACTCCCCTACAACCCCGCACTTCACCGCACTGCAACTTTCAGAGTTGCATTAATACAATTAAGCAGACGTGTAAAAGCGAGGGACAGTTAGATTTTTGCCTTTTTTATTGCTTTTTCGTGCTTTAGCGTTGCAAATTATAGTTGACACTTTTCACATTTTGTCAAACTCACTTGGTGCCTTCATTTAGTCAAAGTGCAAAGCCGCACATTCCGCTAAAGTCGTAGGGAACACAGGAATTCGCTATTTACTTCACTGAGCATAAGACGAGTCTCTTTTATTTTTTCCTCTGCTTTAGATTTCAACGGGAAAACAAGTTCAAACCAGAAATTGTATTTTTTGTCCCTTAAATAAACTCAAGAATTATGTCGCAATATATTACAATTGAAAATAGCGAGAAAAACAGACTGTTTCATAGAGAAATGAACACTCTTGCATTCTGCCGATTCGCCATGTTGGAGAGCAACCAGCTGTGCAGGCCGTTGAGCTGGTAGCATAAGGTCAAGGCGAGCACTGCTAACGAAGTTCAGTAAGGCACCTACCCTTGTCTATCCACATAATTCTTCTCTAAATGCCGCTTCGACGAGTAAACAGTTCCTCCTAGGCAAGGGTTTTTTATGCTATATTATACTTAATAAGCTGTTATATACGCCAAAAGATGTAAAACTATTTAAACTTGTCGTATTTTAGCGCATTCTTACAACTTTAAGCCTCTGGCAAGTGATAAAACATATCATAGTCCCTCTGTGTTTTGAAAATGTACACTATTGTGGTTCAATCTAATAAATAGAAATCCTGTACCCTAAAATACGCGTACTTGCACGAAACTATGATGCTTGAATCACCCCTAAGCTTATATGGAGAAGCATAAAATTCAATTAAGCAATAAATTATTTGTAATTTAAACTGTAAACTATATATCTGGTGTTTCTTATTCAACGGTTCTATTCATAGTTTGGTAAAACATGACACGCTTCTTAATATATATATATATATATATACTCGTACGTGCACCTTTTCGTATATATTTTTCTATACCCTTATACAATAGCGTAAATAAAAAGAACAAACTACTCAGGTAAAACAAATTAATCGCTATAAATAAGCAAACAAATCACAGTATTTCTGATAACTACGAATCTTGGCTAAAGAAAATGACCGAAAAATCTACTTTCAATGTTATTATAAACGAACGGTTTGATCATTTCACTTAGTTACATAAGGCTTTCATTTCAAAATTTCTCAATAGGAATGACTACCTAATAATTAACAAAGCTTAAATTTTTAAAAAAGTCTATTTAGATATAGAAGGGAAAGTTTAAAACCTATGTTGATTGAATTAAAGGTTTCACTCTTTAAAATTTCAAATGACACTCTTATATTTTGATGCTTATATTTTAAAGAGGATGCAACTGTTTTACATCAGCCCGGCAACTGAAATGTTGTTTGATTTGGACAGAATGGTACTAAAACTACTGAGCATTTAAGGGGGTTTTTAAGGTAAAAAAATGCCAAAAGTGTCAAAATTTACTTTTTTTTTATCTATTCTTATTCTTATTATTTCCGTGATAAAAATTATATATGACATTTCAGTGTCTGATGCTTTTCAATGTTGTATTTTACTTTTAAAACTTTAATATATTAGGATATAATTATATTAGGGCCGTTTTCTGAAAATACAATTTCTCACCCTTATATTCCTTTTTCTCAGCTCCTATAACATGTAGAGCAATGGAATTTTAACCACATGTTCTCTCTTTGTATACAATAACTTTTACAGAAACATTTCTTAATACAGTCATTATTCAATAATAAAAATAGAAATATTATGAAATACCTATTATTAAATTCAAAATAATATTTAAAAATATATATCTCAAAATCTATCAATGTTTGTGAAAATTGGCTCTTTTAAATTTTTAGCAAAGCAACAATAATAGCTAGTAAAATTTTCAACTTCCTACATGTAATAGCTATTGAAAAAAGGAACATTAACACATACATTTATAACGTTGTCAAGATAGAGATTAATATAAAAATAATAATAATAATAATAATTTAACAATAAATGTATATTAATGCTGTATACTTTACAAAAAAGAACAGAAAGTAAGCGGATTAGTAAAGAGTTCCGAAGTATTCAGTGTTACTTGTAATTTTATCCAAAATAATTTGTTTTTGTTTCTACAACTAAATGACATATTTTTGTTCCGTCCGAACTAAAACAACAATCTGGAGTAACGACTTGAAGTTTAAAATTAATGTTGATTAAATGTTAGGTTTCATTCCCTTACACCGACCACCCCTACTTTAAATTTTCAAACTGTGCCACTACTTTTGGAACTTGAATATTAAAGAGGGTGCAATTGTTATCATGTTTTGTTCTATATGGAAATATGGATTGTTGCTGATATTGCTATAGTATAAGAATGAAAGATCTGGCGAGTAAATCGTCATAGGAAATATGTAAACAGAGAAAAAATTTATTTACGATCATTTGCAAATCATCTTGTCATACATTTCTCATAGAATTCAACAATTTTTTGAGGGTAGGATAAGGTAGAAACTTGGTATGGATAGGCATGACATCAAAGATTTTTTGTATTAATTAAACATGAACAGACAGGTATGAAAACCCATTGCGATTTGTTGCATTGGGAAAATGCGTGTTTTAACTACTGAGCATCACTTGCGGTTTCTGCAGTTGATGAAGTAGTTAGAACTGGTATAATAATAGCAACAACACAGAACGATAATTATGTGTGGCATTATTTTTAATAGTTAATGTATGATATATAAAATTAAGTAAAATTCAAGTGTTTCTTGCAAAGAACTTGGGAATCAGTGCATTTGTTCAAATATAAATGTATTCTGTTTTGTATTCTCTGATAATTGCTGGTATTGGGAAAAATGTGTACTGATTCCCTTCAGTAAATTTTGAGGATATTTATTAATTTCAGAAGTTTCAATTTGATTCCTTACATTTGGATTTACCAGTTAGTGCCTAATTGAGGAACCTAGGTGTATATATCATAGTCTCGTTCATATTAAATCTAAATTTAATTATAATTGTTTAGGAATTTGTTGTCCATTATTAATTTACTTACCAATGAGGCTTAAAAGACATTGACACATTTTTATTTTTCTAAACTTGAATAAACTTCTTTTATCTTCTGATGACTTGGATGGATCGGTTATCGATAAATTGCATTTTTGTTGGCACTTGATTCCTTAAGCTTTCTTAAGGAAACAGCTTGCTCCATTCCTGTGCATTTGGGCTTAAATCGAGGAATATGCAAGAGGAAACAGGCTTCCTGTCTCTAGTATATGAAGATATCCTAAACAAATTTTCATTCGGTCCCACTTCCTCAATGATTTCTATGCCAGTTTCGAAGCTGGAGGCGTATATATCGCCCTTCGGGACAATCCTTCACCGCACCCTTAAAGTTCAAGTCCGAGGGCAGTGCTAAATGTGAAAGGTTAATTTCCAAGGTACACGCCACGTGCCGGAAGCACGTGCAGGGAAGGGCGAGGCTCCAGGGCGTAACTCCACGTTTAATTTTATTTATTTGTCCTCCCGCAGAGGGCTGTTGATTAATTACGTCACACGAGATCAGATGAAACCCATCAGTGACAGTAACATCTTCAAATATGAAACTTAGATGGCATCCCGTTGAATTCTGCATTTTGTTATTTTATCCGTTGGTTTTTATTTGGTAAATGTTGAAGTTACTAAGCTTACTTTGGGAGGCGTATAAAAAGCTCCAGCATAAATTTCTGGGTACTGATGCGACAAATATTCAAAATGTATTATATAGCAATGTAGCAATATAGCTATAACATTAATTATATCGTAATTTACGGATGAAATGTAATAACCAATCTCTACCACTACCGTCCATCGTTTTTGTGTTCCAAAAGTCCTCAAATAACTCCTTTTCTGTTCATTAATGGTAGGGCTTCCGACCTGGCATATTCACAGTGTTCTTCACTACACATTAAGCATAATAATACCGTGTTTTCAGCCTCCCTAGAGAGAGATACTTGCTATAGCTTCCCATAATGTGGAAGATGAGATAGTGATGGAGGAAGTGGCAGGGTTAACCTCAGTACTCGGAGAAAATCTGCTCGATCCGCTTCGCCCACCGCAAATCGCACTTACAGCCGCTGGGATCGAACCCGGGCTACCTCGGTGAGAGGTGAGCATCTAACCACTCGAATACAGCGCCGCCTCCTGACATATATGTACTCTCCAGTTCAAAAGTGAACCTCCATTACTTGTAGGTATTTACTGATAAATTTATGAGGCTATGGTTGAGTTAAATATAATGTACGCAGTAGAAATTTGGGGAGTGTCAAAGGGGTGGACAAAGGTCGATGGGCACAATGTTTTGTAGAGAAGTACTGAGGCTACCAAAAAGTTCACCGAGAACGGTGAGTTTGGCCGAACGAGAAAGAGTAGAAAGGAAAGGTATTATAGAGGATCGAATCTTAAATATTGGTACAGATGTCGCAAATTAGATAATAACAATGCAATAAAAGAATGTTTTACGTACCAAAGAGATATACTTGCAAGAGAGAGCTGGTTTGGGGAGGTAGGGAAACTATTAGAAGAAATTTGAATGGAGGGTGTAGGGCGATTGGGTGAAAGTAATGTCAGTGGATTTTGGAAAGAAGTGAGACAGAGAGTAAAAGATATAGAGAAGCTTAGAGGATGAAAGGTCTTTAGACTTATATAAAATACTTAAAAGAAATTGGGAACTGGAGAAATATATAGATAATTGTGATCATTTCGGAAGAATAGTTCTATGGGTGCGTACAGATATTATTTCTAAGAAAAAAAATTAAGAATAATGCATTATGTATGGGAAAGTGGATAGAGTGTTTCATTGTCTAATAGAATGTGAAATAGTAAAAAGTGGAGGTACAGTATCTGGGATGAAAAATAGGACAAACTACAACAAGATATACTGGCAATTAAAATGGGGGTAGAGAAAATAAACAATATTGGGGAATTTTTAGGAAAAGTAAGGGATAAGTGGAGGAGAAATATAAGGAAGGAGCTTGGGGGCACACACAATTGTGAAAAGGGTAATTTATTTTAGAGGTTCTTTACCATACATATAACCTGGTGGTTAAGGTATGCAGAATCTTAGTATTGTTACCGCTAAATTCTTAAATATTTTGTTTGTTTATGTAAATTAGTTGAAATGTTGTTTGCTGAAATAAACTCATTCATTTGTTCATGCTGATAATCTTAAGTATGTTGACAGGACTAGTTAAAGTTCTCTATTTTGTCAAGTGACAGTTCCCATATCATCATCATCATCATCATCATCATCATCATCTCCACCCTCCATTTACATCCCACTATATGCAACTGCAAAAAAAAAAAATAATAAAAAATCCATCGCAAATTTCCAAGAAACTAATTACGACACAAGCTTAATGCGCTATCGACAGATTCAGCACTGTTTGGCACTTAAACTTGCTTCTTCGGAAGGGAAGTAAAGTTTTTGGTCCCATGTCGTAGATTTACAGTACGTAACGAACTTCAAGCCTGAAAGAAGAGGCTTTTGAGCAAAATATACCGGTCTTTTAATTGGGATGCTAATGACCAAAGCTATTAGAGAGTGTCCTTAAATAAAATAAACCTAGTTTATACTTGCAATTTAACCGTCTAGAAATGTTATTAAAAACTAAACAGTACAAGATAATTCAGTTATAGCAAATACAATTAGTGGAAACTAATCTTCATAATTAGTAATTGTCCATTATAAGTAGCAGAAATTAGAGCGTTGTGGTAAACAAATTAATTTATAAATTGTACCAAATGTTTCCCAGTGCTTTCATCACTTTGGCCAGCTTTAAAAATCAGCTGAAGAATCTGGGAGCTAATAAATTCTGTGAACCAATCAGACATTGTTAATAGTGATCGAAATCTTCTTTCGCAAAGTAAATTTTAAACTAAATGTTTTATTAATTTTATATTTTAACTGTTTAGATTCTGGTGGCGATAATTGACGTTTCCATAGCTGTTACATTACCAGAAGGAATCTTAAAGCAATATATTTCACCTCGTAGTGTATACAAAATTTCACAAGCATTTCGCCTTTCGTTTTGCCGAAAGGGAAAAAATATTTTTAAAATCATTGAAAAAATGATATTTATAATGACAAAAACAAATGTTTGGTTATTCTGTTATAAGCGTATTATTTGGCAATTAATTAACATGCGCTGAGTCAGTAAACCGTCATCTTAGAGGTATAAAGTCTAAAATAGCAAAAGCTAAAGCAAAATATATTTTGCAAAAGAATGAAATAAGTTATCACCAGAGAGCGGAACTTTGACGCAGTTAACATCTATAAATTTAACAAGAATCTGTAGAAATGAAATGTCTTATTTACGAAGCAAATTGTTTTATTATTTTAATTATATTGTTTCTTTGCTATTAATATAAAATTCCCTACATATTTATTTTATTTATTTACTGTAATTGCAACAATCCAAGTCATATTACCTTTAAAAGTAACAAGATGCCGCAGTGTAGAAACTGTTTAAATTACTGTTTGTCCTTCCCTTTCAATATTCATAATTTCTTTAAAAGTAACAATGAGTGGGGCAGTTAGACAAAGAATGAAATAATTTCTTGTTTTTATAATATATTTGAGTTGGCATTATGTTAGTTATTAGTTGTATAAAGTAGCTAGGTAGCTACTAGTAATGTGCCAAAATTCAGTGTTATTTACACAGTGAACTGAAAAGTTCTTCTGTGCAAAATATGTTAGTAGATAGTGAATTGTGAAAATAAATATTTCATTTCTAAACATATCAGTACTAACAAACACAAAATGCCTTCTGGGAAGAAGATTTATCACTTTTTACAGTAATTGCAATGTATATAATAAGATTATTTTTTAATAAGAACACCAACTAATTGGTCAAAATATTTACGTACGCGAATGTAACGATGTCTGAAGTGTCTGGAAATGAGTAACAATGCAGTTAAGTTACAGTTATTCACCAGTTAGTTCAAGTTAACGTGACCTGAAGAAAGTCAACATAACAGTATGTATCTTTCCATTACTATCACTGCATCTGATAAAAAACGGCTGAGAAAGCATTTAAAGTGACATTTTCAAACTTGTTCCATGTGAGTAGCGTACAGCCATGGGTGGCCGAGGTCGTTAAGGCGTGAACTAGTGAGCGGGAGTTCCGGGGTTCGAATCCTGCCAGGACCGTCCTCCCTGACATAGGTTATTTCAAGGATTTCCTCAGTCCTCATAAATGGCAAATGCCGGGTAGGTACCCTAAACTTAGGCCTGGAACGCTCTCTTCCTTAAAAATAAATCCTTTCCCAATTTACCATTCCATCTCATGTATCATCAGTGTCCATCGCCTGTGGTGCCTCGGTAGTAAAAGGGGCGTTAAACATCATTCAATATATATAATATATAAATGAAAAATAATACAACACTATTAACAACGTAACTAAATTAACAATAATTAGAAAAGCAGAAAAGAATAAAACACTAAGGAAAAGTCACAGATTTGCAATCGCTATATTTTGAATACTAGAGTTCTTCCATGGCAAGAAGACAGGTGCTTGTAGGTTGTTATGTGAACAGCGTAGTCGTCAAAAGAGATTTAATGTTTGTTTCCAAATTTTAGTATTAAGTAGATATTTTTGAAATCTCAGCCATTAATTCAGACCTCTGCCTCCTGCCTACCATAACAGATGAAGAGTATGAATATACTAGGCTTCGCGTTTTACGAGTACAACTAGGGTGCTGAACGATGTAGAGGATAAGTGGCAGCAGCTAAGAAACATCTCGAATCCTCGGAAGTGAAAAATGATTTAACTTTGATTGAATTATTTGGTTGTCCTGTCAGAATTAATTACCCGACTTCAAGAAAGAAAACAGCACCGGACAAAGTCAGTGAAAATTATGGTAGATTACTACGAGTAAAGTGTTAGTGTTTTCTCAAAAATTATGATTTACACAACCTTACAAGCATATCAAAAAATTTACAAGTAATAGTTTTTCTGTATTTGTAAGAGACTATTTTGTGTTTCTTTGCTTCGGATACCCCAATATCCTCTGTGACATTGAGAGATATGAAATCCGTATTATCTTACAGGAAGCGAAAATGTACACAGAAAACTTTTAAAAATTTGGTTGTAATGTTTAACCAATAAGCGAATAGACTTCGTATATTTATTTTGTTTCCAAACTTAGCTAGATATTTGCTTACACTTTAAAACTGCAATTAAATATCCACCACAGTGTCAATATAAATATATGATTAATTAGCTAGTAAATGATTATTAATTTATCTGTTTAAGTTGTTTATAGTGACTTCTTCCCTGCCTACTTTGAGGATTTATAATGCCTTATAAATCAATTCTTTGAACTTAATATAGATCTAATCGAAAAAACAATTTGAACCTAAGGTTTAAACTCTCGGGCTATTTCGTCGCTTTTTTAGAAAAAAAACTATTGAGTAATATAGATACGTATGTTTGAAATAAACACATTAATGACAATAAATCAACAATGTTTCATGCTGAGCGGTCGATACTACTCCGTAATTATCACAAGTAATGTCATGAGAGGGTTTGAGATTAATCTAGAATATTTATTAGGACTAATTCTCGAATAAAATAAGAATTTACATATATCTCTAAACTTGGCTTACAAATTGTAATAAATGTATATTTGTACTTACACTTTTCGGCAATCTGCGGCAGAAGAATGCCGATTGTCAGTAATGCCAATAGCGAAGAGCAAAATACAGGTTTAGGAATATTTCATGAATAGAAAAGAATAAAAGTAATATATGTTTTAAATTCGCGCACAGAATATTAGTACTTGTATAAAATGTTAAGCAAACCGTGAGACTGAAATGGACAAAAATTGACTATCGATATCTTTCGATTTTCTAATACCAACTGAGGAAAAAATGAGATAACATAGAGTGTCTATTTTTCTTTGTATCTGTGGTTTGAAATTCCTAATTATAAGATCAATTTGCACATTTGATGCATCAACAAAACGCTTTGAAGAACCCTCCATTTTGCGTTATGATTATCGATTGTCCATGCTTTTGTTGCTATCAATAGCTCCCCCACCGCCTCTAGCAAAAGTGGTCAGTGATGCGTGTTCAGGATTTATATAGTGGAGGTACAGAGTTGGCTACACTGATCACAAAACAAATGGACGTCGCGTGTTAAAACGGATTTGATAATTTTTTTTCTCAATAATTCCATTCCGTAATCCGGCTGTGATTGGTAAAAATACAAAAATTTTATTTAATACGAATGAAATAGTCCTTTTAAAACTCGGAGCGAAAGAACTTTTGAAGCCGAAGATTTGTACTCGACGATATGTCGAATATGAAGCCTGTGAAGTGAGCATATTGTGGGCGCTGATAGAACTGACCAGTACAAGTATTGTTTGCGTGTTCTCAGTACCCACGCGATAAACAGTTCCCATTTATAAACCACCAGCTCTACTGCCCTTCCTAAATGACAGGGAAAAGTTCTTCAAAAAGTTTTGCTATTAGTCAGGTGCATGATAATACATAATGGACCAGTTTCACAACCTTGAAGGAAGTTCTTGACCGCTCTTGATCTAAGCGCTTACCAGCTGTAATCTTTGCTATGAGAGCAACAGAAAACAGTAAAGTATTTACTTCCATTTTTAATGAGAAAGCCTCACAGTGTGGTATTGAGCACTATCGATGAATCACTGATGTTTTCAATAATTGTAAACAATTTTTAAAGATGGCAATCACTTTTGAACACGTCAATGACGCCACCTTTCCCAAGAACACTGCTAGTTTGTAGAAGCACATTTCTAGAGAATTGGTAACAGTTATAGGCATTATTTTTCCAAATAATAATTGTTTTAATTTCGCAAAATATTATCAGCGCTATATATGGACTGTAGGGTGGATGGTTGATCTCCTTAAACCACATTTTTTTTTTTTTACAGCTTCCTTTGCAACAAGAGCTGTGTGCACAGGCGCGTTGTTTTGAAGAAGGCGCACACCACCGGTGCGCCCCATTGGCTGAGGTGTTCCTCTCATTGAATTCAATGAAGAGCATTCCTTCACAGTCCCAAAAGGTTGTGGCTATGATCTTGGTTGACTGAGTGGCCTTGGCCTTTAGAGGCGGTGTTTCGCCAGGTTTACGCCACTCCATTGATTCATTTGGACAAGGAATCATAGTAGAGGACCATGGTTTCATCTCCTGTAACAATGGGCTTGCAGAACTTCTCTCTGGTTGCCACGGCAGACCTCTAAAAGTACCTGACAACACATATTCTTCGCCGCTTTTGGACTGAAGAAAGAAGACTAGGCACCTATCTTTCACTAACCTTATTCATCCTTAAATGCTTATGAATACTTCGAAAGATTGTTGTTTTAGAAAGGCCCAATCGTGCTGATATTTCTGTAACTTTGACCCGCCGGTCTTTCATAATTTCCCCTTTCACAAGAGCGATGTTTTCAGGAGTGAACACCTCCAAAGGCCGACCTGCACGCTCTTCGTCTTCAATGCTTTCTCGACCCATCCGAAATAGTTTGGCTCATTCTTTTACGGTAAAATATGAGGGGGATGCTTCACCATATACACCGTCCAATCGCTGTTTAATTTCATTCGGAGTAAGTTCTTCTTTTGTTAAGAACTCAATAACAGCTCAAAATTCCATTTTGAACATGTCAAAATCTTCTACACAGGGCTTCTTTATGCAACTGTATCTGAACAACTGAACACAGCAGAGCGGAAGTTACAGCTGCAATTATTTACTTAACAGAAGGTATGACACTAGATAAGGATTTTGTGAAGGCGATAACCCTTATCGGCGAGGCCGGAAACTTATGGACTTATCCTTGTACAATAGAGCAATTTTTTGAATTGTTTCCTGCTATTTAGTAAGAAAATTTCTCTGCAACAACGGATGGACAAAAAGCCTAAGTAGATTTAAATACAGCTTTCAAAAATCTCTACTTTCAGTGCCTGAAGGACTATAAATAAATAAAATCTGTATACGCCACCCTGGTACCTGGTTTCCTAAACCAGGCGCGTGTATCAAACTTTCCATTTACTATTATAACTATACAATTCAATATCTCTTACTATATTATTTTATAGATTTTCCTAATAACTAGATTAAAACAATATAATAGAACAGTAAGAAAAAAAAAGACTGAAAATAATTAAATTAAACCAAAATATAACGTCAAACCGTTAAAATGATTTAAAATAGGGCAAATTTTGCACTTTCCATTCCAAATTATAAATTACTTATTGGTGTTGACCAAGCGGGTGGCTCCGATAGCAAGCTTTGGGACTCGCATTCGGAAGGTACCGAGTTCAATTCCCTTGGAAACCGGTCAGAATGGGGTTTTTCCCCAGTTTCCGCTGGTCGCTTAAGGTAGGTCCTTTTCTATACGTAAAATTTTCCCTCTTACATTATCTGATTTCATTCCGTTGGGTCAAACGTGCCAGGGCGAGGTGGTGCTGTGCTGATGGTGGCTTGAGCTTTTCAAAGATTTCTGCCCCGTCGTCTGGTGAGGAAAAGACTTCTAAAGAGTTACACCTTGGAGGGAGACTCCATTGGCATCGGAGTGCTCTTGGAAACTCCGTTTACGTCCGTGCAACTTCGCCCCTGAATTCTGGCCACCTTATCTATTCCTTTCGGGTGATCTCATTGGGAGAATAGGCACAAACGGCCTGTCTTTAAGTACGTCTAAAATATCGAAAATTCCTCCTCCACCCTTACTAGTTCAATCTAATCTAACCCGAATCAGGTATAAAGACAATTCTCGATACATCGATACCATCGATAATTATAGGTATCGTTATCAAATTAAACATTAGCTCGGTACTTTTTCGGTACTTTGTTAACATGCTAATTGTAATTAACATTGTTACAAATTATTTTAGAAAGTGCATTGCATTAGTTTCTAGTATGTTTTTTAATTTTTTAGGAAATGGAAAAAACCGCCTACAAAATAACCTCAACTGTGAATCTGACCAATAATAAAATATGTATTGTTATTTAAAAAGTCTGTGTTATGTTGAAGTAATAGAAGTGCGTTTCGTAGTCTACTTTTTTTAATAATATGAGTGAAAGTTAGCACACTAGCAACCTAAAGGAACATGTCACCTTAGTCCATAAAATTTTAACTGAACATCCCAACCTGGCGTGTAAGGAAATTCAGGTTTATTTCAGATATTAATACTTTCAAAATAAAAAAATGAACATTTTGAATTGAATTTGATAATGGAATAAACGTAACTTAGTATCGAAATTAATCCATGTATGTATATATAATATATATATATATATATATATATATATAAAGACGCATATTGAGCCCTAACATGTTTCCAGATAGATCTCCCCGACGCCGGTAGAGCCCCCGATTTGCGAAGGTCGTCTTCCATTCCAGACCCGGGGCAAAAACCTTTCCAAAGTGCAAAACACAATAACGCTGCGATAGCCCACCTCGCCCTGATACTTTCCACCCTGCAATAGAACTAATGAAATGACATGATGAGTAACCAGGGGAAACCCCAAGGTCAGGATGGTCGGCCCAATGGAACCCAGACCTCCAGAATGTAGTATCAGCTATTATTGCCTAAGTTACCCTGCTCGGTTTGGAATAGATTTTAGACTTTTGATTACACCATAGTGCTTGTACCTTTAATTGTTTTAAAATTCTCTAACTGTTGGTGTATCTTAACTTTTGAGTGTGCTATGAAAGAGCCAGGTTGGCTGTTCTCCCATATTTGAATGACATATTTTTACACAAAATTCTTACACAACGCTCGTATAAGAGTTGATTTATATAGTTTTGTACAAGTTCGTTAAGAATATCTGTGGAATATACGAAAGGAAACAAACGAATTATTTAAATTTTAATTTTAACCTATTGACTCTTATTTGTGTTCTATGTCCTACTTGAACCTAAAACACACAGCAGCATACATTTTAGCGAGTTCGGAAAGAATGCAAGCTATCGTGGAACGGTTTTTGAATAGTATCTTCAAATCTCCAATAGGTAGCGAATATATATATATCTGTGTGTGTGTGTACATAGGGAGCCAAAAAAGGTATACACACCACAAGCAAAGGAAAAAATGTGTTAACATAACAAAACTGAATTCACATAAACAGAAAATGATGAGCACTAATCATCTTGGACATTTACAGTTACAACAGATGTTCAAAATACCCACCATCGGCGTCGATACACTTCTGAGTACGTTGAACTACTGATTGAGCAACGTTTGCGAAAGTGTCCTCAGCGATTGCAGCACATGCCGTTTCAATTTCTTCCCGAAGTGCTGCCAGTGTAGCTGGTTTTCTACGGTATACAACACCCTTAAGAGTTTCCCATAGGTAGAAGTCCAACGGAGTTAGATCCGGAGAACGCGGTGGAAACTCAATCGGACCTCTTCATCCTATCCAGTGCCTTGGATACTTCAAAATTGCTTTGCGCTGTTCAAACGACAATCTTGGCTCCATTTTGTTGTAGCAACGCTAGACGTGAGTCACGTCTGTTTACACATCATACGATAATCTTGGCTTCATTTGTCTATTGTCGATTTACCTGTCACGTAACAACGCTATCATAATGTATGTTAGTCTCATCTGTTCACACAACATCATACTACACATTACTGTTGTTTTTCGGCCCAACTTTGAAATATATTAAATAGATATTTACTGTGAAAGTGTGAATACATTTTTTGGCCCTCTCGGTATATATCTGTGTGTGTGTGTGTGTGTGTCTGCTAACTCTAGCAGTTGCAATTTTTGTATTTTTATCAACGAAACTCGGCACATAACTATCAGTTAACAAACGATTCGTCGTCAATTTGTTAACCAGCAAAATTGGATCATTGGAGTTGGAGATTAACCTAATGCGATTTTTTTTACAGAAATTTAAAAATCCTCAGTGAAATTCCGTAGATTTATTTAAAATAAATTTATAAAAGTATTTTTCGAAAACCATGAAAATCAGACCATTAGGAGGAGGGTACTCCTGAAAAACGAGTGCGGGTTAAACTGAAACATTAAAATCGTACTAGCGGCAGCAATTTCAAATGTTTTTAAAAGAAACTCGGTATATGCCATTGAAATAAAATAAGAAAAATAGTTTCAGAAAATCAGTGAAATCGAATTATTAGGGAGGGAGTTTACCTGAAACCCAAAATTTAAAAATCACTCTAGCTGCATTAACATTTATTTTTCGCAATGAAATTCTGCGTAATATACTTAAATAAAATAAGAAATACGACTTCTGAAAATAAGAAAAATCGAGTAACTAGGAGGAGGTTTTACGTGAAACCCAAAATGTAAAAATTGCTCTAGGAGCACCAATATTTTTTTCGCTACAAAAGTCGGCATGTACCATCAAAATCAAAAGAGAAAAGTATTTTCAGTAAGTCTGTGAAATCATATCATTAGGAGTGAGGGTTTACCTGGAAAAGAGTGGGGATTAAAGCGATATTTAAAAATCGCTCCAGCAGTATCAATATTTTGTTTCATCACAATAAAATTCGGTATATGTCATTTAAATAAAATAAAAAATAGTTTCTGAAAATTAGGGAAATTGGGCTATTAGGAGTAAAGTATACTTGAAAACCGAGATTTAAAAAGCTCTCTTGCGTTTATTTTTTCCTATATTGCTTTAAAATAAAAGGACAAATTAATTCAGTATGTAAGCAATACTATAACAATGTATATGTTTTACATTTAACAAAAGGATCATCCTGAAGTTAGCAAGTGTGAAATATTAATGAAATATGTGTTGGAGAATTTTATTTGTATGTAAGAGCGCTCCGTAACAACCTCCAGAAAACCTTTTCATTACATGTTTTTATTACATAACATTTAAATTAAATTTCAAAGCCAATGAAAATCGATGTAACTTTCGATAGTTTTCATTTGCTTTGTACATTGTAATTGCCTTTAAATGTAATATATTTTTGTTTTACTGAGATAAATGAACATTTTGCTTAAATACGCAATGTAACTCGAAACTTTCTGTTATTTTTCTCTATTTTAGTAAATGTAAAGATGATGCTAAGGGCTCAGTTTATAAACATATTTACATTTAAAAATGTTTTAAAATATCCGCACAGTGCCATTTGTCTATCAGTGATCATATACTTCATTTAATTAATAGTATACCATTAATTTTTGTGGTTTAATCTCAATAATAATAATTCTAAAATTATGGTTTTTCTTTTGTGACACTTATATATTACAACAATTATAATTTTGTTTTCGTAATACCACACAGTAATGCTATAACTTGTCTCATTTCATTCATTGATAACCACATAATTTGGATTTCGTGTTGTTTTTTTAAAGTTACTCTACCAGGTGAGCAATTCGCTTAGTTTATGCAGATGGACTTTTCTTAAGTTATGCTCAGCTGTTTTCAGTATTGTTGATCCCGCACTAAATCTACTGGAGGCTGAAGAAACAAGTTAACCGATCTTCCGTCAGAATGCTAAAACTATTGGAATGTTGTTGTGGTATTGCAAATCAATTCAGATGAAGTAAATCACTGATTGCCTTTCTAATGTACCTGAGTTTGAAAGAACTTTATTTTACTTTTAACATTGATATGAGCCAACAAAATAATAAATACAGTTCAGAGGGAATCTCGGTATCAATAGTATAAATATATGCATTGGAGAACCAGTATATGATTCTAAATTTTGTTTATTTATTTAAATTAACACAATATATCGCAAAATAAAAGTCAGTACGAAATTTCCATACAAAAAATGATAAGTCTTTTAACAGCCTTCATTAATGTTACTGTAATTCGGTTGTACAATGTACAAAAGAAATGACTTTTTTATAATATTAAATAAACACCTGTAGCAGCTAACTCCTTATGACCGCACCCTCTGTTCAGGGTTTAAAGTAACTGTCACATGACAGTAGTAAATATGGGAGTGCCTAAAGGTAAGATTTCAGAGCTGACTTGACTGCTGTGCAAAAGAGTCTTAGAAAATTTGAATATGTTCCTGAACAAATTTACATAACTATAAAACATTTTAAAGTTATTATTTAAAAAACAATAAAAACCAATAAATGTAATGGAACTAAACAATTTAATAATAGGGGTATCTCAAATTTCTACACGAAATATGTGTAGGAAATAGCAATAAGGAGCTGGGGAGTCTAAAATAGCCTTTTAAAAATGACCTGATTTCATATCCCATCAAGAAGATTGCTTTCTATTAGAAAAAAATCCTTAGGCAATTCAAGGGATAAACATGTTTATGTATGAGCTTTGAGTTGCTCCAGGACCCTAAGGCCGAGGTTCTCTGAGAGCTCAAAGAATATAATTCAGTTGTAAAAAGAATCTTTAAATATTTAAAAATACAAAACTCAGCTATGTAGCGTTACAGTAGGACATTTACAGAACATATCCAATACGTAACGAGAAACACTAGAACGTTTAGAGGACGTAACAAGAAACCTTAGGATATTCGGGACTTCGCAAAGCGGTGAAATGAGAAAGTAATAAACAACGATAAACTTTAGGAAGTTCGGAGAAAATAGCCGCTCATGTCATAGATTGTTCAGATGAAATAATTCCTATGAAGCAAAAATCTTCAAGGGGCTCAAAAGACACGTTCCATTTTCGTAACGAGAACATAGTTTCGTTCTATCTAGGCTAGAACTGTACGTTTTGGTTAAAAATGTTTAGAGACTTACTTCACAATGGTGGTGAAGACCTTAAAACATTTAGCACTTGTATAGCTGACATAAGCTGAAATATCCTCTAAATTTCATTCCACAAATGTCAGTTGATCGTTTTTGAAATCGGGGACTTGTCCAGGATTCAGGTAAGGTAAAATCCGAATATACGCCCGCCACTATTACAGTCCCTTTAGGACTGATACCCTATAATCTAAGCTAGAAATATGGTCTAGTAATATTCACGATGACAACGTCGGCCCTGGTGGTGTAGTGGTAATCATACTTGCCTTCTAAACACGGGTAAGGGAAGTAAAGCCGTGGGTCCCGTGTCGTACATTTACTGCACGATAAAGAACCTCAAGCCTGAAAGAAGAGGCCTCTGAGCAAAATTTATCGGCCGTTTCACGCTCTGAATTGAATGGGACGTTGATGACCTGAGATGATAAAGATTGTCCGTAAATAAACCAAATTAAAAAAAAGATGGCAACGTATGAAAAGAGGCGTTCATGACTGTCTTACACGAGTCATACATCTGTTTTTCAATTTTAATAAACTATTTGGAGTCTCAAACATGAAATTACAAATATTCTTCTCTGTTTAAATTGTCGTTAGACTTCCATAAAAAAGAATTGGTAAAATAATCTGAATAAAGCTTGGCAAACATTTATCTTTCTTAAATTGGTCATCTTTACAACATACAGAGGACAATATGACAATCTAGTGGACAAAAACCATAATCTCACTCCTAAATATCGAATTTGCTGGTTACTCACACTAAAATGTTTAAATTCGCCAAAGTTGAATTACTTCAGGCTACAGGAGCAACACTTACGTGAATGAGCCTTTATAAATGAACAAATAATTAATTTTGGAACACATTGGGTTTCAGGATTAAATTTAAAATTAGCCTTGTTAATCGATTTACATGAAAATCTGAAAATCTATTACAACTCTATTTTTCATAGAGGAAAAATATACATAAAATATTAGCTTCTATTGGAAGCAATGATACACACATGAATACTTGAGTTCACAATAATAAAAGTATTACGTATTTTGATTATTTTCACATCCTCTTTCTATAAGTACTGAAATTTAATTTTTGCTTTTACTTGAACAAATATAATAAATTATTAGTTTGCCTCATAAATATTATATAAATATATATTTTTATTCTAATGAAAATCTGACCAGTTGAAATTGTATTTTGATTTTTTAAAAATAAATTCTATAAATATTTATATCTATTTTCATAAAAATGAAATTAATACTCACGACTTTCATGAAAATTTGGTTATTTACCGCTTTTTCGTAGAGATGGAGAACATATATAATGTCTGAGATGCTGGACATCTCTTTTGTTTCCGAGTTGGAAAGTTTTGCAGGGTTAGATAAGAAATGAAAGACTTGCAGAAATAAACTTTCGTTATTTCATGGTAGTTGCTTCCTTTTTGTGGAAATTACTGTATAGGATGATATTATTTTTACTGCTATTTTCGCTGAAAGACTCCTTTGGGAGAACTCATCTGGAACCGGATACCTCATTTACAGGCATAGAAAGAGTAAAATTGTAAATTTCCTTCGAAAATTAAAAATCACCATATACCCACTAGATGTTATACGACGTTGAGTCAATAAAGACTGAGAATGTTCTTTTACTTTGGAAGTATACTATGCCTGTGATACCTTAGCAGTGAAAGGGACGTTAAACACTCTTATACAAAGTACACTAAACAGGGTCAATGTTTGGTATGGTCCTTTTTGAAGTAATTCCCCATTAAGTTGTATGCACTTGGCCCAAAGGCTCTGCCTGTTCTGATAGATGTGCTGGAAACTGTTTTTGGAAATCTCTTTAGAACTTTCTCCGCCTTCCTCATTAACTAAAACGCTGGCCCCCAGCTCATTTTAGAGACGAGGAAACAGAAAAAAAGTTACAAGGAATAAGATCCTGGTGTATGGAGAGTAGAGCATACACTTATGTTTTTTTCTGGCCAGATATTGAGCATTAATGTGGCAAACGTGAGCGCATTGTGATGGTGAAGGCGCCGACCAGATGGATGCAGCTCAGGACATTTTCGTCGGATGCGTTCACCTAGGCGCTCAAAACAATCTTATAATATTACCCATTAACCATAGTTTTTGGGTAAATTCAGTTGATAAACCATTCCAAGATAGGTGAATAAATATTCACCTGTAATGATGGAATTCAAGTGTGCTTCGCTATGCTCCGCTACCAGACACTAAAGCTCTCGACAAACGTCCACTTGCACCAATTTCTGATCAGGCGTCAGCAATCTCGGTACACATCTGACACTCATGCGTATCATGTGTAAGCGGTTGTGCAGAATGGTGAATCTGTAACATCTCTGCCAGTCTATCCACTGTTATTCATCGATCTTCCAGATCACTGCAGTGGTTGAAGCACCTAGATTGTCGTGCTTTTTTTTTTTTTTTTTTTGTGGAAACATGGCTCTCCTTAAACTCTTTGAGCCATCAAAGAGCGGTTGATTACGGCAGAATACCATCACCATATGCTTGCTGTAACTTTATGTACGCTCTATACTGGATTTCTGCAGACGGAAGCAAAATTTCAGAACAGCATGCTGATCGTTATGAAACGATTCCATTTTATGCAGCCGAGTGGCGAACACTCGCCCTTTACTGGCATTTTATACGGTGTGTGGGCGCTTCTAATTTTTTCCACCGATCACGTGAGATCTATTCTTCTCATAAAAATTTGTTTTACCACCGTACCTCTATTGTGTGATGAGGGTAAAATAATTCTCAGTTTGAGTGCCTCTCGTATTTCAGAAACCCATTTTTTTTTTCTGTGACATTTTGACAACCTCTTCATGAGTTTGGTAGATGAATCACTAAGGGATGTCTCAATTTTATGTGCAGTTTAAAGGGCTAGCATACTCACAATTGATTGAAAAGTTCATGAATGTGACTTCGAATTGCACCGCTACCAAACTTCAAAAGGCTGCAGTCGCGATAATAAGCGCCGCTTCACTGAAAAGAATTAATTCGGTTAGGTTAGGTTCGCAGGCCTTCGCAACAACTTTAACTATGATTCACACTGACAATGTTGTTGAAATGTAATAGAAAAAGTATTTTGTCGGCTTCTAGCGGCGTACATTTTATAATTCAAAAGAGTTATCACAAAAACGGTTTAAATTTTCTACATAAGACATTTGTTATTTATAATGAATATTAATGCGCTTATATAGATAAATTATACACAGTATTGAAATACTCATACTCAGTTTCATATTTAATTTGAGAATAATCATAATCTCTAATTATACTCGCACCATTTGAATGAATGCACTCTCTAATACTAACACCACTAGTGGTCTCCATGCCCTACATTAACAACGTTTAACTGCGTGGACACAAACAAACTATCAAGACATTTCTTGTGCAGTTTGTGGCAATATTATATTAAAATAATTCTCAAGTTAAACAAATCAAAAAACTAATTTTGTCCTTCTAGATTGGTTAGATTGCACGCTGAGCAATAGCGTCTCGTGCAGATTCCAAGTTGTTGCCCTCTAAGCTATGAACACTAATTAGCAAGAATTAGCATTAACAAAAATAACCGTTTCAATAGTTATGAAAAGTATAAAAGCGTGATAATCCCAGCGACTTCATTTTACTGCCAAATAATACAATTTTACGGAACTGAGGGAAAAGATCTAGCAGTATTCCTATTGAATCAAACATTAGGTTATGATGAACAATTCTAGAGGTCATAGAACATGTACAATCGAGAGTTTTTTTAATGGTGTTTAACGGCCGTTTTTACTACTGAGCCACCATAGGCGGTGGAACTGATGATACATGAAACGAAATGATATATTACGAAAGGATTTTGTTTTAAGGAAGGAAATGTTCCAGGCCTAAGTTTAGGATACCTCCTCAGCATTTGCCATTTATGAGAACTAAGGAAAATCTGCAAAAAACCTCAGTTAGGGAGGACGGTCCTGGCGGGATTCGAACCCCAGACCTCCCGCTCACGAGTCCGAGCCCTAATGACCTCGGTCACCCGATGGCGGTACAATCGAGAGTGGATGCTAAATGGATGCTATACTACTCTGCCTTTATTTACATTACAAGTTTCCTACATCCTATAAAGTGGTTAAGTCCAAGTAAATAGATACGGTCACAAAACCATATATTCAGCCTGCGACCTCCATGGGTGACCGAGGTCATTAAAACGCGACTTGTGAGCGGGAGGTCTGGGGTTCCATTCCCTCTAGAACTGTCTTCCCAGACTGAGGTATTTTTCCAGGTTTTCCTCAGTCCTCATAAATGACAAATGCGGGGGAAGTGCCCTAAATTTGCGCCTGGAACTTTTCCTTCCTTAAAAAAAAATCCTTTCACTATTTATTTATTTATTTATTTATTTATTTATTTATTTATCGTTTCTTCTCATATATCAACAGTGTCCTCAGCAGTAAAAACGGGTGCTAAACAGCATTAAAAAAATCCAGCCTGCCAATTCTTCACTTCCGCTATTGTAAGCAGCGTTTCTCTTAAAAATTAAGTAATATTATTTAAACCAATTAGTAATTTAACAAGAAGCAGTGGCAATCATAAATTTTCTTTCATATATTATCTACCGTTAATTTCAATACGCCATATATTTGTTCTCGTTTTTCTAAGAGGAATACAAACAAAAATCTGCAAAATGTATTCATTATGTCACAAATATAACAATGGAGGAAAAATATGTCCATTATAAGGAAAAAAATAATAACTTTTATCTTCACTCATCAAAGTACGAGTTGTTCTTGCTTTTAATAATGTCTAGCAAATTCTATGGTTTAATGTACAATTTCTTGGAGATATTCCGACCTTTGCCTTTCCATGCTTGTTGGATAACTTCCCAGAGAAGGCCCAAGCTTTTTAAATGCACTACCAAGATGTACAAGTTTACTACCTCACTGAAGACTCTGAAGAACTTTATGATTTTGATTCTAATCCATCATTCCATCAATTTTTACAATATCACCAATATTAATTCCAGAAAAACGTCTCCATACCATAATAACATAATAAGGGTGTCAAAAATATTTACACCCTTTCACAATAGATATCTATTTAATATATTACAAAGTTGGACCGAAAAACAACAGTAATGTGTAGTATGATGTTCTGTAAACAGATGTGACTCACATTACGCTATGCTAGAGTTGCCACAACAAAATGGAGCTAAGATTATCGTTTGAAGTAGTATTGGAAAACCGAGAATGTTGTTGATGTTCAAAGGCAATGGAGACATGTGTACAGAACACAACCGCCAACGCGAGTAACAGTTGCACACATTCCACACAAATTTGAGACTCGTGATACCGTATGCGATGTTCACAAGGGCAGATCTGGGAGACCTCGCACAGCAAAAAATTGAAACGGCATGTGCTGCAATCGCGTCATTTTCTGTTTGTGTGAATTCGGTTTTGTTATGTTAGGACAGTTTTTTCGCTTGAAGTGTATATAATTTTTGGCATCCTCTGTATATCCCCACCAAATTTAACAATTAGCAGGACACATTGTTGGGAAACCTCTATTTTACAATGGCAAACATACATTCTTCTCCTGATACCAAAGTGTTTATATTTGGATATCTGTGAGAAATATTTACAGCAATCAGCAAGTGGATTTTGTCCAGCCCATTGCAGTCTCTTCGTTAAGTTAACGAGTTTAAGCAATGGTTTCCTTACTGCCACACGTACCTTAAAATCAACTTTTGACAGTCTCCTTTTTACTATTGCAACTGTCTACTAGTTCTGCATGTATTTATAAAACTATTTCAAATATATTCATGGTAATTATAACGAATTTATTATCACTTTTGTAGTTTTGCAAGGCTATCCTGGTCGTGGTAAATTGTGGTTGCTAGTAGGGAAAGGATATGCACACTTCTCCAAAAGATAGTCTCATTTAGCAATTTGACGAATTGACAAATAAACCACCCTCAATGCTACAATTGCAGGACGATTTTTACTGATATTTCCGCCCTTGCAGCTACTAGCAATTACGTAATCAGTTTACGTATCACCAACAACTGAACGGCTTACAGCAGGTTTATCTAGCAGTTCGACCTTGATGCACACTGTGTGGTTGATAATGGTACAGGGAACAACAGTGATGCCTAAGTTACTTAGGCTGACATGTAGATTTGATTCGCCAATGAAATATACAGCTAAACGCAAAAACTCCGCTCTTTTATAACAACAAAGGGCAGAACGACATTTTAAAATAATGTGTAATTCAACTTTAATTATGTAATAATTACACAAATCATGTGCTTAGACATGTTTTTTTAGCTTTTTTTAAAAACCGAATTCCTGCCAATGAATAGATGCAATGGAGCCATAATGTAGAATATAAGAATAAGAACATTCTATAAACTCCCTTGTGGGCAAAGGCCTGCTGTAATTATAGGGTAGTTCTGTTTATCTCATTTGGTGGGCCGGTTCAAATGAAATGCTGTGTGTCGTTGTTATTATCTTTTAAGATCACACCTTAGATGTACGGTCATCATTTATTGAATGAGGAAAACCGACAAAATCCATCAATGAACGTTGTTCAGCTTCCACATACATGAAGTTTTGAAGTTTTATTCTTGTCAGTTTCTTCCAGACATCTCTGTGCTGCCTCTCTGGTCCAAATTCCTCCCGCTACTTCTCTGAAGTCATCCGCCTATTGTCGAGCAGGCCTTTCTCGGCCCCTTTTTGCCATTCTGGACTCCCACACTGTTGTGATGTCCAGTTTTGTTTTTCCCACTTCCATTTTAACAGAAGTCCATGAGTTGCGATGTCCATTACACCTGTATGGCTCATCACTTCTTGTTTGCTGATTCAAGCAATAATTTTTTAGAATTTCTTATGTTGTGTATTTGTTAGGGCATATTTGGCTTCCATAGATATGACTGGGAACGCACAACTCTCTAGAACTTCAGTTTTTAGCCTCAGACTTGAGATTTCTCCTTGAATATGAATTGTAAGGTCTAAACTCTATTTCATGCTAAATTTTTCTTCTTTGCATCGCTATGAGTTGACCGAGATAAATCTATTGATTTGTGCCATCGCGGTAGAGATCCTTCTCCCAGTTTTCTTCATACTATGATTGTGATTTTGAATGCATCTCATTCCAGGGATTGCTTCTTTTAGAAGACCGAATCAGAAGTTGCATTAATCAGAATGTATGGTGGCTGATGAAGGGCAGTATCATCGAACTTGATAATCTCTTCTTGTGTACGTAAACTTGTGTATAGGTTTTGTTGTGAAGAACTTGTGTTAATTTTTTTGAGGTCAGAAACGCCGGTATCGCTTCTTCCACTCCCGAAGATTTTTGGCTTATGTATTGCAGCTCGTCATATAAAATAATACGTTCTCAATCCTAGTAGTGTAGCCATGTATTGAGCTTTTCTTTATTCTAAAAATATATTTTGTGATACCAGTTCATGGATTGTACTTTGGTCTCGGGTTGCATTTTCTGTTACAGTTCTGGACAACAGATTGTTACGATTATCCTTGTAACGCACAACTCTGAACAGATGCTGGTTCTATGTTCCTTATGTTTGACAGATAAGCTGCGAGAAACTAATTTAGCAAGAATCTTTGAACATTCTAACTAACAGAAAATAATCTTGACCTGCCGACAGAGAGATCAAGTTAATCAGCTAGTGCTTGACTGTTACTCTCGGATCAACACAAGTAATTGCAAAGACTGCCTCGATCTTCACCCTATTATAAGTATTTTCGACCAATGACCAATTGTTATTTTATCCACTGCAATCTCTCTATAGATATTTCTTAAACACTTTTTGAATGTTGCTCATGATCTCATTTTCCGTCAAAGGAAAGTCTACCATTGCTTTTTCTTTTCAAAGTACATAACTTAATAGATTCCCTAAACTAACTGCAATACTACCACCTAGCGAAAGAAGACTGTGTGCAAAGGTTTCAAAATTACTGCAAATAAAATGTTGTATTTTTGCAACATAAACTGTCCGGGAAAAAATGTTTTTCATTACTTATTGAGAGCACTTCCTGGTACTGATGATTCCATTGCGCCAATACATCCTTATTTCTTTCTCCTCCATGCGTTTGTATTACGTTTGCACCCAGTTCATATTGAAAATGACATAAATAAACAACTTTTATTTACAAAGTTCTTGCTCTTGAATACACATTATTGTTAATATTTTCAAGGGATTTTCATTTTATTTTTAATTTTTCAAAGACCAAATTATAAGCTTTAAAATAAAAAACAACGAATTGTGCATTCATATGTACTAGGTCAGGAATTTTCTTTTTAATTTTTCAAAGACGTAATGATAAGCTTTAAAATAAAGCAGGAGGAATCTGTTATTTATTTTGAAATAAAAACAACGAATTGTGCACTATGTCAGGAATGTAAGCGTATTACCTATAAATGCATTTATATGCATTCATCTCATACCAAATTAACTGTATTTCTTACAGAATTTGGTCGCATGGCGGCAATAAAACATACAAATATGTCAAAATCACAGAATAGACAAACAACAATAATTAATTTCTTTTGGGGGAAAAAATGTCATCACCAACTTTTTAATTTTTCCAAAACATAATGATAAGTTTTAAAATGAATTAGCTTAGATAAATGCGGCAATGTATGCGTGAGTTATTGGTACTTATACAGAAACCATCTCCAACATTCAGAGTGGTTTAAGAAATAGATGTATGGTAGAGAATGCTGCAAAACGTCTGTCATCATTCGACACTGTCATCCACTCTGCGGGCATCACACCTGCAACAATGGAGCGCGTCCTATTCGGGATGATGCGGGAATAACTCACTGTTCAACTTAATATCTCTTTTGGCAGCATCAATGTCAATATTCAAAGATTTGTATTAAAAGTGACATTACAAATCTTCTAGGAAAAAAAAGTTCAGGGCAAACATCTCAGCCGGTTCTGCTCATTCTCTTCTGGGAGCACTTGAAAGACATTATTTTGATCGATATAGTGCCACATGCTGAAATAACTTCGAAATATGTGTAAAAATTCTTCGGCAGTTGAAGAAATCATTCCAGCGCAGTCGTTCTCACAAAATTATTATAATATTTTAAGTTTTTTCACAAACAACGCACCCAAATAGACACCTATAAGCTTTGATAGACTGTCGTTCTTCATATTAAGGCCGGATCGTACATCTTCCGATTTCTATTTCTTCCGTCAGCTAAAAGATGCAACCGAGAGAAGAGATTTGGCATCTAGGTGGCGCAGATCATAGATTTCACGAACAACTGAACTGAGGAACAAATGTATTCTTATTCCTTTACTCTTTCTTCCTTTCTATTATGCATAAACTAAACAGCCCATCTCTTTTACGTACTGTTTTGTGGAGAATATGGAAACACCAAAATTTCGCTTCAGCGCTACGTTATTTATACACAAATATAAATGTAGAGGTACTCTACGATATAAAATAATAATGCAAAACGTTACATAGTTACAATGCATTCATCAAAAGTGTTACATACACAAAAACATAAATAATTGCTGCTGAAAAAAGGGTAATCACAATAAATGCATAATAACCCGGACAAGACGTCAATGATTAAAAATCTGTATCCTAAAAGAAATGAGCTCTATAGCAAAATTTTTACTTTGCTTTTGGCAGGAAAATGATGGCAAAAATAAAGTGAACCGAGGAAAACCTTTACCGAACAATACACTCTGCACAGGAGCTATTTCTGTACTGTCTTTCACCAGCTGCATGGCATTTGGAAGAAAGGAGGAAGTATTTCAATGAGCCATATTTCCTCGAATTCAAACAATACAGGAGGTAGACGGAAAGAAAGGGAACACATTAGTGGGGGAAACACTCGCTTTTAACGGTATTTTATAGGTATGTGAAGATTTATCAGCTGCAAAAGTAAGGTACAAAAACTTTTCTGGTTTCAGTTTGGTCCCCAATGTTAATAAAACACGTTTTCTATTTGTTTTTCTCTAAACATAATTAGCGTATGCATATATAACACTGTTCTGCAATTTTATTTTCTTCTTCTTGTCCTCCTTTTACGGAGAAAAAATGGTTTCCGTTAATCTCAAATCTGTTTTTAGAGTTTCTCTATTTGTTAGTTTATTAGTTATTGAGAGTTTCAGTTTTTTCTAATATTTTTTTATTTTAATTGAGTGACCTCATTGAATAGACTAACTTAATCAATGTTTCTCTGCTGCTGCATTTTATTTCATGTATAAATGAGATACGTGACATAATTTACACAAAATGTTTTGTATTGTACATAGTAATAATAACATTGGCAACAAAATAGATATCTTCTCTTTACATTATTTATTTTAATGTCTTTCTTATCTCTCATAATATTCCAGCAATAATCAGTCAACATTAATATGCCTTTATGAAGCCTATTGGATACATTTGCCGATCTTTGAAAAGTTAATCCAATACGAATCCAGTAACACAATGTACTTTTTATATACAAGTTCCATCCTAAGTACACATGCTTCCTTGTGAAATTTGAGTTCTTCTTCCCTGGAAGTTTGCAACTACGTTCTTAAAACATGTTTATTTCTTTCTTATGTTAAACAGTCTTCAAAAATCTGAATATAGCAGAAAGTCTGTAGTTTGACATTGCGCAAAATTACAATCTTTAACTTTGCTAGAGAAAGACGAAAAATTCATTTAAAACATACATAAACCCTCTTCATTTGCATCCATTACTTCCACAAATATTACATAAAGCCAACTTAATCTGAATAGGGAGAAGAAAGACATTAAATTAACATAATAGGTATTAGTTAACAAAATGTATTGTGAAATTTGAAAACTATGACTAGAAAATTAAAACTGTGCCCCCTTGGCCTTGACCTTATGCACACTCCAGACTGGCTAGTCATAGCGGGCCTGTATTTCATGGGCACCGAGTAAAATGATATTGGCAACAGTTTCTTGCCTTATACTCATGTGCGTGGTTTATCCTCATTTTGGGCAATATTACTATCTTTCTTTTGTAGCTCTGTGTACACGTATCTTATTTTTTTCAAATTACCCCACTATACGAGGCATATTTAAAAATTTAAGACCAGTCGCTTAAAATACAATACTCAAAAAGAAATTTTAAAAATACAATAGAACTTGTATATATAATTTACATGGCTTCCTTGCTTTTCTGTATGGTCACCATTTCTTTCCAAAAGCTTACGAGGTAAGTTATATAAGTTTCCAGCCTGACCAT
This sequence comes from Metallyticus violacea, assembly GCA_030762175.1. NCBI lineage: Eukaryota > Metazoa > Arthropoda > Insecta > Mantodea > Metallyticidae > Metallyticus > Metallyticus violacea. Next base: position 91,497,618 of record CM060845.1, read on the forward strand.
TTCAGTGCAATAATTCAGTGCACAGAATTAGCCTTATCTTTGCTTACTAATAATCAATTTCAACAACCACACATTGCTCAATATATTAGAGAAAAGAACATGAATAGAGGTCAGTGAGTTTGTGTAATGTTGAAAACTGAGCACTGCGCGGTAAACAAACGAAGCACTTACTTCCACAGAAATTAAGCGATTAGGTACAGTGTATGGTGAAGGCTTCTCCTTCGTATTCAATGGTAAACGAATGGGCTAAACAGTTTCACTCATGACGAGAAAACGAGGATAAATCACGCGAGGGCCAACCAATAGAAATGCTGACTTCGCCCATGTTGAAGAGGAGATGTTGAGTGAAAAGAGACTAAAACTGAAAGAAATTGCTGCTCTTAAAAACAATCAACTTTAGGACTCTGTTTGAATATCTCCATATGAAGAAGATCAGTGCAAAATGTATACGGTGACTTGTTTGGGCAGTTCGAAAACAATCGGGCGGAGTGCTGGTGAAAAGTTTTTGACTTTGTGTCAAACAGAAAGACGGTCCCTGAATCAATTGTGATAGGGAATGAAATCTACCATGATCCACTTTCATAGGGGGAGTTGATGAAATGACGTTAAGTTGGTGAAGCCAGGCAGGGTGTTCCAAACCAGGAGATAGACCATGACCACAATTTTCTTTGACTGCAGGGGGATTCCGTTCATTGGCTTCAAAAAGAAACGCCAGTGTCAACGCAGATCATCACTGCAGCCTTCTGCATAAACTGCATAAACAGCATAGACGCGATATCTGTTCGTCTTTGGCTATGCACATTGCACACTACCCAGATTGTAAAAGATGTTGTGAAGAAATGAGGACAGTTTTCACAAAATTGAAGCGAGACGTACGAGGAAGACAATTTAATGACGACAATGATGAGTTGAAATAAATGTACATTATGTTGAAAAGTGATATGATTTGTTTTCTTTCTCTAACCTCTAAAAGTAAGTTATGCCAAAAACTTGTGGAATCTAGCTTGAATGTAACGAGGAGCAAACTTTTGAATGTCCTCCCAATAAAATAATCCTTTGGTTGGAATTTTAATCACTTCAACGCCGTTACTGTCAACTCTTCACTGACACTTTTGAGTTGAATAAAGACACATGGGGAGTGCTTGAAAAGCTCCTATCTTAATGTCAGTTCTGACAGCAATTATAAAACGCCTGTTATCATGAAGAATCAAAATTGTTGACGAATGGAATTCAGTAACCTTCGTACACCTGAGCTGTGACTTCGTTTATGGCTGCAAAAAAAAATGCACAAGAATGTCATTTTGGTCAGAGAATTCGGTAGTTATAATCTTGCGTGCGAATAGTGTTTGTTTGAATTGTTTTCTTTTCTGATGAATGTAAATGGCGCCAGAGTCCGAATTTTCCTTAATTCATTATAACTGACCATAGATTTCACCCAATTTAGGTTAATTTCGACTGCGTTACAACCTTCAGGTTGACAATCATTGGGCCTCAAGATTATAAATTTGTGATAATACATTGAAATAGTGGAGTTTCTACGAATGCGCAGTTGTCCAAATGTTGCTAACTTTGTACTGAGAGACCGACTGTTACATTGAAACGAACCTTACATTAATGCTTAGGTTTTGGACCATATAAATAGACTGATATTTTTTTCTGAGGAACTTAATCGCACTTGCAATGCACACATGTATAGTATTTGCTAACGGTTGCTCGTTACTAGATTTGGATTGTTGGGAGAACGATGAGCGCCTCTCGCACACTAGCACTACCAGTGAGATCGTAACATGCGGATATTAAAAAAAATCACTAAGTCAATACTGAAAAGTTAACTTCTCTAATGACAGATTGGAGTGACTCATGCGGTAAACGCTTGGGATATACATTCATGAAGTCCCGGGTCCAAATCCCTTGGGAGCGGCCATCCTGACCTTGGTTTTTCCGGGGTTTCTCCTGGTCAATTTTCACGAATTTTCCGCTCTTCCATTTCACATAATTTCTCTCCATGGTTTCAATTCTAGATTGCAAGGAAACCAAGTCCAGATTGGCGGATTCTGCTTGGGATCCCCTCGAGACTCTCAGAATGAGATCTTTCTGGCACCTGCAGGCCTACCTTTGTCGAGGCTTGGGAAACGTTAGGGACTCCGTCAACGTCGCCATTAGATAAGGTCATTTATCTATCACCTGATCACTTCATCCCGTCAGAGTTACTGAGAAGCCAAGGTGCTGTCTCAAATCTCCTGATTGGATCTTTAACTTCTCCATCCATTCTATCGGCAGAAAAAGAAATGAAATCTCAATCAGGGTGGATATTCCAACACCACCAACCTCACCAAGCTTAGAACCCCGAGCTCTTATGAAGCCTTGCCACTTATTTCTACCTGTTCAATGTTATCTATATGAATAAAGTTTTCAGAATGGAGAAGACATGTGAAACACAGTTCTCGTTTGTCTTCTGTGCTTCTGAAACACGAATGCCAGTTGATCGTTGGAAAAATGTAGCGAAATATATCAGGAAAATATGCTGAAATGATTTAATACACATTAAATCTAATATTAGAATTATTATTTTCTATAGAATCAGCTTTCTTCCACATCTACAAAGATTGAGATTTCCCACTATTGGATCAACTACAGGTTTTAGAAACCAACACCTGATACATTATTTTTCAAGTTAAGTTCATATTTCACCTTTCACAAGGGTATGATAATAGTAAGGAAAAACGATTACGAATTCAAGAGAGCATTGGTTCACTCCGAGCAAGAAATAAACCATCTGTTACGTAGGCAAGGGCCCATAATCTAGCCTACCAAAATCGAAACTAAAGCAGTCGGTTATCAAAATGCGGACGTCTGCCATCTGTTCCATTCTTTATTCCACTTACATAACCTCTCAACCCTCGCACCAGTGGTGGCTCGTGTATGATAGCCTTGAACTAGAAATGACAGGTGCACACTGAATAACATGTGTTAAAGAGAACTGGCTCTATTGTTCGTTATGTGTACATAAAAAGTTTTATGGCATACCTGAGGCTAATTACTAAAGAAACTTATATTTAGAAATTAAAAGCAAACGTGTGTCAGGTCAGCATCATATTCCAACAAAGGCTAACTAGGAGTTGTTTTCTTTTGTTACTAAGAATTTAATAAAGTTTAAAGTGTCTATTTTTTTCTCGTTAGAGGTGAGTTTTCGAAGTTGTATAGCCTTCATTATAAAGCTCGCATCCTAAAGGGAGATTTGATTGATTTGATTTATTTGTTTATGGACGCTCTTTAACATCTCAGGTCATCAGCGTCCCATTCAATACAGGGCGTGAAACGGCCGACAAATTTTGCTCAGAGGCCTCTCTTTCAGGCTTGAGGTTCTTTTTCGTGCCGTAAATGTACGACACGGGACCCAAAGCTTTACTTCCCTTCCGAAGGAAGGATTTTTACGCCCCGAAAAAATCCATCGGTCCCGGTCGGGTTCGAACCCGCGATTTGGGTCCTAAATCTATCTAATAAGGTTATGAAGAAATGCTGAAGAAAAGGAACATTTTCATAGTTTCATCACAGCACTATGAAAACACATTACATTATTACATCAAGAATCGACTAAAGAAAAATTTCAGCACTTGATACATGAAACAAGTAATTAGCGTTGTGGCATTTGTACGGTAATTTGTGAATTTTAATTCGTATTTTAAGTACAGCTCAACAATGGGTTAAGTGCTGGTTCTTGTTTTATACTGCAGATATTATACTGGTTTTTTATGCTTCAAATACCAACATTTTACAAGTGAATCGAACGAACTTTTACAAGAAAATGTAACTGTTGCATTAGTTCTGTGGATATTTTTAGATGGTATATTGCATCAAAGGTAGGATTTATTCAGTTTACTGAGTGAGGATTGTTAATTAAATTCAAGAAAGCTGGAGGTCTATAAACGGTGAAAGAATGAAGCAGAAATATCTCTTCTATTGCAGCTCATGGCATGATTATGAAGTGAATGACCTGAAAAAATCTATGTTATGACTTCAGTAGGGTTGAAGAGAGATAATGGAAAGAATCTTAAGTTCTGGTGGTTTCGGCTCAGTCATCAGAAACAGACTTTGAGATATGAGATTATTCACTAGAAGAGCACGAAAGAACACTAAGGGATATGCTCATTGGATTGAAGAAAAGTGAAGTTTGATTAACATTCCAAACGAAATATTGGAAATTTATACATTCGTCGCCAAGAAATGTGAAGAATTTCTACCATAGTTTTTGGGGTCAATAGTGAAGTTTGCATAGAATGTGATGATTTGATATTGTATTTTTAGCAAAGGTGTGGGTGCATTACATTTATAGAAGTAACAGTAATTACAGATGAAAACTAATTACATGAAAGTTTTCAGAAAATATTAAATATTTTATACCAGCAGAAAACTGAACTTCCCTCGAAGTTGGTTATTTTCATTTATGAACTCTTTTTAACAACTCAGGTCATCAGCGTCCCATTCAATGCAGAGCGTGAAATGGCCGATAGATTTGTTCAGAGGTGTATTCTTTCAGGCTTGAGGTTCTTTTTCGTGCCGTAAATGTACGACACGGGACCCACGACATTTCTTACCTTCCGAAGGAAATAATACTTAGGATTTTTACGAAAAAATCCATCGACCCTGGCCGGGATTAAACCCACGACCTTGGGTTTACGAGGCAAGTATATCGACCTTCCCGAGAATATTCTGCACCATGCCACAAGGCAAAGAGAGAAGGTGAAGACCAAGGAATTTCCAGCCTCACATGTCTAGGTAAAAGTCCATTTCTCAAGCTCACTGGAATGATTGGCAAATAAAATTGCACAGAAAAAGCGAAAAAGCTTGACCGACCTCGTTGGTCAGTCCATGAGATATCTATCACCAGCCCGAATTAGACATTTAATATGTTCAATACAAGACAATGCACTCTCATGATAAAAGGGCAGGGAAGTCACCGTACAAAGTACTGATTCAACTGTTTAAACAAGGAAAATAAGTGTTTTAAATGTGTGAAACATTTTTTTCATTTTTTATTATTACAAAATATCTGATGAACATGCTTTCATTATTACATTTGTAGAGAGTTTAAAGTTTTTTCTCTCCTTTACTGCGAAAAGTTCGTTTTTATTAAAGGGTGAATGCGAATAAAGTCAGATTAAGACAACTATAAGCTTTAACCTCTAAAATAACATCAAATGGAAATGAACTCTTTTAAGACAAAATAACTTTATGTGTGTTGGAAAACTAGGAGAGTGTGTTGAAATAAACTTAGGAGAGAATATTACAATGTGTTCTCTAACTTCTAAAAAGAAAAGGAAACTATACTATGAGTATTAGAACTTTGATCGTAACATATATAAGGAAATATGTAACACTTTTTCTTTTAACAAGAAATAAAACAGCAGAAACTGATATTTTTTTAATCAATACAAAGTCCCCCAAACACCATTTAAACTCTTCGGAAGAGATATTACGAGACATTCACAAACATTAAGACTTTCTTCCCAAGTCGGTTATGGTTTTTTTCATTCCATCCTTTCCTTGCTCTTGAAATCGGATACAGTCTTCTGATTTATCTACTGGGAATAGAACGACCGCATTCCCACATCCCCATAACAAGTTCTTTAGTTATGTCTGAATAGAAAAGCATAATGGCAACTGTCTGTGTCATTTCCCGTGCAATGCTGACTTAGTGCGGCAGCTTCCTGCTATCGTAAACCATGGCATGCATATCAACCAATTGTACTTTGTAAAGGTCAAGAGTGAGATTAATTTGTAATGTGGTGCTTGTGTTCCCTTTTAAGGCTAGTATAGCACGTACCTTATACACTTCCATTACTCAAATTTATAAAGCCCTAGTCCACCAAAGGTATCAAGGCTCTGGTGGACTTATAATTTGTAATGTGCATCTATAAACATAGGTAGTGAGTGAATTTTCATATCATAAATTGGCATCGAACTGGTAATCAATGAAGTTGAAATGAAGACAGTATTTCTTGACCAGTTTTGATTTTCTCATTATTCCCCAAATGTATCTATTTTCCAATGTAAATACTGAAACACGTGGGCAACATATTAGCTACATCTGTAACTAACAAATTAATAAATACCCAATAATTACTCAGTATCATTCATAATAGACTTTACATAATATAACCAAAAACAACTTAAATATAATGACCAATTATTAAATATGTTATATTGGAAATTTACATGTCAACACCTCAATCATCTGTGAATTCATGCTGGTAATTTTTTCTGCTTATGACAACAGTAAATCCTTCTACAGGTATCAGTTAATCTGTTTATGATGTAAATTGCTTGAAAGTGGTCTATTCAGTCCCTGGAATAAATAATTAGATAATTTTCTTTTCCTCTTATACAAAATTAATACATTGTTGTTTCATGACATACTCAATAGATTTTATTGTTTATATTTATTAATTAATATTTGTTTAATTTTTTCTTCTTTTTTGCCGATAACAGCAGAAAGTTATTATACAAAAGATTGCATGAGTGCTGCGCGCGCATGGTTCGATTTATTTACCTCAACTTGAGCTTTACTTTGAATGAACTTGTGGGAAACCTTTTAGGGAATTATGTTTTAGCTAAAGTAATTGGCAGAGCGCTGATTACTTTGATTACAAAAACTTTATAACAATGTCTATAAGTTGTCATTGCATAAAATATTTTTTTTTCTCTACCTTTTCCTGGAACGGTTTAGTTTTAGATATTTTTGCAGAATTTTAATTACATACACAACTATTTTGAAAATGATCAATTGCATTCGTATCTCCAATACTTACACACCATATGAACGAGAGTTCTTGGCATATGTGTATATATGTAATACATTCTCTATAAGTAGCTTAAAGTGGGAGCTTTGATAACTTCATACTGGTGTTAAAATAATTTGTTCATTTAAGCTTGTATCTTGCTAGAATGCAACGAAATGTGAACACAGACACGATGGTTTTGATCATAAGCACAACTTCGTTTTTAGGTTTTACTGTACTGGTCTGTGCATGGAACTTTTAATGTCAATGTACAGTGAGGTTATTTGAGTACAGGCAGCCTGAGCGCCGTTGCTTACTGGAGAAGTACAGCAGCCGCAGTAGTAAAAAGAATCCTGGCGCGAAAGAATAGCATTTTTATTTTGGTATTTGTATTTTTACTGAAATTATAAAATGGCACTATATTTTAGATGATAATAAGCACTAATCTGTGTTATAAGATATGTTGAAAATTAGGCTCCTCGACGGTATTGCATGCAATTCCTATATTAAATCTAACCGTTTTGGCTTATCATTGACATAACCTTTCTCTTGTAACTTTTAACAAACTAGAGATCAATTTTGCTACCTGAAACACAATTTCCAGGATATTATCTAGCAAATCGATTTATCACTTCTCTGCAAGAGTCTGTTTTCGCAAAGATATCAGACACTCGTTCTTCAAAACTATACTATGTAATAGCATAACGAACAAAGATCAATTAACATACACTTTACACAATGAAAACACTGTCTAACACACGAACTCCCAACCACCCGATGATAAATCCTCCCCAAAAATAACTACAAGTTACAATCTGCACATGCATGATAGGCATTGACTGCTGGTTTTTCCCAGTACGGAGGCGCGCTCTGCAGACCAATAGCTCAAAAACTGCACTATACATGAAATATTATACGTAACACCCTAGTACGCATAGTTTAAACAAAAAATAATATCGTAATTTTTGGAACATAAAAAAATCATAAATGTCATATCATCCTAAATTTTTTTGCAAACAAATGCATATACATGACAGAACGCAAGTTTTCACGGCAGATGCAACTGCAATTTTCTTCCGGGCTGTTGTGCCGTGATCTGCTGGAGATGAGAATTCCAGACGTTTCGTCCGCAATCACTGCGGACATCTTCGGTGGCGTGGACGAAGCCTCCTCGGAGAAGGTATTGCTGCGTCTGAAGAATACATATACATCATAATAATTAATGATGGCTACCCTGGTAAGCGATACTGGTAAAAAATATTAAGAATGTTGAATGTCGAATTCCCCTCGGTATTGTTGCACGTGTGTTGTCACACCACTACAAATAATAATTTTTTTTAAATTTATTTATGGACGCTCTTTAACAGCTCAGGTCATCAGCGTTACAAATAATAAGACGCTACAGATTCGAAGCTAACAATCTGTACATAGAACACCCCAAATTCATCTCCCTCAACTCGCATGGTGAAAACGGACGGAAAAAAGTAGATATGCAGCAAACGTCATCTTCAGCTAGTATGCCGAGATTAAGACCTAAGAGCTTGTTTAGGATTGCTAAGAGTGTCGGACCAAAGCCAGCTGCAAAAATGAAAACTCAACTCTGAATCTTTTTTGAATGAAATGCTTCGTAATTCGCCTTTCAGCTAATTTTACTGTTGAAACGTGAAACTGCTAGTGTAGTTGTTGACAAGAAAACAAGATTGCGGGATTCAAGACAAGCGGCGTGGTTGGAAACATGGCACAATCGCGTAATACAAAATTAATTTGAATAAAAACATGACAGTTTCGATTTTGAAGAAGTTTAAACTTATTGTTGATTAAATATTAGATTTCACTCCTGGTCCCAGCCATCAAACTTTAAATGACACTTCTACCTTTGATGTTTAAGTTTTAAAGAGGATGCAAACGTTATCATATCTTTTGTATTTTTATCGTAGTCTGGCAACCTAAACTGTTATTATTCTTGTTTAAATTTGGATAAAATAATACTATAAAACTATTTTATGTATTAGTTGTTTTTTATTAATACATTGTTTCAAAATGTATTAATTATGTCTATCGGAGAATTCAAACAAAATGGTGAGGAACACTTATAACATCAAATACAACCACAATATCTCTAATAATATTTCTACGTCCTCCAAAGCGCAACAAACGTAACTCCCACTCCAGCAGTTGTAAGATGGCGACGAACAATGACAAAGCTTACGTCTTATGAGTCAATCTGTGACAACCCTGCGGCGAAACTTTAGAACGAAGTTTGAGAAAGATCCTCCCAGTGCAAACTCCATTCGTCTATGGTATCAAGTTTAAAACAACGGGGGTGCCTGTGCACGGGCAAATCAGGGGTCGACCGAGTGTGCCTGAAGAAACAGTTGAACCGGTGCGAGTCAGTTTCACACGTTAGCCAGTAAAAGTCAAATCGTCTAGCGAGCAGTGAATTGAATGAACATGCTCCCGCGTTCGACCGTTTGGAAAGTCTTGCGGAAACGATTGAGTTACACGCTTACCGCTTGCAACTGCTACAGCATTGTCGCCCGAGGGTAAAGTGAAGGGCTTTGATTTTTGTACACGTTTCCAGGAGCATAGGAAGATGATGAGTTCTGTAATGAGCTTGTTTTCTGTGATGAGCAGCATTTCATTTGAGTAGCAAAGTGAACAGGTACGTAGGCATTTGGGAAACTGAAAATAAGCATTCCATACTGCAGCACATTCATGACTGTCCAAACTGAATTTTTTCTGTGCAATATCAAGATTTAAATTTTACGGTTCTTTCTTCTTCGCTGACAATTTTATTACAGGGCACATCCACCTGGATATGTTGGACAATTGATTCATGACAAAGTCAGGGACCGATAGCGTAAACTTCATCTATCAACAGGATGGTGCTACATCTCATTTCCATCACGATGTTCGTGACATCCTTAACACCAAACTTCATATACCAACAGGATAGTGCTCCCCCATATTTCCATCATGATGTTTGTGACTTCCTGAACACCAAACTTCATCTACCAACAGGATAGTGCTCCCCCATATTTCCATCATGATGTTTGTGACTTCCTGAACACCAAACTTCATCTACCAACAGGATAGGGCCCACCTCATTTTCATCATGATGTCTGTGACATCCTCAACACCAAACTTCGGATATCAACATGATGGCACTCTACCTCATTTCCATCACGATGTTCGTGACTTCCTGAACAGAACTTCCTTCGAGAGCGATTGATTGCATCGGGAATGAAGATAACGTGCTCCTGTCATGGCCTACAAGCTCTCCAGACCCAACCACTTGCGATTTTTTTTCGCATGAGGTTATGTGAAAAGTGCAGTTTTCATGCCACCATTACCAGATGATTTCCCAGAACTGCGGGCCCGGCTTTTGTCGAAGTGACAGGGACATGCTAAGTGAGTGTGGGACCAATTTGACTGCAGAATTGATGTATGTAAAGTCACTCATGGAGTACATATTGGGCACTTGCAAGCTAGTAAAAAACTTTGTAAATTTTTCTAACTGACTTTTTTGTAATGTAAACCAAATAATAAAGCTACAGTAATGTTTTGACACCGCAACAATCATTTTTGCGCATTCTGCATTTACTCGAAAAATTCCTTAGCCGACAAGATGGGTGTATACCATAGCGCTTCCAGCCTTCAGGCTCATTAATATGATAAATGCAAAGTTATTATGAAATTTTCTGAAAATAATATTCTGTTTGATTTGTCTGTTATGCAAAACAAATTTTCTACTGCCGAACGTAAACATTTATAAGGATAATTTATAATTATGGTATGTTAATTTTAGTAAAACATGTCTATTATCTATTAAGCATCCTATTTTGACTTGAAAGAGAAAGATAGAAAAGCATTTGTCACAAGTACTTATTAAGGCTAATGAAATCAATACTTTCAAACAAACAAACAACAAATTGGAACGTTTTGTCTCGCATGTATATAGCAGCCAACACCTTACTATGTAAATAAGAAGTTGTAATACCAGGTGTATGTGCTACTGGTCCAATCTGAACTCATACAAGTGTCTAGCTACTAAGCAGCTGCGAAGTCCGTGCGTGCTCACATATTACAACATCCTATATTTCCGTTTGCCATTGAAAAGTAGCTCGGCTTAGTTAACGATCTGCAAGGTGCTTCTGATTGGTCACCTAGTAATTCAGTAGAAGCAGACGTGCTTCGGCAGCAGCTGTAGTAGCCAGGCCACGTAATACAAAGGAACTGACATACAATATTGGAAGTAATGTTCCATCGCCTTTCTGCCTTTCAAAATGTAACAACGTGCGCAGTGTTTATGAATAAGCCCTTGGAGTTCGGCTCTAAAGGACCCTTTTTTTTAACACATTCAAGTAATTTAGAATTTAATACAAGTTTTGCTGTCTTATCTTATTGATGGTAGAAGTCTTCAGCTGCAATTCTAGAGGCTGTTAAAGAGTAAATAAATTATTGGTATCTTAGTTCGATTTTCTGTTCCATCAACCATTGTTATGCGCAATGTTAATGTGATTGTGCACATTCATCATGTTAAAAAATTTTAAAAACACTTTTACCTAGTAATATGTAAACTGTAGAAGGAAAGGTTTCATTGCTGAAATTACAGTGTTCCTTAAATTGCCGGGCCGCTTATCGGGTCCTCCGAGCACTATTTATTACACTGGGGAGTTTTCCGTTCTAAAACTCCCGCGTTACATGTAAGATGCACTGTAACTATTACTAACCATGTTATAAGTGGTGTTGAAAGTGGTGTCTAGCTGCATTCAGACATTCCTGGCATCTTCGAATGAAATGTCCATTTACATGCAAAAGTTCTTGCATAATGTTCCTAATTTCTGTTGTTATATTGTCCTTAAGTTCGTCTTTGATGTGGGGATTGTTTCTATTTAAATGACACCATGCCTCATCTAAGAAAATTATTAAATGTGAATCAACAGTACCAGCAAAGATATTTTGTAAAACCATTTACAGAAATTTGCTCCTTTTTCTTTCTCACGAGGTTCTTAGATTTAGCGTTTACCTCCCCGTTATCCTAAACTTACTAACCAGACATCTAGCAGTTTCTCTGCTTAGAACTGGAATACCAGGGAATTTCTCTCGAAATTATCTACACACCTGTCTACATGATTCGGTTTTTACGTATGTACCGTACATAAAAACTGCTTAAGCGTGAATTTTTCGGTAGTCTAATAAGAATAATATAATGTAATTCACACACAACACAGATGTGTTGAATAAAATTTTAATTTTGAGATGCACAAAGAACAAATTCTGTTCTTTGTAAAACAGCTGATAAACGTAGCCTTGAGCGGGTCATTCACCGCTAGTGCTTTACTGGAATAATACCGAGGTCACTCCAGTGCAAGCGAACTCGCATGTACGTATATATGCGATCTATGGCCCGGCTATAAATGGAACGCATGACATATATTTGGAATATTTTGTTTAACATGAACGAGTAAATGCCTAATAATGATTATGAAGAACTGCAAACCAAAATATTTCATGAAAGATAGCAAATATATGAATGATCCTGTAAGAAATTGAAGTCATGCTAGAACGAAGTACCCATAGAAATAATGCATTTATTTCCATTCAACATTCCTTTTGTCATTATGGCCTTATACTAAGGTAAGTTTTCAAATTGTCATAGGTGATACTGCAGGAGCATCTAAATCTACTGCTTCCAAATGTAAATATAGGGAAGAAATATGTACAAAGAACTTACAAGGCCCCTCAAGTTTAAGAACAAATAATGGTCTTGGACACAATGGTTCTGGTACTGCAAGCGTTAACTCCAAAGTAAAAATGTGTATATGGCAAGTAAAGAGGACTGAAAGTACAGTACTGTTTAAGTTCAGTAATCGTTCATACTAATTTTTTTCTACGGTAGTTCCCACTTATTACTTATTATTGTGCTTTCTCCAATGACATTGGTTTACATTTGACCGGCTATGAACACACATCACAGGTCAAGGTGAAGCGTTTGGGACAATTCATTCCCATTCTCAAAATACTTTGTGTCAAGCCCCCCTTTCTACTCAAATTCTTTGTACATATTTTTTCGCATTCTATTTTTTTAACTTTGCCACTGTCAATGAAGTACACCCTGTAAGCGGCCAACATTGTCCTTTGAATTACTTTATTCCTGTTCTTTTAAATTTCGTAAACTGATTTTAGCTGTTTCATAGTTCCTTTTATTACATTTGGTTTACTGTGTATTCAAACTTCTCCTATTAAGCGTTCTTTGTTATAAAGTTACCGCATTGGTGTACTTGTTTTCAGCTATATTAATGTACTTGAAAGCAGGTTAACAAACACTGCAGCCGAAAAATTAGTACTTACTCTCTTTTTGTGATGCCGTTTCTGTTCCACGAACCACAATGTAGTTGGCCGCATACAGTCAAAAACATTTCAGTTTTCAAGCTATATCCGTATGAAAAATTGTTTTGCAAATATTACTAAATGAACATGTTGCATTAAAAAGTTAATTCTCATAACTATCACCTAACTTGAGATTTTAAAAAATGACTGGCAATATAGCAGTTTTGTTTATGTTCCTTTCATGAGTATGCTCTATCTCATTAGATATTTTTTTAATCTTTCATCAGTACCTTCGATGGTTGGCGTTCTAATTCAACAACCTAAGTCAACATTCTCCCCCTGTGTCCGTCACCAACTTAAATTAGCACTATCATTGTGAAAAGTGGAATAAGCATGGTTAAAAAACAGTTTTCTTTTTAATTCTTATTGACAGCTTTGCTATGTAATACGATCAATGTTCATGATATGACGTGGTGTTGAGTTTATACTATTTACCATTTTGAAAACAAAACGTATTATTTGTCATAATTTATTCAGTACTTATTTAAGGATTCAAAAATTCATAATTTGGCTATATATAAACAATAAATATTTGTATGTTACAAAAAAGTGGAATTAGTGGTAGGTATATGTAAATAGAGTATTATTATTATTATTATTATTTTTATTATCATCATCATTATTATTATTATTTATATTATTATTATTACTATTATCATCATCATCCTTAAATTCTTATATAAGTGATGAAAAATAGGCCTTTTAAGGCTATATAATTTTTATTATTTATTTAGCATCATAAAGCAAAACGAAGTAAGTTCAAGCCTGTATTCATTCTTGTATACGTTTCATTTGCATGGAATAAACACATATAGCAGTACTTTTTAACGCCCATTTTTACTATTGAGGCATCAAAGGCGGTTTTTTTATTTGATTTACTTACGGACATTCTTTAACATCTCAGGTCATCATCGTCCCGTTCAATTCAGGGCGTGAAACGGCCGACAAATTTTGCTCTGAAGCCTTTTTTTTCTGGCTGCAGGTTCTTTTTCGTACTGTAAATCTACGACACGGGTCCCACGACTTTACTTCCCTTCCGAAGGAAGCCATACTTAGGAGTTTACGCCCAAAAAAGTTCATCAGCCCTGGCTGGGTATAAACCCGCGATCTTGGGTTTAGAAGGCAAATATGGTTACCACCAGATCACCAGGATCGGCAAGAGTCAAATTTTTAAATTTGCATGTCTTGCCAGAACGTATTTTTCAACTATGTTACACGAAACACACGCACCGTTAATATTTCGGTTTGATTTTAGGCATGTATGTGTTCAGAAAACCTTAAACTAGGGCTTACCTGTTCAATAGGACAGGGTGTTTGCTTTCTGCACGGACTATACAACCCCTCTACCTGGCCCTATTTACCACATTCCACCTTTTCTTTCAGGAGGAAAACAACCAAACAGACCCTATGGTTAATCGTTAACGACGGGTTTTAGCCCGTGTTTTACCGCAGGTCCGTCGAACAAACTGAGAAAATGAAATGCTATATTGCTCTGTATTTAAGTTCTGTTAGGGCTTTTCTCCTTTTCAGTTTGCTATTATTTAGTGATTTTTGGTGATCAGCAACAGTCTCTTTGTTTTCTAGTCTCTTTCCTTTCTCTTCTTCCTAGTTTCATTTTTCTCCTTTATGTTATTTTAGCCCCCCCCCCCCTTTTACTTGCACTTCTTTCTAAATACACTTTATTTTTTTTCAATAATTTCTTTATTTTCTACTTTTATCGGATGTTTTGCCATGCTGTTGTTGTTTTCCCATTTTATTTTTATTTAATGATGTACCACATAGTTCATTTTCTCTTTCTAGTCTTTGTTCTTATTAACTTCTGTCTCTCTTACCGCCACGGGTGGCCAAAGTCGTTGGTCGGTCCTGGTGGTGTAGTGGTTACCATACTTGCCTCCTAAACCCAAAACACGGGTTCGAACCCGGCCAGAACCGATGAATTTTTTCAGGGTTCCTTCGGAAGGGAAGTAAAGCTGTGGGTTCCGTGTCGTACATTTGTGGCACGAAAAAGAACCTCAAGCCTGAAAGAGAGGCCTCTGAGCAAAATTTGTCGGCCGTTTCATGTCCTGAGTTGAATGGGACGCTGATGACCTGAGATGTTAAAGAGCGTCCATAAATCAATCAATCAAAAAAAAAAAAAGGTCGTTGGTGAGGACTCGTAAGCGGGAGGTCGGGGGTTCGATACACGCCAGGACCGTTTTTCCTCACTGAGGTTTTTTCCAGGTTTTCATAACTGGCAAATGCAGGAGAGGTACCCTAAACTTAGGCCTGGAACGTTTCCTTCCTTAAAAAATTCTTTCCCAAATATATCATTTCATTTCATGTTTCACCAGTGTTCATCACCTGTGGTGCCACAGTAGTAAAAATGGCGTTAAACACCATTAAAAAAAACTCTGTCTCCAGCTATCCTTAGCTTCCTTTTCATTTGTACTCTCTGATATTTATGTGGTCTGCTGTCCCTCCTTTATTAAGTCTTTCTTCTCCACTCATCATTGTTTTTCTCTCTTTCTCCCTTTAATGTAATTCATTATCTTTATTCTTTTTGTGCTTTATCTATTTCTTCCCTTTAATAAAGCTTATTAATATCTATCAATGTATATTTTGATCTTAATTATTTTTGTTCTAATTGCCGTTTCAACTTATTGAAATAGTAGTATAACACCTAGCAGAAATGTTTTCTTCAATAAGGAGCTTCATGCAAACAGTATATCTTCTACTGTGTTACAAGAAAAGCTCTTTAGAGTAATCAGTTCTGTGCTGTAACATCTCAGGCGCCCCACCTGAATGTTAAAGCTGCCAGCTGACCATCTGCTGCATTCGAGGGAAGCAGATGTACACAAGCATTCTCTTTTTGAAATAGCTAAAGGCGTTCTATCGTCCACCTTGCTCCTATTTTTATTTTTCGTTTATATGTTTTCTGATCGCCCTCTGGCGCATCTCAAGGATATATTATGGGTAACCCGCTACCTGCGCGTGTTAAACCTCAAGCAAATACCTTGGGCGCTTCCCACAAAACACAAAATACTCTCTCCTTCTTTAAAGTACCGTTCGTAGAATGTCCCTCATTCAATCAAACGTAACCTTAAAAAAGTATTTTCTTCCTTCGGTGCTGTGCATATTCTTTGAACACTAAAGATACCAGAGGATGCCAAAGGTCACTTGAATTTTCTTCGGAGATATTATGATGCAATAAGAATATTTCGATTGGTAAACAGATTTTTCTTCCGGAGCACAAGTACCCGAAAATGATGAGAAAGGGGGAAAAAAGCGAAAACAAATAAATAAACTAATGAAAAGTAAAACTAGGAATAAGAACAAAAATAATATACAAGAAAGAAAGATAGAAAGAAAGGAAGAAAGAAAGAAAGAAAGAAAGAAAGAAAGAAAGAAAGAAAGAAAGAAAGAAAGAAAGAAAGAAAGAAAAATAAAGGAATTAGTACTACAGATACATATAGAAATTTAGTTTTAAACCTTGTCCGCTAACGCAATGTTGAAGTCTCAGTTGATAGACGTGTTGCAGCCGGTGGCACCGGTGCTTCAACTCTGCTTCAATCCCTGCTTCCTTCCTACCACGACTGAGCGGGCAATTTTATTATTTTTGGTCATTCTGAACGGGATGTTTTCGTAAATTTCCCTGGTCACTTCGGTGAATGGTGAAATGGGTTTTTCTTTTCCGCGAATGCTCCAATCGCTTATTTCATTACAAGATTGAAAGTGCCAAACGGGTTTGGCTGGTGCTCTGTGCGGTGTGACAGTGGCTTGCACGTTGGAAAGATTTCTGTCTGATATGGAAGCAGTCCTTCAAAGGAGCATTCTATCTAAAAAAAACAATGTAAGAAACCCCTCCAATGTTCATGCCTCACAGTTCCTGGATTCTGGTTCTGGTTGCCCTATTTCTTCTTCCATGATGTTTCCCACTGGGAAATATGCACAAACGGCCAGCCATTGAGTAAGGCTTAAGTACCGAAATGTCCCCATCCTTACCTAATAATCCAGTCCCTGCCTATCTCATTAGAAGTTTGTTAGTTGACTGGAAAATAGTATTTTTGGGTGTAAAAGAAATTTCATAGAAGAGTCGACTAGCTGTTTGCACTAGGAATTTATTCTACCTCCCCTAATTGCCTTCTTCCAAAGCTGAAATTTACGATACTGTGCATAAATTTCAATCTACTGGATCAGTACAAAACAACTATCATGAGAAAATAAACTAAAGAAAATTGGCGCAAATCTTTAACGTTCGCCAACAAAATCATTCGAATTAGCACAAGTGAAGATTTCGGAATGTAATGAAAAATATTACGAATGAAATTTGGAGCATTTTGGTGCTCGAAAGTATATGTGTCGCTCAAAATATATGTGTACCGCCACGGGTGGCCGAGGCCGTTAAGGCGCAGACTCGTAAGCGGGAGGTCTAGGGTTCGAATCCCGCCAGGGCCGCCCTCCCTGATTGAGGCTTTTTCCAGGCTTTTCTCATTTCTCATTAATATCAAATGCCAGGGAGGTACCCTAAACTTGGGCCTGGAACGTTTCCTTCCTTTAAAAAAAATCCTTTCCCAATTTATCATTTCTTCTCATATATCATCAGTGTTCACCGCCTGTGGTGCCTCAGTAGTAAAAACGGGCGTTAAACACTATTAAAAAAACCAAAAATGTTTTATTATGAATCTATTGTTCGTCCTTAATATACAAAAGTAATTGATAAAAGAGTCGAAACACTTAAACCATCGAGAATAGAGAAACTCTAGGCTATGAAACAAAAGTAAATCTTACTTTCATGAAATATGCACAACATTTAAAATTAATTGCAGAGAATATTAAACATAATGAATATTCATTTACATAATACACTCTAAATTGTTTAAAGCAGAATTATGATCAACTTTCAATATTAACAAAGCCTTATGGTATAAGATACGAGTTCAATCAATTTTATGATTTTGCTCGCAGCAAAACTGGCTTAAAGACAATAGTGTGCTAACGTTACTTCCCACTGTTTCCTTCACTGTATAGTTTGCGAGCATGTCTCGAGAGAAGCATTACTGAAACATGTCTTTATTTTACATCTTTACTGTTAGTTTATGCTATTCGTTTCATTTTTACCAAATTTAAAATTTCATTTTATTGTTATTTTTTCAAATTCTATTTAAACTTTATAGTTTATTATTATTATTATTATTATTATTATTATTATTATTATTATTATTATTATTATTATTATTATTATTATTATCGTCGTCATCATCATTATTTGAATTCCAAATAATTGCTGTCTAAATCAACAAGGTTTTACTTTACACGTTTGCTGAAAGGTTTATTTTCCATTATAATAAGAATTACAACAGTTACATGCTATGTTAGCAAGTTGTAACAAAAACCACTAAATATATAACAGCTCTTAATGCTCTGGTCGTAATTGTTACGTTATTGCCTTATAAATAATGAAACTGATCTCAGATATCGAAGCTATAGTTACGAACGGCTACCTGTGAGCAGCAGGTGTTTCTGGGAAGTGATATTACGGGCATCGTTATAGGCTTCACTTGATATCCTTTAACTGACATTTATAACGAACTAAGCAACTGTCCCTCGCTACAGGAAACTCTCTAATAGTACCAGCCGCCACACAGTGTAACCAAGTACTTTCAACAACAAATATCTACGTCATATAAATTATCACTTTATCAGTAATTGTTAAAGTTCTGAAACATACACAATCTTGTTAAGAATATGTTTTTTATATTAATTTAATGTCTTCTTTCTCTGTCTCCCGTTTTATGGACTTTTCTCTTTTCTCTTCTTATTTCTAGTGTGGATCTTGTTGTGAATTTTCATCCGTTATTTATTTTATTGTTCTTACAATTCTTATTCTTTTACTCACATTTACTTTTTTTTTTTCTCCTGCTGCTGAAGTCTTCTAATTCCTTTCTAATAGTTAACTTCTTCCACCAGCATCTTATTTTGATAAGAAATTTCATATTAAATAAAAAAAAACATTTTATTTTTTCACAGCTCTAAGCTGTCATTTAGAAACGCTGTTCCAGAAAACCCAGAATTA
Organism: Metallyticus violacea; assembly: GCA_030762175.1. Taxonomy (NCBI): domain Eukaryota; kingdom Metazoa; phylum Arthropoda; class Insecta; order Mantodea; family Metallyticidae; genus Metallyticus; species Metallyticus violacea. The sequence continues at coordinate 91,516,842 of CM060845.1, forward strand.
AAAAGTTTTTGTTAGCTATGACGAATCATAAAAATGAGCATTTTAATCGTGTAAAGGTTGTTGCATGTTCATATTATCTGACAGGCGCAGAAAAAATATATATAAAGAAATTACTCGTATGAGTAGAAAGGGAATCGAATAATAGGTCTCTCAAAATTAAAAACAAATGCTCTCGGGAGCTTCATTAGGGTATTGCAGGCGATAACTCCAAAACTAAAAATACATTTGTTGATGATCGAAAGGAATGCAACTACAGTAGCTTACTTTAAACAAATAATTCGTTCTACTGTTAAATACATGTTGTAATATTAATTAGTTGAAATTCAATTCCAAGGTTGTTAGGTTATGTTCATTTCGTAAAGGTCCAAATAAGGAAGGTTATATGAGTAATAGTTCATAAAATTTAGCTACTGCGGTTCTCAAAACGCCTTATCAGTAACAGTGACAATGCGAGACTTATGATTGGGCTTCTGCCAATGATATTGGTTACATTTGGCCGGGTATTAGCACGCGTCAAATCACAAGTAGCTATGACGTTAATCCTTATCAAAGCCTATAGTTCCATATTGAAGCATATGAGACATTCGTTCCCACTCTCAAAATATTTATTCTCCAGCATCCTTCTTCTCGAACATTCTTTGTACATATTCTTTTCCGCATTCCGTATATAAAATATTCTGTATAAATGGCATTCTGTTAATATTCTTCTTCTAATGTAAGGATTAAATTAGATTGGTAGGGATAGAGGAGGACATCGGTACTTCAACCCTGCTTAAGGACTGGCGTTTGTGCCCATGACGCACTTCTGGGAGGAAGTAATTGGGTGAAGGAGACACTTGGCCGCCAGGATCCATGAGCGGTAAGGCACGGACAAAGTAGGGGTCCCTAAAAGGTTCTGATCCCGTAGGAGTTTCCCCTGCAAAGACTTTTAACTCCTCAAGCGATTGCTTTCATGCTAGATATAGAGACAGAAATCTTTCCAAAGCTCAAGTCACCATCACACCATACCAATCCCCTCGCCTAGCATTTTCTAACCTGTAACAAAACAAGCGCAATTGAATGAGATGAAACGGTATTCAGCATTCGCCTAAGCGATCAGGATAAACCATGAAAAAACTCAAGATGATGGCTGGCCCAAAGAAGTTTCTAAGCGTTACCTCCTTGTAGGGTTATACCTATTGACCTATTCACCTATTGACCTGATCCTCACAAGTAATTACAACTTGCCATTGATCCCTAGGCTTCCCCATATCTGAATCCTCTATGTCTATGTATATTTCAATTTTTACCCGGTCATTGAGGACATATGCTGCCAAGCAGTGTACAAATATATAATATCTGGGCTTCTATTCATGTTTGGTCGTTCTCTTCATAGTCCATTCCTCACTTTCGTGTAACAACATACACCACTACAACATTTTTGTTGGTGTTTTTAAGAGTTTTATACCACCACAATTACCTAAAACTTTTGTTGCTTTTATTTAAGGGTCATAATTTCAGTTTTATTGTCTGAAATTATTTCATTCAAGAAATAATGCAATTACACACTATAAAATATATTTGAAACGATAATAATATAAAATCTGTTTGCTATTAGTTCGTAATTTTTATATTTTCATGGCACAACTTTCGCTAGATGGCGACTTTTGATTTAGTCATTAAATCATATTAATTTAGATATGTTCTTTACTAAATTTCGAAATGGATTCATTTAAAATTACAGTTATAAATGAATAATTTTGTATAAAAGAAACGTAGGTATAAGAATTTTGCATTTTATTCCACACAAGTAATCCCAGGCTGTTAAGCAACTAAATGAGGTAAACTCCACTCGTGCTTTCCTTGCATTTGCAAGCTACGCGCTTCACAAGAAGTCAAAATTCCTGCTACCTCCGTGCGTATAATATCGCACACTACAGCATAGTGTTGGGAAGCAGATGTCATCGCATTATGTAGCTGACCCGAAAATGAAGGAATCTTCCTGCAGCACATGTGCGACATTCAAGGCGACCAGCAACAAAGGAGCGTCGTCTGGGGCTCTCCTTCCGTTTCTTTTACGAATATCCTGGGCCTCAAGGTTTCCGTTCCGTCTTCATTCTTCATTATTTTCTTACGCGTTCGATTCTTTCAGCGGTCCGCCGTGAGGAGGGGAAGTTTCCTTTCTTATAGTGAGCTCGCTTGTGCCTCTGGTAGCCAGGTGATGGATCTTGTAAGGTCGCACCTGGCGAGGTTTCATTGCCACGCGTTTTACCCCATCCACTTCGCCAAACAGCGTCCCCGGTTCGGTTACCGTTCCTGAGGTTCACATTGCAATTTACTTTACATTATCAGCAGGAGCCAGACTTTGTTGGATATAGCGCTTTTGTTTCGAAACTTCCCAGTGGAATAACTACCTATTAAACATAATTTTAACTTAAACAAAAATATGTCAATTTAGATATTGACGGGGAAGTTTAAAACTGATGTTGATTAACGTTTAGATAACACCCCCTCACCCCTAGCCAAATGACTCTCCTTCCCCTTGATGTTTGAATTATGAAGGTACAATTGTTATTATATATTCCTTTTTTTTTTTTTTTTTTTTTAATCGTTCGCAACCTGCTGCTGTTTGAATTTGAACAGAATTTATATATTATAAAAACTATTCAGTATTTAATGTAATAATTATATTTTGATATTAAATTTTTTAAGAGTGGTGTATATCACACAAAAAAGAATAAACTGTAAGCAGATTAATTAGCAGCCCCGAAATAGGCTATATTAATAATCATAATTTTACACGAAATATTTTGTTTTTCTTCTACAACTAACTGACTAATTATTCAAACAACAGTATAAACAGTTCAATTTGTATAGTAATGTGATGTGATGTGATAAGAGTTGAATCCCTTTTAAATTTAATTATCAAAACGTGGGTGTGTAATTTGAAATTGCAGAATGAAGGCGATTAACGGTGAGAGGGTGAAATTTAAAATTTAATTAAATTAGTTTTAAACTTCTTGAATTTGGAAAGAATTAAAAATAATGCATCAATTAGTTCTAGGATGAAAAAACGATTCATTTTAAGTAAAATTATAACTGTTAATAATATAGTAATACCGCTTATTTCAATAGTCCAGACTAATATTTTATTATTTCTGGTAGGATATATACTATATCCATAATCAACATGCAAATATTATATTAAATATATAATTGTAATAATTATTTTCAGTTGTCATAGTTCGTAATTTTATCCCAATTCAAACAAGAATAACAGCCTAGGTTTTCAGACAACGAAAAAACATAAAATAGTTGATAACATGCATCCCCATCTTTAAAATTTAAACTCCAAAAAGTATGGTTATCATTTGAAATTTTAAGGCTGGGGGAAAATTAGTGAAATCTAAAATGTAAGCAATATTAGTTTTAAACTTCTACCTCAAATTTAAAATGGCGTTTTTGGGGGGGGGGTAATTAAATTTATGTTAAGTAAGTACTTATTCAGCATGGAAAGTAGGGTTTAAATGAAACCCTATTTAAGTTACTCCTATGGTATGAATTATTAATTGCTGAAGGAATATTAAAACGCATTAAAACGGAATTCTAATGAAGCAATGTACTGAAATAATAACAAAGCATGAAGCTTTATTGCCAATGTGCGCTTTTCTGTAAATTAAATTACAAATTCATATAATAATCATCAAATGGAAGAAAATAAATGAAAATAGAGTAGTAAAACAAACATTTTTAAGAATTTCTTTAAAATGTCAGTGTAAGGCTTCTTCCCTAAAACACTGACCCTTTGCTTTTTTAATTGTCTCCATGTGATCCTGGTTTCAGCTGCTATGAGAATTTTTGTACAGGGTAACTTGTAGAAGACTGATTTTGGTCACTACGCCTGCCTAGCCTTTTCCCTCAAACTGTAATTCACAATATAAGATCTTTTTTCAGGAATTTCCTACTCATAATGTGTTCGAAATACGTCAATTTCTTTGCCGTGGGTCTGCCTTCGAATGAGGGACCTGGCTTAATTTCCGCTTTGATCGAAGAGCTTTTACGTCTAGCTGTTTCGTTAATGCTGAGTAGTTTCCTTTTGGTTCATTTGATTCATTATTGAAATACACTCAGCTCTCTCTCTCTCCTTTTCTTTTCCCCTTCCACTACTGTAGAGTGCTATTTTAAACACATGAACTTGACGATTTGAGCCCTACTTTCTCAACATCTCTATGTGTGTGAATCATTTTGATGGTTAAGACATGACTGCCTTATCAAATCATATTATTAATTCATTTATTACATATTATTGTTATATTTGTTAAGGCAACACCACATTGAATAACTATTATTATTATTATTATTATTATTATTATTATTATTATTATTTTATATAAATTATATATAAATGAATTTAAATTATTTATATATAAATATATCAATATATTTTATAAAAATATTAAAATACCTCTGACTAAAATAAATATGAAATCAATATCTGGCACATGGAGAGTAAAAATTAGTGCAAATATCAGACAACTTTCCCTATTTATAGATGTGAAGCCATTGGATTTCAGAATATTTGCCCTTGTCGTGTAAATATCTAAACAAAGCGAAACTCGTTGAAATGGTAAAGCGTCTTTATTTTTCCTCAATACGAAATATATAGTATTTTTACAAAACAGAGCACATTCAATAAACGAACTGCTAAACATTTCTTTTTTTCCCTTCCTCCCTCACGCATCTCTACGTTTTATTTTAAGAAGGGTAAAACAAGGGATTCAACGGAATATTTCAAGTTAATCTACTTATAGGCTTACTTTGTAAGTAAGCTTGAAATATTACTCCATTTTCAAAAGATTTGCGTTTAGGTTTCAGCAAAGAAAACTTAGCCAAGGTGTCTCCGCTGTAAGAAAACAAAGCATTAATGATGTGTCATTAACAGTTTTAATAATTTTCTTTTGATGGATGTGTTAACTGAATTCTTTTCATTCCTTTTTATAGTAATACATTTAAAGTAGATCAGGTGATAACTGTAAATAAACTCATAATTTTTATATTAAACGTAATCGTTTAATCTGCAATTTAGAACAACAGAGGGGAAATACGAACTCTTAAAGTGTAAAATAGAACTGACCAACTACACAGAAAGAAATACACAATTCAAGTTATTTAATATTAGCCATTATTGAATATAGTTCAAATTAAGTTCGTTCTCTTTTTCCCTTATAGGCTTTTATATAAAAGGTCATCGAGAAGTCACTCCTCAGCCATTGTGTAGCCGAGATTTCACTAGGGAAGCGAATTCAGGTGGCAGCATTGTCCACGCGCCAGTGTTATTGTGTTCATTTAACCACCAAGACAAACATACACTCCAAAGTCCAGTCCTTAGCAACGATGGGCGAATTACTTGTTAAAACCGAGTTTCGAAGAAAGAAATGGGAGAGTGCCAACTTTCTCCTTTGTTATGCACATCGTCCGAGTGCGGAGGAACTTGTCGATGACCCGTTATTAATGAATCAGAAAAGTTAATAATGATTTCAAATATATGTTTACATAGTTGCAAAATATTCGAGTTAAAAGTTTAGCTTATATTTCTTCATGTTTACGGAAATAAAGTGTTACTGTTTTGATTCCATGCCCAGTGAACTCATAATGTGTGATCTAAATTAATGACTGTGAAAATTAACCCGGCATCCATGGGTGTCAAAAGCGTTGGCCTTATTTGAAATGAGGGAGAAAATTTGGAAAGAGTTCATCAACATTACTCCGGAACTATTTATACATTTCCATACAGAAAAAAAAAATCTAAAAGAATCCTTCAGCCAGTTACACTGTCTGAAAATCTCCTTCCTCTTCCTCTATCAGCAAATTCATCTTTATTTGCGTGCAATAAACAGCTATCGTGATGATTGTTATAAATGAAGAAAAATCAATAAGTTTTCCTTTGGGGATTTTTTCTATTCTCGGCCTAACAATAAAGGATCAGACTTTGAACTTGAACGTTATTTATGTTTTTCAACAGTCTCTCTTAAGTCCAATACATTTATTTCAGCGATTCTTCAATGCCATTACTCCATCCATGTCTGTAGTAATTTTCTGGATAGCTCTCTTCAGTTGCAATCGTTTATTTGTTGAAAAGTGCTGACCAGCTAGAAAGAGTTGTTGATTTGTTTTATTTACGACACTCTTTAACATCAGCGTCATCAGCGTTCTATTCAATTCAGGGTATGAAAGGGCCGATAAATTTTGCCCAGAGGTCTCTTCTTTCAGTCTTAAGGTTCTTCATCGTGCTTAACTTTAAAATAACAGGAACTAAGTTTCACAAACTAATTTTTTATCGTAAAGTTTGTTTTCGACACTCAATTTTTTTTTACTCTTTAAAAAGTTGTGAATGCGATTAGAAATATTTATGTGCCCGTAATGTTATTTTGACTCCTTGAATATGCAGAATAACTAAATCACAATGTCATACTGTAAACCAGGACCGTTCTCCCTGACTGAGGTTTTTTTTCCAGGTTTTCCTCGGTCCTTGTATTAAATGTACTACTTTTAGTATAAACCAGTACTTTTTTGCGGAATATAAGTTTCATTTCCTATTGCAAAATCTTGAGCATGAAATTGTTTCTTTTAAGGGGCAAAAGTCGGTTTTTGCTGTGGCATTAATTTATTTATTACGTTTATATTTTGAGAAGGTCGATATAAGTGAGTTAATAAATAGCCTTTCATTCTCACAAGTACTTGGAATAACTACACAAATTAACGTAATAACCTCAAAATGGTTACTATTGAATAAAAAACGAAGGCAGTGGAGGGAAGACACTCATTTCCCTTGCATTAGATTGAAGGCTTAAAAAGTATTATTAATTTATTCGTATTGTGAACTGTAGTATAAAATTGTTTTTGCTAGGAAAAAACTTCAATGTTCCATTCGTTCGTTTAACGGAAGCTAGAGCTGTTTCTGAAGAACCTTTCGGTTGGTTCTCAAGGACTTAAAAAAAAAAAAGGCAAGGCGTTGTATTAACACTACAGGTAAGGGTGCTGGGATGTGAAACTACAATGTTCCCCTGAGATAGTGTGAAAAATTTGTTCCCAGGCTTGCGAAACATTTCCGCAAGCTTTGAATTCTGCTGGCATCGCAGGGTTACTCATTGCAAGATAAAAAAGGTTGCAGTCAGGAAAAGGGCGATTAATGACTACTTAGTTTGTTAAAATAAGCTAAGAATAAACATGTTAGAGAAATTAGAAGAAACTTATAATTGACACTAAATCCAAAATGCTAATTAAAAAAGGGATATTTTTAGAGGTTTTTACTTTTCGAAAAGCATCATCAATTAATACCAACAGAAGAACCCACGAACTGTGCTCTAAGAAGCAAGTTTTAACCTCCATCATCTTCATCATTACCATCAACCGCAATATTGCTATCTTTAGTGCAAGTCTAAGTTGTACCATCATACTGGCCTCCAGAGCTGAGAGACAACATTTACAATACATTTAGAACAATACGTTTATCTTATTTTAGAGAATGATCTTACAAACTACAACTTTACATTCTGTGACATCAGCGCTTCCATATTTCACCATAATGCAAAGAGGGGAACTCAATTATTAAATTGAGAATTAACCACAAGAATTAAAGGCAGAGTATTAATTAAATGCAATGTATGACCACTGTTGGACAAAGCTATAATGCGTGAGTATTTTTAAACATTTTTAAATGTAACCATGTTTTTGAATTGAGCTCTTGATATCATCTCCACATTCACTAAAATAGAGAAAAATAACAGAAAGTTTCGAATTACATTGCGTATTTAAGAACATAATGCTTAAATGTTTCAATAAAATAGAACCATGCTACTATTAAAAATAATTTTGATGTACTAAACAAATACTCGAAAGTTTCATATATTTTCATTGACTCTGAAATTTAATTTATATGTTATTGTAATACAAATATAAATTAAAGGTTTTCTGAAGGTTATTACAGAGTGTTCTTACCTACAAATATAACTCTCAAACACATATTAAATTAATATTTCATATTTGCTATCTTCACGACGATGCGTTTATTAAATATAAACATGCAATGTTATAAATAAAGTTTATATGTTGAATTAATCTCTCATTTTATGTTAAAACAATATAGAGAAAATTAAAAGCAAAATAGCTTTTTAAATTTCGGTTTTCAAGTATACCATTACTCTTAATAGTCCATTTCCCTAATTTTCAGAATTTTTTTTTTTATTTATTTCATTTTGTTATCAAGAAACAGATATTGGTTGCACTAGAGCATTTTTAAATTTTGGGTTTCAGATATACCTTCCCACCTAATGACCCGATTTCCCTGATTTTCAGGAAATGTTTAATTATTTTATTTACATACTATGTGCGGAAAAGCAAATTTTAAATTTTGGGTTTCAGGACCCGTTCCTAATAATAGATTTCACTGATTTTCATAAATTCTTTTTCTTATTTGATTTAATTGGTATAAGCCGAGTTTTGTTGTGAAAAAATATATATTGGTGCTGCGAGAGCAATTTTTAGTGTTAGGTTTCAGGTAAAATCCTCTCCTAATGGTCTGATTTCCCCCATTTTCAGAAACTATTTTACTTGTTTTATTTAAATACTATATATGGAGTTTCGTTGCGAAAAAAACAAATTAATGTCACTAGAGCGATTTTAATTTTTGTTTTGTTTCAGATAATACCTTTCCCCCTCTTAGATTTTCAGAAAGTATTTTTTTTTTCTATAGCATATACCGAATTTCCTTTTAAAGCATTTAAAATTACAGCCGCTAGAGTGATTTTGATATTTCGCATTAACAGTCAATTATTTTTCAGGTAAACCCCTCTCCTAATGGCCTGGTTGCCCAGATTTTCAAAAAGTACTTTTATTAGTTTATTTTTAAAATCCCTTCTGAGTTTCGTTGAGAATGAACAAACATTTGGGCCTCTAGAACGGTTTTTCATTTTTTTTTTTAATGTTAGCTTTAGGTTAACCACAATGGGTTAGCCATTGGGGTGCCCAATGGTCAAATTTTGCTGGTTAATGAACTCTACGAATCGTTTGTTAATTTAAGACTATGTGTCGAGTTTTGTTGAGAAAAAATTAAAAATTGTGACCGCTATAATATAATATAATATAATATAATATAATATAATATAATATAATATAATATAATATAATATAATATAATATAATATAACATAATATGATGTAGTGCAATATATTATAATTAATATAATCGTACATGTCTAGTAGATAAGATCAATGCAGATATGGATAGATTAGTAAAAAATCTTTCCACTGTTATAAGGGCAATAATTTGTATTCCTTTGGAATTGGTTAAAAAAAATTAAATAGCTAAAAAATCAGCAACTTTGTCACCGTTCCGACAGAAATAGCTTCATTCCTTCGGAATTCGCTTAGTAAAATAATAATAATAATAATAATAATAATAATAATAATAATAATAATAATAATAAACTCAAACCTAACTTTCTAGTGAGCAATGGCCTATAAATTATTTTCAGTGTGATTATTTTTGTTGATACTCAATGCCTGCTTGGCTAATCATAATAAAAAACCAGAATTTATAATTTATTTATGTTTATAAAATACAATAGGGAAGAAAAATGACCCTTCCATCCTCATTTTAACTCGTATTTTGGAATATGATGAAACACATTTAAGCAGAATTTTAATATCGTTAGTAAATCTGGACTCAAATCGCAATATCACACATTACATAGTAAACTGTAATAATTACTACTGCATATCTTTACCCCAAACTAAGTCCCTGTGTTTACTATATTCCCTTCGTAAATGTCTTCAATACTAACAGTGCTTTCCGTTACGTCAGATAGCAACTTCTGCTCTCCACTGTCTTGCAAATACACAATAAAAGGAAACTCAGAGTCATACATTTGTTAGGTAAATCTATGCTATGAATAGAACAAAATTTTCAAGTAACATTGTAGCCTTTGAGTGTTGATTGACCGAACAAAAATAAATAATAAATTTCTGCTCGTTATAAGATGTTACTATATCAAACTTCATACAATTTCATTATTATAATAATGGATAGACAAACACAAATTGAACAAATAATGTTCGTGGTTATTTTTCTTAACTCGAACGTTTTAACGCAAATTCGCCTGAAAAGTTTTGGTGTATAATTTGAGATCGTAAAATTAGATTTGACATCACTGAGCTTGTAATTGTTATCAAACAAAACATAAGCAACACTATTTATGAACTACTTTTAGCAGAAAGCTTAAGCAAATAAACAAACACTTAGTATCTGCAATTAAATTCTAAATTTATGTCGCGAATATTAAGACTTGCTTACTAATTTAATACGTCAGAACTCAATAACAGAAGTTCGTTTGCACTTGGCCATATTGTCAAACTTCTGTCCCTGAACTTTTGGATACAAGCAATATTATGCCCAAACGTCTGGAAGAAGGCAGCCACTGCATAACATTAAGTAGCGTTGTCATATGTTTAGAGATAAAACATTTATTTTCTCGAAAACTCTTAAGAGATAGAGAAATATATATTTTGATCTTTTTGTTGCATTTATTAACTTTATTTGCGGCACTAAATTTTTCTACCACCCTGTATAATATTGGAAATTTACCATAACAGAGCTAGCAGCATTACGTAACAAGTTGGCTACCCCTGCAATATAGTCTCTAAAAGTCTTAGCTCTAGATAATAACTGGAGCTATGGTACGGTATAAGCACTTGCCTTTTACTTTATTGCACACAGCTAGTTCCAACTATCGGCCATTCTTTGTTTTAGATCTATTTTTGTAGATATAAGTAACTAAACAATTGCCTTGAGATTGAATACTGGATGTACAATCTAAAATGTAATTATTTTATATGTTAAGAAAGACACAAAAGAATTTAACTAAGAGCAGTTTCGGTTCATTATCGAGACCATTTCAAGGGGATTAAAATATTGGCATTACTGTTTGTTCAAAGTCTGTTTCAGCTACTTTCTATCCATTCATCGCGCGAAACCTGCATGAAATTTGAACAGGTGTTAGGAAAATATAATTTTACAAGATAAATTTAAACATTTGAAAAATTAATTAATTTCTGTCTTTTTTTCCCTTTAAAAGTTAGGCCCTTTGAAAGTAATAAATGTTTAACAAATAAATCAGCACAACTAACCTTGCTGTGCAGCAATTTTAACACATTGAAGCCCCAAATCTCTTAGTGAAAGCTCTTGCAGAGTATATTGTCTGTTCCTTGGAAGGCAAAAACCTCAAGGCAGAATGGAAGGGCAGCTGCTCTCACTCCAGGTGCTAGGCTAAGTAAATGAAAGACTGCAACAAAACCTTGCCAAAGCTTCGTCAAATTCAAGCTCTTTCTTTGTGACCGGAGCTTCCTGAGAAAGATAGCATTCATTCATCTTCCTCAAATGCCTAAAACCGTTATGTGTTCATACAGCCAGATTAATCATGTAGGTATCACAAGTAAAATCAGCGGTGTAGTTTTTTTTCTTTAAAAAGGCAAAAGTAGTAAAAAGTATTGCATCACAGCCTTATGGCTACTTATAAGAAAGCTGCTATTTTTATAGACATACATGCATTAAAAGTCGCCCCCCTTTTTTTTTCTTCTTCTATTTTTCCCTCTTTTGTTTAATTCTAATGTCCTAAAAGGTAGTACTTATGTACATATATATTATACCATGAAACTGGAGAAACGTTTGTTTTATATATTTAAATTAAAAAACCAGTAATTTCTCAAATATCCATCTGTACCTTCTCCTGAAAAATGGTTTCGATGTGAAATATTGTATATTTTAATGTATTTTATCAATTTGTATTTCTTTTAAAAAGTGTGAAACAGTCTATACCGTGATGTTCACGAAGGGAATTTTATTTTTCTCAACTTGAAATATATGTTGTATATGTGTGCAAGTTGTTAGGGCAGACCCTGAGAAGCTTTTAGAGCAATTATTAAATGCTCTAAATATATTTGGATTCAGCACAGCACATTAATGATAAAATAAATAACAGTTTATCTTTTTTACTGCAGCAATGCTATTTGCTAATTAACTTCATTGTTGACCTAGTAAAAAATGTTTCATCTTCTGATACTTTTTGTTGCCTCTCAGAAGTTAAGACAAAGAAACAAGAATAAGAAATTCTCTTGCCATGATATGAGATTTTGTATATTTTATTAAAGAGTATAATGTCATATGTTAATCAGAATTGAAACCATGGGCTTGTTTCATTTCATTTTTGGAGATTTCATCTTCAAGATTCAAGCTATACATTAACGAAGAAAATATATGACTTCAAGTCTGCTGTATACTCATTTCTAAGACGCAAATTTAGAGTGAGGCGATCGATCCTGGTGGTGTAGTGGTTACCATACTTGCCTCCTACACCCAAGAAAGCGGGTTTGAACCCGGCCAGGACCGATGGACTTTTTCAGGCGTAAAAATCCTAAGTACGGCTTCCCTCGGAAGGGAAGTAAAGCCGTGGGTTCCGTGTCGTACATTTACGGCACGAAAAAGAACCTCAAGCCTGAAAGATAGGCCTCTGAGCAAAATTTGTCTGCCGTTTCACGCCCTGAGTTGAATGGGACGCTGATGACCTGAGATGTTGAAGAGCGTCCACAAATAAATCAATAAAAAAAAAAAAAAACAGCGAAGCGTATTTTTTCATAACTCCAAGCAAAATGATTTGACGTAAATCGCCTGAAAACTATTTGGGTTCGCAAAATTAAATTTGGCATCACTGAGCTTAATATTGTCATTGCGTTGATGTGAACAAAGAATTATACATAAACTATATATAATGCTGGTTATTTATAGTAATGTTATTCAAATTAACATATTCTGAATATCCGCAATTTGTGCATTCTAAATGTATAAGTTAACCATGCAGAACATTAAACAGCCTTGCCGGTAAAGTATTTATATTTTGGAAAACTCTAAGAAATATAGGGGGGAAAGGTATGTAAATTTTTTTTGTTCTCCTTCTTAAGATGAATTGCCAGCTTTGTTTATGGTATACTGGGTTCCTTGTGTGTTATTTCTTTTCACTGGTCTTTGTCAAGGACAGAATTAATAAAGAATTTAAAGCTATCTCATTCACGTATTAACAAAAACGATCCGTGCAATTTCTAGGTTATATTAGCATCTATAAAGTAAATT